>CAWUFW010000337.1:4200000-4733907 GCA_963921515.1 Calotriton arnoldi
TTATCATTTCTCCAATGCAACATAACTGGTCTCTTATGAGTTCATCAGTGGTATTTCCAAAGTTACCAGTCGAGGCTAGTTTACAAGGGGCTCTGACATACCCTTCAATGGATTTACCTTCTTTATGAATGCACATGCCAAACTGAGCCTCTCCAAAGCAGATGAAATCTTAGGAAGATAATGTCTATACAGTTTCCCTATACAAATTTCACACCCATTCAAATTTACAGCAACATCTTCTTCCTCCTCATCTTTAAGTTCCGTATGGTTGTTAAACACTTTCTGAGGTTCTGTGCCGAAACAGTGCAACAAAAGCAAATACTTATTTATCTGCAATTAAGTTTGGTCCATATATTTTTTAATTGCAAAAGCCTTTTCCACTTGGCCCACCTAATTACGGGTTCAACAGGTCAAGCTCAGCACGGAGGTGGGCTAATGTTTTGCACTTTACTAGTAGTGAATACCATGAATATCAATATAAAAGTCCTAATGTAAATTCTTAGATATAGCCACTGCTTCAAAGATAAAAAAACAATAGGTCAGCACACGAAATGCAGGGTTTAGCGCTAAGAAAACAAAAGAAAATTGCTATAACAGTGGGTATTGCCACCTTCTGCGGTACACGATATTAATTAAAATAAATAGAGTTGAGTTCAGAGTCTGATCAAATGGGTAGAAAGATCTAGTAGCTTTCTCCTTTTGCTATTGAGTTTTAAGAAATTCCTGGCCATAGTAGCCGCAAGTAACTACTCAAGCTGACCAACAGAAGCAGTGGAATGCCGAGTGTCATCAATATGAGAGTAGATGGCACAGCAAGTGGTGGTCATACTTCTGAGATGTTTTTCAGAGGGGTCAGCAGGGAGTCAAAGATAACAACGAGGATGTGGCCACAAGAAAACCAAAGCATGAACCACAGTTATACTTTCCAGAGTAGGAATGCCAGATATCCAGCTGAGTTTTCTTGGCAGATGGGACTGAGTGAAAAGTGCCTTCAATGAGGATTTGTGTATGTGACAGGTTGTTGTGTGAATTCAACCAATTTCATATAGAAGAACCCCTCTTGGATCAGGGCTGCTTTGGAGCTATTGGTGTTGAGGACGAATCTGATCTTGGAGTCCAGTTTGAAGAAACTTCACATCCAGGACACTATAAGCATGAAGCAGCTTTTGGGCTGAAAATGTCAATGCTCTGGAGAATTTCAAGTAGATCTGTGTGTGGTTGGTATATTGCGGAGTTCTAATTCACTAGTTTACTGGGATTAACCAGTGATACTCATGGTGGATGGTCACACTCCCTGTGCTGCAGTACTGCCTAAAAAAGGATTGATATTTGTGCAGGAGAAAATTGGTGAGATTTTGTTAGTTCAACTAGATGTAAACTGCCTTTTCTATTACTTTTACAGTGAAGGGTAGATGGGTGCTCAACTGGTAATTGGTAATTGGTTGAGGCTTCCTCTATCAGTGCCAGAATTGTATGTTCATTTTTGAGTGGGTCATGGAAGATGCCATAGGCGAGTGAGGCACAATTAAATTAATGTCCACTCCATGATGCCCCTCAATGGCCACCCAACACAATTCCATTTGGTTATGAGTTACAACAGCTACTGAAGCCATATCCCAACTGCAATTCAGAATGAGTCGCAATGCCCCATCTGGGATTCAGAAAGGCTTTTTCGAATCACACAAAAGGTTTAGCACATTTAAAAATGCCATTTTGTGGTTACAAACCTTGTGTTTATGTGAGTCACATGGTTGGCAACCGTAAAGTGTTTTCATACATCTGGCCCAAAGTACTCTGTCTGCGTATTCTCAGTTTGTTTCAGAGGAGCTCGGATTTGCCCAGAGGCAGTACTGAATTTGGGGATGGAGTAAAAGCAGACTGGTAGAGTCATCATGCCAGCAGGGTTTAATTCGCTCTGTATAAGCTTTTAGTAAGTTATTGTTGATTTGACAGTTGTGCTACTACTGTTTGTCATGTTAGCTGAGTGACTCCAAGTGCTGGACAGACATGAAACAGACATTATTATGAGGAGTCTGCCATCATGTGCTGCGCTACTAAGGATAATGCAAATTTTCATACGCGAATATGAGGATATTACTTCTAAGGGATAATTGCAAGACTGTTTTGAGTTTCAGACATTGGCTAGATGTCAAGTTAGCATATTTTCTGCATGAGCGGCAGCATTGTACGAATTGCTGATGGAGAGTACATCAAGTTTCAGATACATATTTGGGCACTTGTAAGGGTATTCAATGGCTAAGTCAACTAACAGTGAGTTTTTAAGATTATTATGTAAGATGTTGAACATATTGATCCAAATGGGTGCTCCAGGTGAAAGGTTCAAGTGTAACAATATGGCTCAGAGTGTTTGTGTGAGAAAGTGACTCTTTTGACATGGTTAGCCCCCCACTTTTTCCCTGGAAATTGATGTGCTTTCAAATGTAGTGCACAGGATTCCTGCCAACCAGGTCCCCTGTGCCAGTGCTTCTTCTCTAACACTATTCCACAATTGGCCCTTCAGGCTCCCTGTAAGTCCCTAGAGCATTGGGACTGAAGTGGGTCCCCCAGGGATCCCTCACCTAGGACAAGCAGACTGCCACTGCATCATGCCTGGTCTGGTGAAGACAAAAACTACAAAGTCGACATAGTACACTGCCTGTGTGCCATGCCAACTAGCACTGTTTAAGGTTTAGGTAAGTCACCCCCCTAGCAGGCCTTCCAGCCCTAAGGCAGGGTGCACTATACCATAGGTGTGGGAATATCTGCATAAGCAGATATGCCCCTACAATATTTAAGTTCATTCTTAGATATTGAAAGTGCCAGAATAGCCATAGAGAGTACATGGGCTGGAAACTCGACAGTTCTAGTTCCCCAGCGCACAATGCTTTTCTAAACCCAGGAGTGTTGGGTACCAAACTACTCCTCTCAAGAGCAGTGTGGGATTTATTGAAATGTACTCAGAGGGCACCTCAGAGGTGCCCCCTGAAAACCTACCAATCCTGGTGTGATCACAGACTCGTTTTAGGCAGCCTGCCACCACCAACCATGTTTCCGGACCCGTGGGTCAAGAGCCTCTGCTCTCTGGGACCACAAACAATGCACATCCTGGGCGGGTGTCACACCTCCTCTGTTAAGTTTCGTACATAGGCCCTAATGTAGACCCGTTCATATATGCCATGATGTAGAAATACTCGTATATGCCCTATTATGGTCATACTCGTATATGCCCTATTATGGTCATACTCATATATGCCCTATTATGGTCATACTCATATATGCCCTATTATGGTCATACTCATATATGCCCTATTATGGTCATTGCTCCTAATACAGGCATGATCTTTCACCTACATTAGTTCCCTACAGTACACAACGAGCTCTGAGGGTTGAACGTTATCTAGTCTGTGGTTAGAACACTGCAAGGTCTTTCCAGAACACAGGCCTACAATGTACTCATAAATTATGCATGAGCATTCACCAGCTACATCTCCCGCATAATATGTATGTACAAAGTTCACCCCTGACGTCTTCCTCATGTCTAACAAAGACCAATACAAACCATACTGAGGGACGAGACACTTTAGGGTATAAATACACCACATCTTGCCACGGTAAGACAGAGGGAACCGAGACTTCCATGCTGACACACTGACCAGAGACGCTGAGGCTCCTGCATGCAGTCGCTCCAGCTGACAGCGGTCTAACACAGCCCTTGCGGGGTGTCCAACTCGAGACCAGGACGGTGTCCCACACTCTCTCTATTCAGGTATGGGGGATCGACTAAATCCTAGAGGGATTCTTGGCTCTTAGGCTTTTAGACCTACACATATGCTAGGTACACTCAGGTACATCTAGGTAGGCATCGTAGGAGTACACACACTTTCATAGTGCCTTTTATATTCATGTATGTATTCAGGATTATTGCAATATGGTAGAACTATTCTATCCTTTCACTTTGATCGTACTGCTGATAATATATCTCTGCTATTGTCTGCTGATTGCTGCAGCACATATATTTTACACTAGAATAACAACTGTTCAATAAATACTTATTGAAACGCCCAGACTGTTTATTCTGTGTAACTCTCTGAGACAAACCGAATAAGTAAGCACGAGTGACTGAGCGAAAGGTAGTACATTGTTTCCACGATTCTGAGGAATTAGGGTTGTCATGATCTAAGGTTGCCAGAAACTAATCTCTCCCCGATAAGAGGAGATTCTAGTGGCACTGTGAGCTAGCTAATGCAAATCCGGCTAACATATGCGGTGGGGGTGCACAGAATCAGTCCAACACCAAGCCCACGGTTTATGTTATCCAAACGTGCAGGTCCTGCAGGGGTACTATAGGAACTACACGACATGGCGGCACCAACGTTGGTTGGGTACTTATTTAACAGTAGAATCGGAGTAGTTCAGTCGTGCTATTCTCAGAGAACCTACTCACAAAACCCCAGAGATGTCTGGAGTGGGTGGGCACAAACTCCGCCACAGCGGAGTAGGTGAGATATCCTATTTATCAGCTGTTGGTTAATCAAGCTTGAAGGACATTTAGTTCCTAAACTGTGCATAACACCTTATCTTAGTTCCCTGGGAACACTTCTTCCTCTAAACATGCCTGATACCGAGGTAAGGGAAGACAGAGTTGAACTGAATTTTTCAGAAGAAGGAGAAGATCCTGTAGATGCAATACAGATTGCACCAAAATTCAGAATGACAGTCACCCTAAGACAATTAGAAAATGGTTTACAAGCTAGGGGTGGCATGGTAGTTTTCGTGATTGAGGCACACGAATCTAACAAAACAGAGGTGTTCTATTCATGAGTTACATTCCCAGCAGCAAATGCCATAACAAAGACATTTCACTACTATATAGCAGGAGATGCACCACCGGAATATGCCCCGTTTGAGGACATAGAGATTCCACTCACTTACCAGGAACATTATTACTGGTTTAATGGAGCCCTACCCCACGTACGAGGAAGAGTAAGATTAGGCCCGCTCGGGGGAGACAGGGCCACATGGCCAATACTAGCGGCTTACACATCGCACCCTGACATTGGAACAATGCCACAGACAGAATTACTCATACAACACAGAGATTTAATTAAAATCTACAGAAACCTGACACAATTCGTCATGAGGACTTTAACAATCCAACCTGCACCAGGTGCAGCAAATAGTACTCCAGCTCAGGGTACAGGAAATAAAATTACTCCTCAAACATTACACGCGGTAATGGGCAAAATGCCCGCAAAACGCGAACAAATTCCATTCTGGATAGCTCAGAAAATAACTCAGCTTGAAGCGGTATTCCTGAATACTACCACCTATGATAAACACAGAATTCTAACAATCTGCTTGCCCATGGGGATCACACCACAAGTAGAGGATTGCACCTCTTGGGGTTCAGTCTTTGCTGCCATATATACCAGAACACATGGTATCCCGTCCTTAGCAGTAGTGCCAGACGTATTGAGACAGATACAAAATGAGTACGGAGCAGAGCCTGCCCTAAACTTAGGGATGAAGTTACTAAACAACTAGATCAGGTATCAGCCATAATACTAGCTAACATTAAGGGGGAAGCAGCTTCAGTGGCGATCCGCCAACGCCTAAGGGAGTTCAGTCCAGTAGATCAACAACACGAACTACCCAAAATAATTGAAACTGCATATGCGGAATCAGGCAGAGACAGTCTAGGTGGAAAGGCATTAAAACCACAACTGGTGGGCAGTCCTGAAAAGGACACTACAAAGCAGACACCTACTTCTTCTAAGAAGAAGTGGGAAAATAAAAAGCAACAAAAGTCTAAAGACAGCAGATCTCAATCCCGAGGCAGGTCTCCTCAACAGGAGCCCTCTGAAAGGAGGTATAACCTCAGGAATAGGGATAATATTAAAAAACCTGACAGGTATCAGGATACTGATACTCGTTCCTCTCGTTCCTTTCAGGGTTCATCAAGAAACTCCGAGAGGGAAGGACGGTCAGAACACAGACAAGAGGAGCATACAAAGTCCAGAGACACGCAACGCGCTGCGGACTACGCACCTAAAAAAGAAGATAAACAAAAACCTCAGTTCAAAAAGAAGAAGGTAGCAGGTCTCAAGATCAGACATGCCCAGAATTCTGAGGACACAGCTTCTGAACGGGGCATGGGCTCTGACGATGCAAGACAGCGCAGCAGAAGTAACGATAGCTCGCCAGAACCTGAAGGAATTTCTGGTGACAGCGGAGTTGGGTGAGTATATCACGGTGGAAACACCTGATACTCGGGTAAGTGTCCCACATAAGTTACATGAGATAACACTCCGGATGGAGGGGGACAAGCCCAGGAAAGTTAAAGGTCTATTTTGGGAAAATTTATCATCTGGATATGACATCCTATTAGCAGAGCAAGACTGGCCGCCAGCATTCGTCATGGAGTGCCCAAAGGGAGAAAAGGTAATTTTTCCAGCATTTTCCGACCTCGTTCCCATACATTTAAAACATGCATATGCGCAAAGAGTGGGCGGTTGCCCTAGCTCCAGCATTATACAAAAATCATGCTGGTTGGGATGAGGACTTAATCCACCACGTGATCCCGTTAAAAGTTTCACCAAATGCTCAAAGGCAATATCCTATAAAGCAGGAAGCTAAAAAACAAGTCAGGGAGATCCTAGATCAACTTGAATACCAGGGGGTGATAGAAAATTGCACTTCACCTATGAACAATCCTTTGTTTCCCGTATCAAAACCTGACAACACATATCGTTTAGTTTTGGATTACAGACATTTAAACACCTGCACAAAAACATTTGTAGTTCAAAATGCACACAGTGCCGCATTAATGAATAACATTGTGCGACAAAAATACAAAACAACACTTGATATCTCAAATGGATTTTTCAGGCAAAACATAGCCCCTGAAAGCAGGTATCTGACCGCATTTTCAGCGCTAGGGTCCCACCGGCAATTTTTCCGACTCCCCCAAGGGTATAAGAATAGCCCGGGATTGTTTTCAGCAAGGGTAACAGAGTTACTCCAAAATTTGGATGAAGAAGCATTGTCCTATGTGGATGATATTTATCTGACGGACGATGACTTACCGAGGCACTTGACCAGGGTCAGCACCATTATTATGGGATTCGCCTCTGAGGGCTATAAATGTAATTTAAAAAAATCAAAAATTGTCCATCTCAATGTCCTGTTTTTAGGGTATGAGCTGTCAAGTGAAGGAAAAAGCCTAGCAGCTAACTTTTTAGAAAAGTGTGCGCTGCTCCAACCTCCAAAATCATTAAAGAATTTACAATCAATTCTGGGATTCCTAAATTTTGGTTGAACATACATTTTGGATTACGCAGAAAGAGTAAAACCTTTCTACAATTTAATTAAACCTGATTTTTCAGTCAGACAATGGACGCAGGAACATACAAATATCCTACGCTCACTACAGGAAGACATGATAGCTTCAAAACATTTACAGACACTAGTAAACGTACGCAACTTAGTGACCCGAGTAATACCGGGTCAATGCGGGTACACTTATTTAACTTTCAATGAATGCGAAACGGTACCAATCGTATACAAATCACACCTGTACACAAACGCAGAAATGCGTTTCACTTCAACAGAAAAAATCCTGACAGCAGTGCACACCGCTGTAGCAAGAGAAAGAGCTCTGGCTCAGGGTAAATGCATAATTGTCGTGACCCCAGTACCAGCTTTAGAAGCGGTTACAAAAGCTAGTATTCCAAATGCGAAAGCCTTACATCCCAGATGGATAGAATGGGCTAATTCTCTTACTGCAACGGATGTTGAATACAGATTTGATCCAAGTTTAAAAACACAAGCATTTCTGCAATACGAACAAGAATATCCTCTACCAAATGCCTCTAGATCAGTATGAATACATTATTTACACTGACGGATCTGCTCAACCAGCCATAGGGAGTAAGCAAGCTTACAGCGCGGCGTGTGCAATCGTTAAAGGTCGAATGCGCGATGGAAAGTTCCATCCCAGTAGCACTAAAACGCAATCTCTAGGAGACTGCACGGCTCAGTTGGCAGAATTAAAAGCACTGATACTGGCACTTTTAAATACGGAACACGAATTCCCCACACTAATTGTGTGTGATTCCTTTTACGGAGTACAGTCGTACAATGAATATTTACATCATTGGGAACAAAACGGGTTTCAAAGACGCAAAAGTTGGCACAATTAAGCATAAAATGCTATGGGAACAGGTAGTGGAGTTGAGAAACGAACTACCAAGGGCTCATGTGATACATACACTGAGTCATCAGCGTGATGGCGTTCAAATTGAAGGGAATTCATTGGCTGATGAAGCCGCAAAGGGGGCTGTACGCACAGCGTCCGTAGCTGCAATCACTCGTTCAAAAACGAGAATAGACAGTGAGATTTTGGTAGCTGTCAATGCTTCACGCACAGGCAGCACAGCAGTACCTAAAAAATTTCCACTCAAGTACTCCTACAAGTTAGATGCACAAAACATTCCATATGCTCAGATTCCTGGAGTGGGGGATAGAGTAATACCAAATATGGATCGTAGGAAAAGCTTAATTCTGGCAGCACACGAAGGGAAAAGTTCTGTACATTAGGGACTTAGCTAGACTGTTTCTTTGTTGAAACAACGCTACTGGTGGCCCATCATGAGAAGGCAGATTAGAGACTATGTCTGGAACTGCGACATCTGCAAGCAGATGGAAGGGTCCACCGCAACACGTCCAGTACAGATACCATTATTAGACAGCATTAGGTTGTCCGTTCGTGTACGTCCAGCTCAAGTTTCCCCAAGGTCTGGCCTCAGCGCTCGGCTGACGCTCGAACTGTTATAAAAGATTTGTGAGTCTTAATCGGCACATACGCAGTTAGCACGTTACATTCTGACCGTGGCCCGGCGTTTAGCTCTCGGGCTTACAAAGAGGCGATGGAAGGAATGGGCGTAGCATTGCGGTACTCCTCTCCGTACCATCCTGAGGGAAATTCTGTTGTGGAGAGGAAAGACCGTGACTTAAAGCAATCTTTAACAGCTAGGGTATTAGGCAAAGGCGGTAGATGGGTCGATCACTTATATGGGGTACAACGAGCCCTGAATAATCAGCCAAGAAGCCCTCTATGGGGTGTCACTCCTTACGAGGTCCTATTTGGGACAAGAATGTGGGTACCTGATCTTGATTGTGAAGGCGCAGGGGCGGATGAAAAACCATTTGATATCCATGATCGTTTGGCTGTTTTACAGGATCTAAATGAATCCAGGACACAACAAAGCAACGTCCATTTAAAACAGACGGCCACTGAGGAAGTCAAGGCAGTAACGGCAAGACCTGTCTGGATCCCAAAGGTCGGGGATCTGGTCAGGGAAAAGATTGCAGACAAGAAAGAATTCGGACCATCCTACAGAACAGCTGTACCGGTCCTAGCAATCCAAGGCACAAGAACTGTACTTCTGCCGTCTCTTGCCGGGAAAAAGGAGAAAAGATTTGTCTCGATCGACTTAATCAAACCACACTAAACAGTAGGCCTCGTGGACTCCACAGTAGCAGACACCCTCGTCTCGCTACAATCCAAGAAGTTCAAACAGAAAGACTCATCACGTTTGAAGAGCCACCTGTACGGAATGAAGGACTACGCAACAATGCTATGGAACTCGTTCCACTTCAACAAGAAGTTTGACTTCAAAATGAAAATCAACTTAACACCCAAGTTGCAATCAGACCGACTACAGACGTCTACGTGCCTCGTCAAGAGCAAAATCCAATTTCAACAACTCCCGATGCAATTCCAACAATTGATCGAAATGCTTCTGGCTATTTCATGAACTTTGATACGTTTTCACTGGATCCAAGTGAGCTGGAAACGACGCCAGCCAAAAAAAATCACACAAACAGGAACTCACTGACTTTTTGAACTTTTTTAGAAAGACTTACCTGGTGTCACCTTGGATTGAACTATGGTATATCACTGGGATTTTATTTTTGCTTTTCTGGCTAGGTTTAATAATAACTTTTAGTATGCTTATTAATGGACGATACCTCCAGCAGAGCTCTACAGCCCAAAGAGTCAATTTGATTTTAAAACCACACCAGTCTTCACATCGTGAACCAAGAGACTTGTCTTCAGTGAACATCACAACAGTTCCTATACCGGTCGGTATAGTATGGGACAAGATTGATTTTGATATATTCGGTCCAACTGAACTTTTAAAGCTTAAACATGTATTTAAAATTTCTCTAAGTGATATCAGTACCACCAGTACATTTTCTGATGATTGGGACACTGAAACTGAACAATATAATGTCTGATTTAGAAAAAACTGCAGCATTTCCGAACAATGAAATGTTAGAAGGTACTTCAGACTATGATACATTGTACTGTTACCAACATTATGGTCATCATTTCTTGCACAAATCTATAACACCTAGAAATGTTTTTGAATACCACCAGTGGGAACACTGCCCAACACCTCCAAAAGGTAGTTTGCAAACCTTTGCACAGAAATTCACATACTTTTCAGGGTTCAACACATCTGCCCGAAGTCACTTTATTACAAAGTGGCAACAACATCAGCACAGAAAATTATGTTGACAAACACCAAACAGATTTACTCCGCTTCCTTTATGGCCCAGTTGTCTACACAGGGTTTCGACCTATGGAAGGACACTATAGATTTAAAATCGATCGGGGGTTCTAGGGACTGGAAAGTCCAGGGAACAGAAGCGCTTTTTAGAGCATGCCTCATTCCACAGCAGATAATATTTCTAAATAAAACTGTGCAACAGACATCCTGTCTTGGACTAGCCAAGAACAAGGAAATGAACACACCTGGGTTTCCAACACCATCACAGATGGGTGGGGGGCAGAATTCAACTGCACATGGGGTAAGATTAGCTGACATTCTCCAGTACAACAGGTCAGATCCCAATTGGACAGGATGGCTGATTTGGCCCATTGACACAAACACATGTCAACAGAGATTCCTAGGTATAACCGAGGGATTTAGTATCCATAGGCCAGATCCTCGCTATGTACAGAGACAACACCCGGGGGTAGTGACATCCTATAGTGTTGGGAAGTTGTGCCTTGATTGGCTAGAAACCTCAACACTCACAGAAGTAAAACATCACTTGACCTTACTCACACCTGATGTAGACCGTAGGGATTTTTTACTAGGCCCAAGGGAACCACGTCAGAAACGTTTCATATATGCTGGCCTTTAAGCCTATTATAATGAAAACTGGAAAATATCCCAAGAGGAGGCCGCAGAAAGAATACGGGAAATAGACCATATTAACTTAGAGAAGGCATTAGCTGTAGTGGACAATGGGTTAACAACTTTGACCTCCAGGATTTACTCCTTAGGCAACATTGTGTCTTCGGCAATCGACATATTAGAACAAGATTTGGCCTTGTTACAACACCGGCAATCTCAGCTACGTTCTATTATGATGTTAAGTTGGACGCTGCAATCTTTGCGTGCAGGCTATGTGCCCTGGCGTTTTATAAACACCACGTCTCTGTTTTCAGAATACAATCTAACCGATAAACAGACAGAAATTGCACAGAGGGGAGCCAAATATACAATGCTGCGTATTAAGAAACTGGAAAGGTTACCATTCACTGTAGCTGAATCTCCATCAACAAAATGGCTAATTCATGGCCAAATCACTCTGCCGGTCACAACGTTTCAGTTTCAATATTGCCTTGAGCAAAGGAAGGCAGGCAGATATGAAAAAATGGGTAAGGGATACATCAAGGAAACTTGGGAGTTACCATAGAGATATCGGTGCCGGAATGGGGATCGAGAAGTGTATCTGAGTGGTACAAACTGCAAGAACGCTTTAAGCGGTTCTCTCATGTGTCAGGATATTTCTCTACATGGAGCATGTAGTGGTTCGGTAGCAAACTTATCTTGTCACATGTCAGGGACTCCAGCGGCCATGATAACGCCGGTTTTCCAGCTGCTCTCGAATGGGAGTTACTTAATGCTAAATGATCAAGGTTGCTGTGGGATGCTTCCGGGCGTCGCCTATCTGGTCACTGTTGGCTCCAGGGTTACTTGCTGTATGCAAGTATTGTTTCCACCACTGAACACAGTCAGGGAGGTGCCGTTATGGCCTTCGTTGAATGTTTCCTTTATACAATTTGATACTTTGAGCAGACTGAAAGCCATGCTTTTACAGCAACCCGTGCCCTAAACCTCCGCTCGAGAAATCTTTGAACTTCAAGTTGCAAGGACCTCGACTGAGATACAAGCGCTTATAGGTACAAACTGCCCCTTTCATTTCGCAGAAATGGTGGGTCGTATCTTTAACATGTCTGATACGAGCGGTATTGTACACCTATTAGACCATAGGGTCAGGACTATTAAGCACCTTTCAGACAATCCTCAGAGTAATCCCAAATTTTATACACTCCGTATTGGGAAGCATCTTTGGAGGTCTCCCGCTTATCCTGTTCCTAATTGCAGGAGTCCTGATTGTAATATTACTGCTACGCAATGGACGGCCCCATTTCCGAGGAAATGGCGAACACGCTCATGGAACGGAAATATCGTGAACGCATGGTGCAGCTTCTGGGCATACCTTGCCTAAGAGAACTGAACGCCTCTTGGTTTCTATCATTTAGACCAGTCTGGGTGGACTGCATCTTACCTGTTCTTCGATGCCTGTTCTGCGGAGAAGAATGCACGTTGGATCTAGGTCTAACGTTTCCATCGGATACGCCACTGTACCTAGATGCTATGCTGGACCCCCTAAAGGCCCATGCTCTGCGTTGTCCCCAGCGTCTTCCAATTCTGATGAATGCATTCCTTGAGAATCCACAGGTGCTGTTTGCTCCTGCTGGGTTAGGTGGCTCCTCCACAGACACCGAGGTAACAACTGCCACACAAGCTGCCGCAGCAACGACTGTTGGCAGTACCGAATTCCATCTATGTGCGATTGACGTTCTCTGTGAAGCGTTGGATTTGTCGTCTGCAGTAACTAACACCGATAATGCTGTATCTCCCAGCCAGGACACTTAGTCTTGAATTGGCTCATCGCGTCCTGGAAAAGAATTTGGCTTCTCCACTTCGTTTCATAAATAAACAAACAAAAATTTGGAACATGTCCTAAATTGACACTTTCGCTTGGAAAAGCATGGCCTTCTTCAGCTTATAGTGATGCAACTTTCATAAATGGGACAGAATTTACTTTTTTCAAGTGGTAACTAAGAAATAGCAGATTTTTAACATTTTTGAACATTTTTTTTTTAACGACTTTTTAAAAACCCACGTTTTAGCTGTTTTTTAGTGAATAATTTTAAATTGTCCAGATTTTAAGTATGGTCATTGTCATCCAATTCGGAAGTGGAGTGGGTGTTATGTTTCGTATATAGGCCCTAATGTAGACACGTTCATATATGCCATAATGTAGAAATACTCGTATATGCCCTATTATGGTCATACTCGTATATGCCCTATTATGGTCATACTCGTATATGCCCTATTATAGTCATGGCTCCTAATATAGGCATGATCTTTCACCTACATTAGTTCCCTACAGTACACAACAAGCTCTGAGGGTTGAACGTTATCTAGTCTGTGGTTAGAACACTGCAAGGTCTTTCCAGAACACAGGCCTACAATGTACTCATAAATTATGCATGACCATTCCCCAGCTACATCTCCCGCATAATATGTATGTACAAAGTTCACCCCTGACATCTTCCTCATGTCTAACAAAGACCAATACAAACCATACTGAGGGACAAGACACTTTAGGGTATAAATACACCACATCTTGCCACGGTAAGACAGAGGGAACCGAGACTTCCATGCTGACACACTGACCAGAGACGCTGAGGCTCCTGAATGCAGTCGCTCCAGCTGACAGCGGTCTAACACAGCCCTTGCGGGGTGTCCAACTCGAGACCAGGACGGTGTCCCACACTCGCTCTATTCAGGTATGGGGGATCGACTAAATCCTAGAGGGATTCTTGGCTCTTAGGCTTTTAGACCTACACATATGCTAGGTACACTCAGGTACATCTAGGTAGGCATCGTAGGAGTACACACACTTTCATAGTGCCTTTTATATTCATGTATGTATTCATGATTATTGCAATATGGTAGAACTGTTCTATCCTTTCACTTTGATCGTACTGCTGATAATATAGCTCTGCTATTGTCTGCTGATTGCTGCAGCACATATATTTTACACTAGAATAACAACTGTTCAATAAATACTTATTGAAACGCCCAGACTGTTTATTCTGTGTAACTCTCTGAGACAAACCGAATAAGTAAGCAAGAGTGACTGAGCGAAAGGTAGTACATGGTTTCCACGATTCTGAGGAATTTGGGTTGTCATGATCTAAGGTTGCCAGAAACTAATCTCTCCCCGATAGGAGGAGATTCTAGTGGCACTGTGAGCTAGCTAATGCAAATCCGGCTAACATATGCGGTGGGGGTGCACAGAATCAGTCCAACACCAAGCCCACGGTTTATGTTATCCAAACGCGCAGGTCCTGCAGGGGTACTATAGGAACTACACGACACCTCCTCTAGGATGGAAACAGTGCTCGAGAGGGAAGCTTCAAAGGCCTGCCGCCTTTGTAATGTGACCCCCAGTATCTGCTGCTAGCAGCAGCGGGCAGCCCCTGGTTTACACTCCCACTTTGGGCAGAAAAACCAACGGGAAAATCTATGAAGAATAGGAGGTGTGCCCACCTTTGCCAACTCCACCCCTAAGGTGGGGGAGGCGAGGTAAAGCACTTCTTTCGGTCCCCTCCATCTTGAAAATGGGGAGACCCCCTCCAATCAGGGCTAGGAAAATGCCCTCTCCCACAGGTTGGCATCATTGAGGGTGTAGTCACCCAAGTTAAGGTGCCCATTTGCCCAACCTGCTACACCCCTAAAAATACCCCTTAATGTACTATTTAGGTGGCTCCCCCTGACCTGGAAACTAGTTCCTGCCGACATAAGAAAAAGGACGAAGAAGACGCCATGCAGGGAAGCCTAAAGACGCCTACTGACTTGGCCGCAGCACTACCAGCCTGTATCCAGCTTCAAAGAACCTGCAAAAGAAGATGAAGACTGTCCTGCAGCCAGCAACTTCCAGAACTCGAGGAAGACTGACTGATCTTTGATAAAGACCAGAACTCCACAGGACAGCAGATATGTCCCCAAGTAATCTACACAAAGGACTCTGGTGCCTTCGGGAACAGCAAGACCTACCCACTCTGCACCAGACACCTCCAGCCCGTGTCCAGGTGGCCCACCGATCCAGAATAGATTCCCCAGCAATCCTGACCTCATGTCCAGCATTGGCAGACCCCTCCTGGACTCAATGACGACGCCTGAATCCAGAGGCTCCCCCAGACTGCGACCAGCTCTGGTGAGAAGTATCCGGCGCCAGATGACACCTCTGCACCCGAAGCGCCTGGGCCTTGGTGAGCTGAACAGACAGTGTCCCCATGACCCTCAACACCTCAAATTACCTCTGATCCCGCTAATTTCCTTTGTGCAGCCTCCGTTTGACACCTGCAGCCTGTTTGTCAAACCGAGATTACTCATTGAAAAGCACTGGGTGCCCGACGCTGTAATTACACCCTGCACCCGGACGCCCCTGTGCCGCTGGTGGTGTATGATAGGTGCTGCCTTGTTCCCTCCCTGTGCTTGCTCCAACCCCCAAAGGTTGGCCCCTGCAAATAATTTACCTACCTGCAAGCAGCGTGATTCCAAGCACCCCCAGTCTCCATGAAATGCATTGGACCAATCTCCGACTTTGAACTCTGCACCCGGCCGCCCCTGTGCCGCTGGTGGTGCAGTTTTTGTGCTTACCTGAACCTTGTCCTCTGCTGATCTTCAACCTTGAAGACTGGTATTGTAAGTTGGGGACTTACCTGTGAAACTGCATTGTACTGTTTGAAAATTGCACTATGTCGACTTTTGAAAGTGAAAAGTATTTTTCCTGAAAAACATACTTACCTTTTTGCAAAGATCTTGGTCTCAAAATAAAACTCAAACAAAGCTTATTTTTCTAAAATTGGGGTGGATCTCCTTTTTGAGTCGTGTGTCAGTTATTGGTCAATGTGTGTGCAATAAATGTCTTACACTCCTCTGTGTTAGGCCTAAGGCTGCTCGCCCACACTACAACAAATAGAGCACTTTGGGTTTACATTGAGCCCTGTACACTTCTGGGGGAATTTCTGGACTCTGTGAAAGGTATAAACACTTAGTGGTATACCATATACAGAGCCATCTTTTTATATTGGCGGTGCAGCAGTGGGGTACAAGACTTGACATTTGTTGTACCCCTTGATCAATAAGTGATTTCAAAAGAGGAAATCCAAAATGGTCTTTAGTTAAAATATTTTTCAATTTTCAACTGTTTTCCCAAATTTGTTTAAACTTGTGTTAGGGCCTTGGTAAAGTCCCCCACTCTTTAGGAATTAAAAATCTGTAAAGTAGTTAGGTCTTAGTAGTCCTTAGCAATTTTTGTAAGTTTCTAATAAGATCCCAACTACTTTAAAAACCACGTCTAAAAATCCAGAGACCAGCCAGTAGCTCAACCTGGCCGCCTATGCACATTTGAAAGTTTCTCAACTTAAAGATTTGTGCAAAGCATGGAGACTTGCTATGGGTCATAAACCCACAAAAGCCCATCTCCAGCAGTTGCTGGCAGAAAATGACAAGGCCATGGCAAGTCAAACTTCCCCCAATGGGGAAGATGATGATGATAATTCCCAGTAGTGGAGGAGGAGGACACTGACTCCAGCATTACCCCCTCGATACTAACACCACTGGGAGTAACATCGGTAGTGTCCCAGATAGGTAGATACTGAAGAAGCAGATCTTCAGAAACTGGCCAAGAGGGTAGTCTTAGAGGCTAAACCTATGGCCATAGAAAAAGAAAGATGATCACAAATGGAGAGGTGCACCGGTAAGGATCCAATAAAGAGTCCAATTTACATGATCAAATGTCAATTGTTTATTATATCTTCTTAAATCCACATGAATAACAAGGTTCAGCCAACGCGTTACGCTTTCAAAAACAAATTTAGAACTTCAACAGGGCTGAAAATGATACATAGAAAGAAAAACAAACACAAAACAGGGCCTCTGCAACAACGGGAACGGAGAAACCTGTCACAAAGCCACACAAAGAAAATGCAGAGGCCCAACTGCAAAGCATAGTCAGGCTTTTAATTCCATGTCAAAATGACTGTGTGCTCATACCCTGACGCGTTTCGGCTAATACGCCCTGTTCACAGGTGAGTAAAGTTGCGATGCTGAAAGCCTGTGCTTTTAACTAAAGAGTCATGTGACATTCTATCGCAAACTACATATCCCAAGGTGCACCATGGTAAGTACTCAAATGTTCACACTGCAGTTTAAATGTTTATCTTGCTAAATGGCATTTCATGCTGCAGTCATATTGATCAGTGCAATTCCTTGAAATGGAGTGATCACGTACAAGTCATTAAAATGGCTGCAATGTTATATCAAGCCTGGATTTCGAAATTGTCCAAGATAAACATTTAAACTGCAGTGTGAACATTTGAGTCCTTACCATGGTGCGATAGTTTGCCATAGAATAGTCACATGTCTTTAGTTAAAAGCACAGCCTTTCAGCATCGCAACTTTACTCACCTGTGAACAAGGCGTATTTGCCGAAACGCGTCAGGCCAAAGGGTGGGTACTAGTGAAAGAACCTGGGATCCCAAGAAGGCTTGGTGTCATGACCGTAATGCCCTTGGACACTGAACTGGAGACCCTAGCTGTAAAAATAAGAAAAATGCCTCTAGTCAACCTGCAGTTGCTAATGTCCAGATGGGATCCCAGGTGTGGCCTGATCATGTCAATGACCTCTCTGAGGCAACATTAGGGTTAGAGGGAGGGGTAGACTTATCCTGTGCTGCCTGGCCTTTTAATATGCACAAAAATAGGCAGTACCCCTTGATTAATGGGACTAGAACAGAGGCCTTGAGAGATACTGGTGCTAGTGTCACCATGGTGACCCAGCAACTGGTTGGTTCACTCAGATCAGTACCTGATTTGAAGGACCTATCCACTCATCAATGCTGACAGAATGGGGTTTTGTGACAACCGGAGCACAGAGCAGAGCTGGACCTGAAAGAGTGGACCAAACCTCCAAGAGAAAAGGCAAGAAGACTGGAGGACCAGATTCTAAACAGATTCCAAGTCAGAACCCCGCTTCTCAGGAAGAGGACTGGTTTTCCTCAGGTTATTCTCAGAGGGAACTAAGCCTGAAGAGGTTGGGCCTTGCCAGGCAGCTCTCTTGGGCCCAGGGGGACCCTCAAGGATAGATCTGTGCCATGGACAAGAAACCTGTCCCACTCTTGAGAGCCTGAGGCAGCAAGCCGCTGCATAGGAAAAGGATGATATCAGTGGCACCCACAGGGTCTATTGGGAGGATGGGCCCCTATAGACGGAGGCCAGAGACCCCAACCCTGGTGCAACCAGGAGAGTGGTAGTACCTTGGAGGTTTAGAGTTCCTCCTCACTTTGGCCCATGATATCCCCTTAGCTGGGCACCTTGGCCAGGATAACACTTGGAGTAGATTAGTCAATCACTTCTACTGTCTCAGAAGGTGAAAGACTTTTGTCAGTCGTGTCTCTCCTGCCAAACCAGTGGTAAGGCAGAAGGCCACGTAAAGGCCCCCTTAATTCCACTACCAGTGGTTGAGGTGCCCTTCGAAAGGGTGGGGGGGGGGGGTCAACATTGTTGGCCCCCTGGGCACTCAAACAGTATCAGGAAACAGATGTAATGTAATGTAAATGAGATTTATAAAGCGCAAACTCATGCCCAAAGGCGTCTTGGCGCTATCAAAGGCGGGTAAGGGTGCAGATCAGTTGGAAAAGAGGCTATTTGCTGGGCCTTGCTGTCTTCTAGTCTTGCGAGAAAAGCCACGTCTTTAGAGCCTTTCTGAAAGAGAGTAGGGCGGGAGCAACTTTTAGTGACATTGGTAAGTTGTTCCAGAGCACTGCAGTGGTCCTGAAAAAGCTTTTGCCATCCCAGCTGGTCCTCTTAAATGAGGGGACCGTCAGATTCATGGCAGAGCCAGAGCGAAGATTCCTTCCTGGAGTGTACCAACTAAGCTTCTCCTTGAAGCGTAGAGGTCCCTGGCCATGCAGTGCTTTATAGGCCAGGCATAAGGCTTTGAACCTGCAGCGTTGTCGGACGGGAAACCAGTGGAGTTTCTTGATGGCTCCTCTAGCAGATTCATATTTGGGAATTTTAAAGAGGAAGCAGGCGGCTGCATTTTGCAGGGTCTGGAACTTTTTTAGTGGACCTATTGCAAGGTTAAGGTAAAGACTATTACAATAGTCAATCCTTGAAAGTATTAGGGCAATGATCACCGTTTTTAGGAGTTCTGGGGGTAGACATTTTTCGATCTTTTTTACCAGCCTCAGAGAGCCAAAGGAGGCGGCTGTAATACTATTCACCTGTTCTTTCAGCTTCAGTCTATCACAAAGCCGAGATTTTTTACTTTGTGTGTTCCAGGAGTGGACCCAGCTCCGACAGCCACCAGGCCGGTGTCCAGAAAGAGGGGTTATTGCCAAAAAGGACAACCTCGGTCTTTGTTGCGTTCAGTTTTAGACAATTATTGTCCATCCAGTTGCTAACTTTACTCATGCAGGTCTTAAATGCCGAGCTTGAGTCAGTTTCTGGTTTTGTTCATGACACCATGATTTGGGTGTCATCAGCGTATGATGCAAGGGTGAAACCAGAATTTTTGATGAGTGTTGCCAGCGGTGTCACATACAGATTGAAGAGCGTAGGGCTCAGGGCCGAGCCCTGAGGGACTCCGCATGGCAAGAAAAAAGGCCTTGATAAGATGTTGCCCAACACCACCTTTTGTTGTCTGTTGGTGAGAAAGGACTGAAGGAGATCTAGGGCAGTATCCCTAATCCCTAGGTTCTGCATACGGGCAACCAAAGTCTCATGTTTGACCATATCCAACTTTTCTTTTATTTCTTCCGTGGCTATTATCAAGGCAGATTCTGTACTCTGGTTTTTCCTGAACCCATGCTGTGCATCGTCTAGAAGAGCATTTTCTTTTAGATATTTTGAAAGTTGTACATTCAGTACCTTCTCTGCCAGTTCGGCGGCAAAAGGGAGCCTTGATATAGGGCAATAATTATTAGGGTCTAATGAATTCAGGTTATCCTTTTTTAACAAAGGCCGGACTGAGGCCAGTTTGCACTGTGAAGGGAAGATTCCCTCCTCAAACATCTAGTTAAATATTTGCCCCAAGATTTCTGCCACTTGTGCGGGGATCAGGTGCATAACTTTCGGTGGGCATGGATCTTGCGGGGCACCCGATTTAATTAATGGCATTAACTCGGTGAGTTGTGCTATTGAAGGGGGCTTAAATGTGGAAAAACTGGCTTGAACTGATGTGTTAGTTAGAGGTTGCCCATCCGATTGGGTGGCAGTTCTACCTTCATTGATTATACTATAGATGTTTGCAACCTTTTCTTGAAAGAAATTTGCCACTCTGTCACAGAAATTTTGAACTATTACTGCAGTGGTATGGCTGGCAGGTGCCACTAATTTTCTTATAACCGATAAGAGTTTTATTGGTGTTACAGGCTAATTTTATCTGTTCCGCGTAGTAGGAAGTTTTTGCCGAAACGATACGTTTGTTCAGCAAGTTTGTTTTTATAAATAATTTTCTCCTCATCTTCGTATCTTTTTCTCCATTTTTGTTCTCGTCTGCGGCCTTCCTGCCTAGATGTCTTAAGGGAGTTGTTGTACCATGGCTGGGAGGCTTTTATTATCGTTCTGGGTTTAACTGGTGATATCATTTCTAGGGCCATTTTTAGCCAGAGTGAAAAGTTCTCTGGATACCATGGTACTGATGTCAGTACATTTTTTTAAATCATTCGCTTGTATCTTATGCCATGCTCTATTGGGGGTTTGATGGAGGGTAGCCCCATGCTCAATGTTTTCTTAATCTTTATCTGCCAGTTAACAGCCCAGTGGTCAGACCATGAGAGGGGGAGAGATGGAAGTAGGTTAATATCAGGAAGGTTAGAGAAAATCCCATCAACCATATGATCTGCCTGATGTGTGGGGCCACAGGAAATTAGAGACAGTCCGAGCGCATTCATGACCTCAATCAGTTTTAACAAGTCTGAGCCTTGTTTATTTTCTAGATGGGAATTAAAATCTCCTAACACAGAGAAATTAGCGTTTAAGATATGTGATTCCAGAATCATACTGAGTTCATATGCGAACCCACTTCTAGGTCCTGGTGGGCAGTAAATTAGCATTCCTTTGAACGGCTGTGAGTCTAGCCACTGCATCAAGAAGACTAAAGCTTCAAAACTAGGGGTAGTTATCGGCTCAAAAGTTGCTTTAAGATGGGTACGGAAGAAAACAGCCAGTCCGCCACCCTTGTTTTGTTGCCTATCCACCCGATATACAGTATATCCGGGAGGTGTAGCTGCAACAATTTCTGGGCCAGAACTAGCGTCTGCCCAGGTTTCAGTTATAAATGCAACTTCCACATGCTGTGCTAAAACCAGCTCATAGAACTCAAGGTGGTGTTTCACCAGAGATCTAGTATTTAGTAGCATGCAGGATATTTTAGCATGTGTTGAGTTTCCACGTTTTCTCTCTTGATGGTCCGCAATAGGATTATCAGCTGTGCTGTTCACAGAAATGGATCTAGAGCCCCTGGTCTGACCAGGGCACGGGAGGTGGGGATAGGGCTGGGTAAGGGGAGGGTTAGGCACACAGATGGAACAAATGGGACCTTCCCTGGTGGGTCTTAATGCAAATAGGGACTCCCGTGAATATTTAATAATTCCCACTGTATCTGATGATAACCGACGGGGACGGGCAATGGGCGAGGTCCAGGCGCAGACAGGCTTGCCTTTGGCGCCATCCTCCGTTTAAGTAGACAGAGAGATAAGAGCTCACGAGAGAGACTAGACCGTCTCCCCCCTAAGATGGCGTCCGGCAGGAGGCAATGCGGAAGTAAGCCGTTTACCTATTCAGCCTCTGTGAGAAAGTGCCCTCTTTCTTGCATGGTATGCCCCCACTTTTTGCTGAATTGCTGATGTTCTTTGACTGAGTGTGCCCTGGGCTCCTGCTAATCAGGTGCCCAGGGCCTATGTTCCTTCCCTAAACCTGCATTGAAGCCTAAACCCAATTGGCATCTCTGGCCACATGTCAGCCCCTGGCAAATGGTACCATAGGTACCCAGGGCACTGTGACCAGAGAAGGCCTCTAAGGGATGCAGCACTTATTGTGCCACCCTTAGAGGCCCTGTACCCTGACACTCACACACTGCCTTTGCAGGCTGCGTGTCTTGGTGCAGAACAAAGTGTAGAGTCGACATGGCACACTTGCAATGCCTACAAACCACTGCCCTGGCCTAGGTCAGTCACCCCTCTAGCTGGGTGCACTATGCCAGTGGTGAGGGCACAGAGGCATGAGCCCTGTGCCCCTACAGTGTCTGAGTCCATTCTCAGACATTGTAAGTGCAGTGTGCCATTAAAGAGTAAATGGTGCTGGGAGTTTGTCATTGCGAACTCCACAGTACCATGATGGATACACTGAAGTCTGGGAAGTTTGGTATCAAACTTCTCAGCACATTGTACCCACACTGATGCCAGTGTGGGTTTCAATGTAAAACGCATGACAGAGGGCATTTTAGAAATGCCCCCTGAACTCGACCCACAACCAGTGTCCCGACTGAGTAGCTGCTTAGGCTGCCACCCACCAGACATGTTGCTGGACCCCTGGGTCGAGAGCCATCCGCTCTCAAGGGCCTGCAACAACGCACATCCTGGGACGAGGTGCTAGGCCCCCTCCCCCAGGATGGGCAGGGGAAGCTTCAAAGGCCTGCCGCCTTTGTGAGCTTCTCCAGACCACTTGCTGTACTCAGCAACTGGTCCCCACCGGTTCTGACCCCCACTTTGGTCGGGAGAATCGGCGGGAAAAACAAGTGAGGAAAGGAGGTGTGCCAGCCTTTGCCAACCCCACCCCTCAGGTGGGGGAGGCGAGGTGAAGCACAACTCCGGGCTCTCGCCATCTTGAAGATGGGGAGCCCTAGCCAACCAGGGACAGGATCCTGCCCCCCTCCCACTGGAGAGTGGCAGAGTAGGGGGTGTACTCATCCCAAGAAAGGGACCCATTGGTCCCTGCCTTTGCCCTACCTGTAACGCCCCTAAATTTAGTATTTAGGGGCACCCTGAACCTGGATTCCTCAGATCCAGAAACGAAAACAAGAAAGAAGATAAGAAGGACGAAGAGCCGTGCAGAGCTAACAAGAGGACGATGCCCACTGATGACTTGGCCCCAGCCTTACCGGCCTGTCTCCCCTCGAACCTGCCTACTGTGAAATCCCGGCGTGTCCTGCAGCCAGCAACCTCAACAAACCCGGAGGACCTGCCTGCCTTCACTTCTAAAGACTGTGTCTCCTGAGAACAGCAGAACTGTTCACCTTTGCAACCTCTGGCAGCAGCCCGAGACCGCGAATCCAACCCACTCTGCACCCGCCGAACCCGGCCCGAGCTCGAGTGGAAAAACACCAAGAGGAGGTCCCCCCGGCGATCCTGACCCGAGAACTGGTGACTCCTGACCTGCCTCAAGCCTCCAGCCGACGCCTGCAGTCGAAATCCAGAAGGCCCCCCTAACCGCAACCGGAGCTGGTAAGAAGATCCGACCCCAAAAGGCACCCTTGCACCCGACGCCCCACAGCCTTGTGTGCCCCAACCAACGGTGCCTAGCCAACCCCCAACTTCCCAACTTACCTCTCAAAGTGGTGGTCGCACCCAGAAGCCCTTCATCTCCCTGCCTGCAGCGCGTTTGCAAACCGGAGGCTCTCCATAGAAAATAACAGGGCGCCCGATGTCGAAACAGCACTCTGCACCCGGCCGCCCTAGTGCCGCTGAGGGTGCGCTTTTTGTGCTCAACTGTTTCCCATTTGCCCTGACTCTAAACCCTAGGAGCTTTGCTCCCACAGCCGTGTGGCCTGCTTGCCAGCAGCCACCAACCGGAGGCCCCTATCCTCCATAGGATAACATTGGGCCTCAACACTCTGCACCCGGCCGCCCTAGTGCCGCTGAGGGTGCAATCTCAGCGCATCACAGACCCTGGGGGAACCCTTGACTTGACCCCAGAACCCTAACTCCAAAGACCGAGTACTTACCTCGCAACCGATGACCTGTTTTTCCTCATAGGATAACATTGACACTTTTTCTCCCAAAAAGTTTCGAAGTGTCGACTTTTAAAAACTAAGAATATTCGTTAAAAATCGCACAAATAACCAAATCGTATTCTTTCAACTGTTTGCAGGAAATGTCCCAGTGCTGAGTCTAGGTACCCAGCCCTGAATAGGAAAAGTAACGTAAAAGTAACTTACCTGTGAATTGAATTTCCTTCCATAGGATAACATTGGTGGTTCTTCTGTGAAAAAGTTTCCAAGTGTCAACTTTTGAAATACAAGAATATTCTTTAAAAATCGTACCTCAACCAAAACGCATTTTCTCAACTGTTTTCAGGAAATGTCCCGGTGCTGAATCTAGGATCCAGCACTGTGGTAGAAAAAGTAATCCGAAAAGTAATTATCTGCATTTTTCTTAAAAAGCCTATTGATTCATATGTATTGAGTGTACTAAGTATTGCATTGCCTTGCAACCCCTGTAACTCGAATTGCATACCAAGTCTACTGTATATTGAAAGTATTCAACAACAGCATCTTAAACCTGTAAAGTTTTTTATGCTCAACTGCACCAAGCTTACGTGGCTCTAAAAATAAATTAATTGTATAATGTTTTTTATACAAAAACAATTGGTCTCGAGTTCAGTCTCTGAGTGTGTGAATTCATTTCATGATTGAGTGGGTACAATAAATGCATTAACACTGTCCTCTGATACTGCCTTACTGCTCGACCACACTACCACAAATAGAGAGTAAGGTTCTATCTAACTTTAACCTCTGCCTACCTCTGGGGACTGCTGGACTCTGTACACACTGTACCTCACTTTGGTGCAGTATATACAGAGCCACTTTCTTACAGCCTCCCTCCACACAATCAGCAACTACTGCTGCGGTGGACCGGGGAGGAATGAGGACGGCACAACAATCCTGGGGCAAGGAGCGGGACGTGCAAAACGCGCATAAAACGCCTAAAATATATAAAAGAGCTCGAAAGTTTAAAAAGACTTGTAACATTAAAAATAGCAATTCACATTTACCAGTTTTAAAGTGCAGCGTGCAGTTTAGATTTTTTCCAACCCGATTAGCAGACTGAAGGAGTGAGTACCTTACTGCAGCCTATATTCTGGTGGTAGTGGATCATGCCACCAGGTATCCTGAAGCTATTTCACTTAGGACCACTACTGCTCTAGCAGTAGCCAAGGCCCTCCTGGGTATCTTTACAAGGGTTGATTTTCCTAAGGAGGTAGTATCAGACAGAGGTACAAACTTCATGTCTGCATACATAAAACACATGTGGGAGCAGTGTGGAGTGGCTTATAAGTTCAATACCCCCTACCACCCACAAACCAATGGCCTGGTTGAAAGATTTAACCAGACATTGAAAGGAATGATTAGTGGACTCCCTGAAAAACTCAGAAGGAGATGGAATATCTTACTTCCATGCCTACTTTTCGCCTACAGGGAAGTGCCACAGAAGGGAGTGGTGTTCTCCCCCTTTAAACTTCTGCTTGGGCATCCTGTTAGGGGTCCCCTGAGTCTTGTGAAGGAGGGGTGGGAGAAACCTCTCAGATAGCCAAAACAAGACATAGTAGACTATGTGCTTGGCCTTCATTCTAGGATGGCTGAGTACATGGAAAAGGCAAGCTAATACCTTCAGGTCAGCCAAGAGCTTCAAAAGCAGTGGTATGACCAGAAGGCTGCCATGGTTTAGTTCGAACCAGGGCAGAAGGTATGGGTGTTGGAGTCTGTGGCCCCTAGGGCCCTCCAAGACAAGCGGAGTGGGCCCTACCCTGTACTTAAAAGAAAAGGGGAGGTCACCTATCTGGTGGACCTTGGTAGTTGCAAATATCCCAAACTGGTTATACATATCAACCGCCTGAAGCCCTACTATGACAAAGCTGATGTGACCATGCTCATGGTCACAGATGAGGGACAGGAAGTTGAGAGTGAACCTCTCCCTGATCTCCTCTCCGGCAATCCAAAAGATGGGTCTGTTGATGGAGTGGTCTTGTCAGACACCCTCACTGACCAACAGCAGGCTGATTACAGGCAAGTCCTCAATCAGCATGCTGAGCTCTTCTTTCTGACCCCTGGCCAGACTAGCTGGTGTACCCATTATGTGGACACTGGTGACAGCCTACCTGTCAAAAACAAAATTTACAGGCACTCTGATCAGGTCAGAGAGCGCATCCAAGCTGAAGTAAGCAATATGCTGTCATTGAACCCTCAGAGAGCACCTGGGCCAGCCCAGTTGTCCTAGTCCCCAAACCTCACTCCAAGGGTAAAAAGAGAGAAATTAGGTTTTGTATTGACTATAGGGGTCTCAATGCTGTGACAAAGACTGATGCTGATCCAATTCCTAGAGCAGACGAGTTGATTGACAGGTTAGGGGCAGCCAAGTATCTAAGTACCTTTGATCTCACATCAGGGTACTGGCAGAGAGGTTTGACCCCTGGAACAAAAGAAAAATCTGCATTCTCCACTCCAAGTGGGAACTTCCAGTTTATTGTAATGCCCTTTGGATTAAAGAATGCCCCTGCCCCCTTCCAGAGATTGGAGAAAGAAGTCCTTGCTGGGTTGGAATCCTTTAGTGCAGCTTATCTAGATGATATTGCTGTCTTCAGCTCCACTGGGCAGGATCACCTGATCCACCTTAGGAAGGTCCTTGAGGCTCTGAGAAGTGCAAGTCTCACTATCAAGGCAAGCAAGTGTTAGATAGGGAAGGGTTGTATAATTGGGCCACATGGTAGGTGGAGGCCAACCTCAGCCACTCCAACCCAAGATCCTGACAATTCTAGACTGGGAAGCTCCAACCACCCAGATCCAAGTCAGGGCATTCCTTGGCTTGACAGGGTATTACAGGAAGTTTGTGAAGGATTATGGGTCCATAGTGGCCCCCTCACTGAACTAACCTCCAAGAAGATGCCAAAGAAAGTGAACTGAACAGTGAGCTGTCAGAAGGCTTTTGACACTCTGAAGGATGCAATATGCTCTGCTCCAGTCCTGAAAACTCCAGATTACTCCAAGCACTTTATTGTGCAGACAGATGCCGCTGAACATGGGATAGGTGCAATCCTACCCCAAACCAATGATGAGAGACATGACCAACCTGCTTTCATAAGCAAGAGACTACTCTCCAGGGTGCACAGGTGGAGTGCCACAGAGAGGGAAGACTTTGCTGTGGTCCGGGCCCTGAAGAAGTTGAGGCCATACATGTTTGATACCATTAGGGGGTAATACCGTGCACAGAGTCCAGAGGTTCCCCAAAAGTGTACAGGGCTCAATGTAAAACCCTGAATGCTCTATTAGTGGTATTGTGGGCGAGCAGCCTTAAGCCTAACACAGAGGAGTGTAAGACATTTATTTCACAACAATGATCAATAATGGACACACACGACTCAAGAAGGAGATACAGAGCAATTTTAGAAAATTATACTTTGTTAGTACTTTATTTTAAGACCAAGAACTTCGCAATAAGGTAAGTACGTTTTTAATTAAAAAGAGACTTTGCACTTTGAAAAATCGACACTTCGAAACTTTTCAGCACAGTTCAATGTTATCCTAATGGGAAAACAGTTTTGCGGTTAATCAGGTAAGTACGCAACTTACAGTTCCAGTCTTCGGGACCAATAGTCAGCAGTGGGCAAGGGTCAGGTAAGTACCAACAATGCACCGCAAGCGGCACAGGGGTGTACAAGTACAGAGGTCAAAATCGGAGTTCAGCCCAATGCGTTTCAATGGAGACTGGTGGTCCTTTGAGCCACGATGCTTGTAGGTAAGTGGAACGGTTGCAGGGGCCAAGATTTGGGTTTTAGGACCAGCACAGAGGGTGTGAAGGGAGAGACACGAAGCAGCACCAAACATACAACACCAGTGGCGCAGGGGTGGCCAGGTGCAGAGTGCAAACACAGCATTGGGTGCCCAATGCAATCCTATGGAGGTCTTCTTTTTGGAAACAGGTTTCAGGCGTCGAACCAGAGGGTCAAGGCAGAACACAAGCGACAGCACAGGTAAGTTGAGGTGTTGGGGGTCACAGGGGCACCGCTGGTCAGGCTCACCAAAGCCCGGGCCTGCGGGACCAGGGGTGCCTTTAGATGTTGGAAATCTTACTGGGGCTGTTGTGGGCGTCAGGAGAGGTCGGCCAACGCTGGATTCAGAGTCCTAGTCGCTGGAGAGACTTCACTGGGCAGTTGGACCACTCAAACTCAGGCTGTGGGCGTCGGGTGCAGAGGGGGCATGAGTCGCGGATCCGCCTGGACCTGGAGTCTTTGTTGTTGGTTTCTTCTGGAAAGGTCTGCTGTCCACAGGAAATTGGAGTCTTTGTTGAAGGCAGCTGTCCTCCCAGGTGTTTCAGAGGTCGTTGGCTGCAAGACAGGTCACAATTTGTTGAAGCTGGAGACAGGCCGGTAGGGCTCGGGCAAAGGCAGTCATTGTCTTCAGTCTCCTCTACAGGGTCGTATTCTTTCTTCGGAGGTTAACGCAGATCTAGTTTCCAGGTTTGGTGGAGCCACCTAAATACTTGAGATAGGTGTGTTTTATGGGAGTAGCAGGTTGGGCCAACAGGCACCTCACCTGGGGTGACTACACCCTCTATTATGCCACCCTCCAGTGGGAGGAGGGCATAGACATAGCCCTTATTGGAGGGGTCTCCCCATCTTCAAGATGGCGGGACTGAAAGATATGCTTCACTTCGCCTCCCCCACCTTAGGGGTGGAGATAGCAGAGGTGGGCACACCTGCTATTCTTAAGTTTTCCCAACGTTTTTCCCACCCAAAGTGGGGGTGTAAACCAGGGGATGTCATCTGCTGCTAGCAGCAGAGGCTGGGGGTCGCATTACAAAAGCGGCAGGCCTTTGAAGCTCCACCTCTTCGAGCACTGGCCCTTCCTGGGGGAGTAGATGTCACAACTCTGCCCAGAATATGTATTGTCTCTGGTTCCAAAGACAGGGGCTCTCTACCCAGGTGTCCAGAAACATGTCTGGTGGTGGTTGGCTGCTTACACCAGGGTTGGTAAGTTTTCAGGGGGCACCTCTGAGGTGCCCTCAGGACATGGTTTAATAAATCCCACACTGGCATTTTGTGGATTTATTGTAAGGAGAAGATTGGTGTCAAATACTCCTGTGTTCAGTGAAGCCATCATGGTATTGTGGAACTCGAGTTGTTGAGTTTCCAGCCAATAAACTCTCTATGGCTTCCACGGCACTTACAATATCAAAGAATGGAGCCCAATATTGCAGGGGTATATCTGCTCCTGCAGATATGTCCTCACCTGTGGTATAGTGCACCATGCCCTAGTGCTGTGAGGCCTGCCAGAGGGGTGACTTACCTATGCCTTCAGGCAGTGCTGGTTGGCATGGCACCCAAGCAGGGCACCATGTCGACTTTTTCGTTTTCTCCCTCACTGGGGCATGCAAGCTACAAGAGCAGTGGCATGGTCCCAGTGACGGTGTCCTAGGGGACCCTCTTCTGCTCCCAGGCCCTAGGTACTCAGCGTACCATTTATTAGGGTCTTACAGGGGGTAGAAGTACCAATTGGGGATTTGTATTTAGGGAAGAAGCACTGGCACAGGAGAACTAGTTGGCAGGGACCCTGTGCACTACAATTGAAACCACATCAAAACCAGGCAAAAAGTGCGGGGGTAACCATGCAAAAGAGGCACTTTCTCATAAAATATACACATACATACATACATACATACATAGATATCAACATGCACATACCGGAGCTTTTTTACTGCATCCTCATCTTGCTCCACGATCCGTGGCTTCGCTGGCAAGCGAAGGGAGTATGTTAAATCCACCACCTGCTTCCAGCTAAAATAGGTAAAGGATGAGAGTTTATATACAAAAAAAATAAGACATTCCCAACATCTTACGTGAGCTCTAAGCTTATATTGGAAAAATGGGGACTAGAGTTATGATCCGGAAACCCCAATGAACTATCAAGAAATGTTTGCCAGAGTCATCCAGGCAACAAAGAATGAACCTGTACATCCTTCTCACTGCTATTTAGTCTAGTAAAGAACAAGTTACTTGCGAAGCATCTTTTTGTCAACTGGGAAAAGGAAAACTTTCTTAACCATAATCAGTGTTTTTCAAGTGTTTAGATTGTAGACTCGCATGTGTTGAATTAGCACTAGTTTGTCTCAGTTTGAAAGTTCTTGGGCGCCGACCATGAGAGTGCAGACCCCCTCATGACAGTCATCCTACAGACCCCTTGCTTCTTATTGTACTGTTTAGATAACTTTTTTCCGAGATTTATCAGTTAATAGATGCAACACAGCTATTGTCACACGCTAATGTCCCAGGGAGCAAGCATCACACAATACATTTGGATGTCTTCAGGCTGAATGACCCATAATTCAATTTGACAGTTTTTATGCATCAATTCCTCTTGTGGAAACGTGTAATATTTTACATTAGCATAAGCATCAGCCATTTTGGCTGTGGTGTCCATTTCGTTTGCTTCGTAATTCTTTCGTCCTCTGCTGTTTGCCTTTTCTCCCTGCTTGTGTCATCAACTTTAGTTGACATCTTTTGACATGGCTAAGCAATGTACGTGCTGAGGGGTTTGTAGCTGCCGGTGCACCTGGTCTTAGAGGCTATCTATTGACCGTTTACTGCTGCCATAAACATTCCTGCTCCCCCTCCCTATTTGCTGACCAAGTGGTCATCCATCTGCCCTTGTTTGCCGATAGCTATTTCTGTGTTTAAACTTGTTCTTTCCATTTCTGTCCATATGCTTACATTGCAACAAAACTGTATATAAGGACGATGGTTTGTGAGTTCAGGGTACCTCCTCCTACAACACTTGAGAGTGTTGTGTGGAGAGGTCCCGCTCATGAGTGATTAATAAACTTGTTGTTTTACTTCAGCTCCAGTGCCGATCTCCTTTTGTTAGTCTTTGGACCCGTGGACGAGAGGGTGACCCTGCACCAGTGTGCTCACTTTTGGGTACATTTCCACAGTTGGCGCCCAGCACGTGGGGCCCCATCGGAGACGCGGCCGTCCGAAGGAGTGGTCTCGACGGAGGATCGAAATATTACTGAGGATGCGCACTGCATGAGGAGACCCTTGTCTTTGCAGACCGACGTGAGTTTTCCGATTTTTCCGATTTGACCCTCCGGGTGGTGGCCGGTCTCGACTGGGGCTTTCTTTGGCGTATTCTGCAGTGACCATTAGGTCGACCAGAGATCGGCAGGTGGGAGTTGGAGACTTCTGTTTGGTAAGGTCGCTGAAGCGGCACTCTTGATTTGTTTGGATTTTTGGTTTGGTTTTGGTATTCATTCTTTGCGAAGACTGAAGGCAGGTAATGTGGAGATTTTTCTCCTTTTGGAATATTTGTTTGGAGTAGTAATATTTTACATATACTTGTGAAAACATGCCTGTTCTCAGCACACACCGTAAGTGGTGTTGCTGCTCTTGTGGTACCAAGAATGCTTTAGAACAAAGTCAGCCGGCTCCTCCAGAAGGGACGCCAAATAGAGAGATGTATATTAAATATGGTATTTGTCCCATAATGTACGGTTCATTGTGGAACAAATACACAAAGAAAGAGTCCGATTTACAATGGCCAGTGAATGGGTCATTCGATTCTAAAAAAGTTCAGTATGTAGAACAGTGTTTATTTAAAAGAAAGAGTAGACAGGATATGTTTGATTGTGTACGTATGTGGGATAAAGAAGTGCGAGAAAGAGCAAAGAGAGCGGAAGCTATAGCAGAGAAAGAGCAGCGAAAGACGATATATCAAAAAGGGGTGGAATTAAAAGACAAAGAAATGAAGGAAAGAATAGAAAAGGAAGATAGAGAACGTCGATTAGCGATAAATGGCCAGTATCCTATTAGGCGCCCTATCTATCCACTACTTAATACGCCTCAGGATGATTGCATCCTATTAGAACGACCGCCACCCCCGTATAAATTTCCCGCTCCAAGTGCCCCTGAGGATGAGGCTTCTGATGAGGAGCTCTCTTCCTCAGAGGATAAAGATAAAGACAAGCAAGTTGGGCGACAGACTCGCTCGACTTTGACTAAAGCAGAAAAAGATACATTAAAAAGCACTGCTAAAGAGGAAGCTCGTCGGACTACTACAGCGACGATCCTCATAAATATAGTTCAACCTTGGAAAGATATAGACCAGTTATATTTCGTAGAAAAATTCTGTTGGGAGGTAATATATGGTTGGCGGCATATTTCTGACGAAACAGAACCAGCTGATCTGAACGCTGATTATAAGCGGTTAGTAGATGGGACTTACCTTTTTTCAGATATACCTGATACGATTAGATGAATAGTTAAATTAGGAAATGAAACATTACATTTACGTAAGGAGCAAGAATTAGCTAAAAAGAGTAAAGTAGTAGAAGCAGTTCAATCCCAGGCAGAGAAAACAGATGTTCCGGTGAAAGAAGGCAATTCCGGCAGTAATAAAGTTACTATGAAACTAATGCGTGAAGCCGCACCCCTGTATGTTCCCCCGAAGGGTGCAGGAACAAATGATGATAAAACTCCGGATGATGCAAAGGGATATTTTATATAGAATTGGGTCTATACTCCCTGGAGTAGAGCAGATGTTCTGGCCCTTAAGGCTGCTTTGCCCGACCCCCGGAAAAATCCCGCCGCCTTCTATGAGGAGGTGGAAGGAGCCATCAGCTCCTGCACTATGACCTTGCCAGATATCGATATGTTCTTCTGGCTTATTTTGCCCCCCGATATGTGGAGAACAATACGTAAAATAGATGATAATGTGGCATTTGGTGATACCTGGGAACATTTAGAAGAAATAGATGCGGAAAGGGAGCCTGCGCAGAAACCTCAGAAGGAGATATTAGATCTTCCTAAAGCTATTGTGACTAAGTTGAAGACTCTCATACCCCCTAAGAAAATAGATTGGACTACGTTAGCATCCTGTAAACAGAACAAGCATTGGCATAGCCAATAGGTCTCGCCTTTGGGACCTTATAAGTGTTTAGCCATGCAACAGTTGCATAACTAAATACTTATAAGGTCCCAAAAGCGAGACCTATTGGCTACACCATTTGCTTGTTACTTTGCTATAATCGCGGCACCCGCGCTTTACTTTTAACATTAAAAGTAAAGCGCGGGTGCCGCGATTATAGCAAAAGTAAAGAAATAGATTATTTTTCTATTTCTTTACTTTTGCTATAATCGCGGCACCCGCGCTTTACTTTTAATGTTAAAAGTAAAGCGCCGGTGCCGCGATTGTAGCAAAAGTAAAGAAATAGATTATTTTTCTATTTCTTTACTTTTGCTATAATCGCGGCACCCGCACTTTACTTTAAGCGCGGGTGCCGCGATTATAGCAAAAGTAAACAAATAGATTATTTTTCTATTTCTTTACTTTTGCTATAATCGTGACACCGCGCTTTACTTTAAGCGCGGGTGCCGCGATTATAGCAAAGTAAACAAATAGATTATTTTTCTATTTCTTTACTTTTGCTATAATACCGGCACCCGCGCTTTACTTTTAATGTTAAAAGTAAAGCGCCGGTGCCGCGATTGTAGCAAAAGTAAAGAAATAGAAAAATAATCTATTTGTTTACTTTGCTATAATCGCGGCACCCATGCTTAAAGTAAAGCGCGGGTGCCGCGATTATAGCAAAAGTAAAGAAATAGAAAAATAATCTATTTGTTTACTTTTGCTATAATCGCGGCACCCGCGCTTAAAGTAAAGTGCGGGTGCCGCGATTATAGCAAAAGTAAAGAAATAGAAAATAATCTATTTCTTTACTTTTGCTACAGCAGCACCGGCGCTTACTTTTAATGTTAAAAGTAAAGCGCCGGTGCCGCGATTGTAGCAAAAGTAAAGAAATAGAAAATAATCTATTTGTTTACTTTTGCTATATCACGGCACCCACGCTTTACTTTTAACATTAAAAGTAAAGCGCGGGTGCTGCGATTATAGCAAAAGTAAACAAATAAAAACAAGCATTGGCACGGCCGCGCGGCCGCAAAGCCGCGAAGGTGAAAGTGATTGCGATCGCGATCCACTTAATGACCCGTGACGGAGGAAATACAGATGGCGGCTGCGCGCGTGAACGCAAGCTGGTCGCCAGCAAAAGCCACTGCTGTTTGCACTTCCAAAACCCGCTTACTAAAACTCTCGCCCAGAGCAGCGCTAAGCGCTGGCTCAGGCGAGACCTAAAAAGGATGAGTCAGTTTCTGATCTCTTTTCAAGATTTGAGGAGACATTCCATGATTTTAGCGGCCAGTCATTGGCCGATGATACGGGTAAGCATTTGTTTGTCGACAAATTTGTCGCTAATATGTTACCGGAAATAGCTAGTCACCTTAAGGCCAGTGAGAGTTCTTGGACCACGTCTTCCCCAGTTTCCCTTTTGACCATGGCCCAATATTATGAGCGACAGGAACAGGAAGTGAAAGGCAGGGAGGATAAGAAGGTTAAAGAATTAAAGACAAAAGTTATGATGGCTCAAGTATATGGTCCACCATATAGGGGAGGTGGAAGAGGCGGACGTGCAATGTATACACCCGGAGCGCTCCCTCTTCCTCGAGCAAATTTGTCTCCTGATCAGTGTGCCTATTTTAGAGAGACTGGGCATTGGTGTTCTGAGTTCCCTCTTTTGCGAGGTCAGCGGGGAAGGGGAAGTATGAGAGGACGCCCAGGGAATTCAGGAAACAGGGGAGGTGTAGGAGCTCGTCCCAGGTTTGAGGCAGTTGCACAAGGACCAAATTACTCTAATGCTTTTGATAGACGAAATCAATACCAAATGTCGGATTATTCTGCTGATGCACTTGCAGATTCCGATTACGCATAGGGATGCCTAGGATGGGGTAAGGGACCGGTTGAGGTGCCAGTAGATCAAATGGGTCCTTATGTTGATGTAAATGTCTTGGAATCTACTGATCGGTTTCTGGTTGATACAGGGGCTACCCGTAGTGCTCTGTCTAAAAGATTGGTTCCTAGGGCTCCCCTGTCCGGCACAATGATAACATCAATAGGGTTCAATGTAACACCTACACCTAGCCCGCTTTCACAGCCACTTGAATTCGGACTTGACAAATTCACTGCAGCATGTCCATTTTTGCTTTCCCCTAACACGCCGGACAACATTGTGGGTATCGATATGCTTAAATATTTTCGTGCTACAATATGTTGTTCTCCGGAAGGTGTGCGTGTTATTTTGAATGACAATTATCCAATGGTTGAGAGATCCTGTCTTATCAATGAGGATGCCGCTCTGGCGTCCCTACCTTGTACCTTGTGGGCCACATCAGATACTGACGTGGGTCAAATGGTTATTCCACCTGTGCACATTCAAGTAAGGGAAGGTGTCACACTGCCTCGTTTGCCGCAATATAAAATATCCAGAGAAGGTGAAGAAGCATTAGCAAACATTGTTCAGGATTTGATCAAAGTGGGGGTAGTGGAAGAAGTCCCCTATAATACTTGCAATAGCCCTATCCTTCCTATTTTGAAAAAAGACACTGACACTAGAATCTACAGATTCATTATTGATTTGCGGGCGGTTAATAAAATTGTAGTACCCCAATATCCGGTAGTTTCTGATATCACAACCCTTCTCACTATGGTCCCTCCCACTGCCACTACATTTTCGGTGATCGATTTAAAAAACGCATTCTTCTCAATACCCATTCACCCTGAAAGCTGTTATCTGTTTGGATTCACATTGAAAAATAGATCCTTCCGGTTCTGCAGAGCTCCACAGGGCTATACAGAGAGTCCTAGCATTTACAGTCAGGCATTAAAAAGACAGCTTGATTCCTTTCCTGAACCAAAAGGGGTGGCCCTTATCCAGTACGTCGACGACATCTTGTTAGCTGCAGATACCCCTGAGCAGTGTGAAGAAGGAACACTGTTATTGTTATTTCTTGCCTCTCATAATCACAAAGTCTCGCGAAAGAAGTTGCAATATTGTAGACAGTAGGAGGGACGTGCACTCACACCAGATCGCATTCAGACCATTTTAGATACTCAGTGGATCCCCAGTTTTTCGCACACTATTAAACCTTTGTTGGCCCTTTTGACTAAAAACACTCCAATGCCCATCCCATGGACTGCTGAATGTCAGAATCCCTTTCAACAGTTACGCCAAGCTCTTTGCTCTGCACCAGTATTAGGAACTCCAGACTAAGTGTAGTGCACACAAGAAAGTGACTGATAAAATAGGAGCAGGTAATGCCTTTGCGGATCACACAGCCCGTGAGACCGCAATGCAGCGAAGCACCACATCTATGTATGTGGTTAAGTCACAAGCTGAACGTTGGCATGATGTCAGGCAGGAAGTGCTGGACATGCAACAATCTGCCTCTGCTGACGAACTAGACCAATGGTCTAAGGAGGGAACACTGGATGATGAGGGCTGCTGGAGGAATAAAGATATGACCAAATGGAGGTTACCCACAGCATACTTATACCCCTTGATTCACATGGCACATGGGCCGGCACATGTTGGTGCATCCTCAATGGCAAAACAACTCATGCAAGTTTGGGATCATCCTGATATTGCCGGCACTGCTAAAAAGATAGTCCAGTCTTGTCTGGTCTGTCTCCAGTATAATCCTGGAAAGTGAACGCGAACTCCAACAGGAGGGTTTGCGACACCATCTGCACCTTTTGAGGTCCTGCAAATGGACTACATTCAGTTTGAGCGCTGTAATAATTATTGGGCAAGTTGTAGAATATGTCATGAAAGGGTTGGGGATTAAGCAGAAATTTCATGCTGCTTTCCACCCACAGTCAGCAGGCCTGGTGGAGCGTTAAAACTCCACCCTGAAACTGAAATTGGCTAAAATACAGGCTTCCACGTCTTTGAAATGGCCTGATGCACTGCCCCTAGCCTTGCTTTCTATCAGATCGATACCACATACACGATCTGGCCTTACGCCACATGAGATCGTCTTTGGGAGGCCCATGAATATTTGGGGGGTCCCTAAGCCTCGCCCTATACATGATGTTCCCCACAAGTGGATGAGTGACTATTTGTCCCATTTAACTGACAGCTTGTTTTCCTTTCATCAGCAGGTGGGGGAAGCTCTTCCAGACAGGTCGCAAGGTGATGGACACGATTTGCGCCCTGGCGACCATGTGCTGACAAAAGTCTTTCAACGGGCGAATTGTTTGGAACCTCGCTGGCGTGGCCCAGAACTAGTCCTCCTCGCTACCCGAACTGCAGTCCGAGTGACCAACAGGAAGAACTGGGTCCACGCCAGCCATTGCAAGAAGATTCCACACACCTTCGTGAGCCCCGCTGCATTGACAGACCAACGCGACATTCTGGTTACCGAGACAGGACGAGCTGCGTCACCTGAAGGACCTGAGGAAGTCTTCCCGGACCACACGATCCCTGGTACATCCAGATATCTACTTCGATCCAGGAAGAAAGACACTTCATCACAAAAAGAGACTGTTTGAGCCACTGTCCTGGGTGGTTAAAGACTGACTACAAAGGGGGATAGCCTTTTAGTGACTACTCGTCTCAACGTTCGTAAAGAAATCAACGCCTGCCCAGGACCTTAGGGCGTCATCTATTTTGTTGTTTGTCGACGAGATGAACATGCCCGAGGAGAAGAAATCAAATGCTGCAAAGATCTGTAGCGGCTGCACAATGTTTATTACTGGATTGACTTTGACTGCTGTCATCATTGCTGTGGTAATGCGGGTTGTGGAGGAAGTAACTCCGGCTCGAAACTTATTGCCTGCTACTACTCCTGTCCCCACGGAACATTATTACTTCACTCTTCCCTATCATGAAAAGAAGCATCGAATGTCATATCTCAAGAACACTTTCATACAAATGTTGCATCATACTCATAATGCTACGAATACTACCAACTGCTGGGTATGTGGAATGATGCCAGCCCATTAGAAGAAGTGAGGAACGCCTCTCATTCCCCTGCCATTTTCACACAATGGCTCTTGTAGAGCCTGGTTCGCACTTTTGTGGGCCTCTGAAATTATTAACATTGCTCTAGCTGATGTAGGAGGACTTAATGCACAACTAAATAAAGTTTGTTACCCCGATTAGGAAGGGGACCACAAGCAAAAGGAACTGTATGGGAAATGGAGGAGTATCGCAGAGGAAATTCCTCCATAAGCTACGTTTTCCCCAACACTCGAACGGCCAAGGTAACGGGCCTCCTGTTATCGCTGTTACTAGAGCCCAAGCAAATCTTTGTGTGAGCAGTTTTGGCAGTATCCCTGTGGGAAAAAGTGACTGTACTACAGTATTGAATATCACTGGAACGAACAATAGCAGTTTTCTATCCTCACATAACACTTATTTCATTTGTGGAAGTAGAGGTTACTATTATCTACCAATTGGATGGTCTGGAATATGCTATGTGTCCTTCTTGCTTCCCCCTGTGTTCTTAGCACCTGCATCCTATCATAAAGATCAAAAATTGTTTAATGACATTTCCTTGAACCGATTAAAAAAACTATAAATAATGATGAAGTGGATCAAACTGACACTGCATTACAGCAATATGTTGACTTTAATTTGGGACTCTTTTTCTTTGTTGGTGCGGCCTTGAATAGTAGAAAAATAAGACGCTTGACCCGAGTGGTAGAGGCAGTGACTAATCAAACAGCGATGGCTCTTGGAAATATTACAGAAGAACTCCAAATCACGAGAATTGTGACTTTGCAAAATAGAATGCTTTTAGATGTAATATTAGCTGATCGTGGTGGAGCATGTCGCATTATCGGGAGTAGCTGTTGTGTGTTTATCCCTGACCACGCCCCTTCTGTTTATGATGCATTTCCAAACTGCATAAAATAGCCACTGAGATACATCAAGACCCAGGAACATGGACTTGGACAGGATGGTTCTGGAACTTATTTTCTGTATGGGGTCTGAAAGTATTGTCGACCCTATTCATAATTATTGCAATTATTTTCTCTTGTTGTTTATGCATACAATGTGGACCAATGCTCTGTTCCCTCTGTATTTCCACTTGTACTACTTGTGTACCATCTAAAACGAATGTCCAAAATGCAAATGCCAGTTTAGCAATGGAACGAGAAATTTGTGAAATGATGTTAATTGATATTCACGATGTATATCATACCCCTTAGAAGGGACAAGAAAATGTCTTAGCTTATGCTAAAAGGGTCGACTGTGGAAACGTGTAATATTTTACATTAACATAAGCAACAGCCATTTTGGCTGTGGTGTCCATTTCGTTTGCGTTGTAATTCTTTCGTCCTCTGCTGTTTGCCTTTTCACCCTGCTTGTGTCATCAACTTTAGCTGACCTCTTTTGACATGGCTAAGCAATGTACGTGCTGGGGGGTTTGTAGCTGCCGGTGCACCTGGTCTTAGAGGCTATCTATTGACTGTTTACTGCTGCCATAAACATTCCTGCTCCCCCTCCCTATTTGCTGACCAAGTGGTCATCCATCTGCCCTTGTTTGCCGATAGCTATTTCTGTATTTAAACTTGTTCTTTCCATTTCTGTCCATATGCTTACATTGCAACAAAACTGTATATAAGGACAATGGTTTGTGAGTTCAGGGTACCTCCTCCTACAACACTTGAGAGTGTTGTGTGGACGTGGTCCCGCTCATGAGTGATTAATAAACTTGTTGTTTTACTTCAGCTCCAGTGCCGATCTCTTTTTGTTAGTCTTTGGACCCGTGGACGAGAGGGTGACCCTGCACCAGTGTGCTCACTTTTGGGTACATTTCCACACTCTACCTGCAGGCGTAAAAATTGCAACTGATAACCTTAAGTAGATGAAAGACATAATTAGAATAATAAGGTGTAAACATCCCCATGGACCTGAGCTGGTTTACCAGCACAAATCACACAAAGGGTCTCAGGAAGTTTAAGCAATGCTCAACTGTTTCCAATGAGCTTAAACAGGTCTACGCATTTCCCCAAAATTGAACCCAATTACTATATACCACCTATTGGCATTGTTAATGTGCATAGTATGTCTACACATTGCCAGGGGATTTCGTCTAGCAACTTAATTGATAAATTATAAACAAAGTTCTATTCCTAGATTCCGAAACCAACAAACGGTGGGTGTTTGACAAATGACTATCGCCATGTGCTCCAAATAGTAAACATATGTAACATATTAAATGCTCCCAACCTCCTCCATTCTCTCACTTCCCATCTCACCCCGAATTTTGCATTCCATTTATAACTGAGCCTTAACTCCTTACTGCAGATTAAACTCCACAAAGAAAAAATCCCGCAGCCAGCGTAGTGCATTCTCTGCACAATATAAAACACCATTAATGCCTGGATGATAATTTCGAGAGCTGTGGCATAATGCATTATAGGCCGCTAAGGCACTAAAACTCAAGCTTTACATCTTAGTTACCATATGCAGACTATGTCATTAGGGCTGCCACCTTTCCAAGAGAAAAATATCAGCCATTTGTTGTTGTTTTAAGAGTCTGCAAAGTCCCGGAAGTGATATTAAATAGAAGTGCAAATAAAAACGTATGTATTCTTTTGTGACACGACTTTCCTGTCTTTGTTATTTTAATTAGGAGGCAGGGTTCATTAACACATCTCTACAAAACATTTAAAAGTATTTTCTATTTACATTTGCTGGTTGACGTATTTACAGATAAAGGCTATAAATACCAGCTTTAGGTTATTTCGCTTATTGGTGTACAGCCTTGACCTCAAAATATCGGTGGTGCTGGTAGAAACCCAGTCAGGTGGCATCCCTATATGTGAGAGATCTTGGGAGTACCAGGAAACCCAGTAGACATAGAAATGGCCCCAAGAGACGTTTTTAAGGTACTTTCAAGAGAAACCGACATTGGTGTTATGATCTTCCATCACCCTTTAACCTCCTCAATGCAATCACCCTGTGGTGCTCCAAATGAGACAAGGTGGTTTAGTAAATACTGAAGGAACTTTCAGACATGTCTCTTTTCCTGATAAGTTTACATCTAAACTTACTTGCCCTTAAGGCAGGGACAAAATTATAAGCCAGTTTCTTTTTTTTCCTAAATAACTGAAGCTAATATACAAGTGCTCTACAGCGAAAATGTATCTACTAACAAACTATTTGTGGTGATTTTTGCCTGAATCCCTCAATACTTGGCTGTAGAGGCCCTATGGGAGCAGATGTTTATTAAGAATCTATCCGACGTAGGTTACCGTTACTAAAATACTAAGCAGACAGCTTCTGCCCAAATGTGACAGATGCCTGCTGAAAGAACCAAAAAAAAAAAAAAAAAAAGAGTACTTTGTTGCTGCCTATTCCCCAGTATGGCAGATTGATCAACCAATAGACGTTTTGAGCCCAAAGTTCACCAAAAGCGAGATCTCTTGGTATTGCAAACATTAATAGAATACAACACTGGAATAACAACTGCAGCTCCAGATAACAAGGGGAGCAAATATGTTTAAGGAGACTTCCTTAAGAGCAAGTGTTCTGATAATGCGATTATTCACATCAACAAAGCAAAGAGGCCACGTCTTCCTGTTTCTTGCTAATTTTAAGAATGGAGACTGTAGGAAGCTGGCTCTTAATGCAATATATAAAATATCTGATTTAATGTGTAAGGAGTCCAGGTGGTCCCTTATGAATGGACAGGGACTTGCTATGCAATCCCAAAGTGCTCTATTAGGGGGGATAGTGTGGTTGAGCAGCCTTGGGCTTAACACAGAGGATTGCAAGACATCTGCAAATACACACAATGATCAATAAATGGCACACAACTCAAGAAGGAGATCCACATCATTTTATAAAAATAGCAAGTATCTTTATATATGTTTATGCATCAGAGAAAAATCGTTGAGGTAAGTATGTTATTAATTATAAATTCTTTTCGATTCAAAAAGTGGACAAGTGCAATTTTTGAGTTCTGTAATGTCATCCTATCTAAGGAAGAACAAGTTCTGCAAACAGGTGTAGTACAGAGACTTACAAGACCAATCTCCAGGAGTTAAGGTGAGTGGTGGGCAAGGTCCAAGGCAGCACCAGCAGTACACCACCAGCTGCATGAGGGCGGCTGGGTGCAGGATGCAAAACAGAGTCAGGAGCCCAATGGTTTTCTATGGACATCTGTCACTGCCCAAAGAGGCTGCAGGCTCTGGCTGGAAAGCCAGTCTGGCTGAACCAACAGAGAGGCTCCGGCCTTGCAACCGCTCGGGACGTAGGGACACCTTTGGTCCTCTTCTCCACGGCCCGGAGGAGACTGATGCAGAGGTGGCTTTAGGATTTCTTACTGAGAGCAGTCACGGGAGAGGGGGCCTACATTCAGAGGCTGCAAGCGACGTCAGAAGGTCCACTAGGGGCGAAACCACGATGGACTAGAGCAATGGAGGGCTGGGAAACTTGTTGACACCATTGGCCCACTTCAACTTCGGCCAGAGGCGATAGGTGCAGTGGTGACTTCGGGTGTCGGGTTTTGGCAGTTCCGGAGGCCTCAGAGTCCTCTCTTTTGGAGTTTCGTCAGAACAGGTCCGCCTTTCAAGGGAGATCTTGAGTCTTTTTCGATGGCAGGCAGTCTTCCCAGGTTTCTGGAGTTAGCAGCTGCAGGACGAATCGACTTTGGCGAAGTTTTCGACGAGGGACGCAGACAAGCCGGAAAGGTTGGTACCAGGTCAGCGACTTCTTCACTTCTCTCTGCTTTTGCAGCTCTTCGGTGTCCTCTTTCTTCTATGGTCGTTAGGATCATCTTCTCTGGTGCCAGGGACTCCCCTAAATACTGAATTTAGGGGTATTAGGGGAGTGTAGGCTGATAGCCAATGGACTACTGACCCTTGGGGTCACTACGCCCCTTATATGACCACTTCCTCTGGGAAGTGGGCATAACCCCGTTCCAGAATTCCTAAGTATGCCATTACAAAGATGGATACTTCTAAAAAACTGTGTTCACCTCAGTGTAGCCCGCTTTAGGAGTGGTACTAGTCTGGAGGTGGCACACCTAACTGACTAGCTAATTTTCCCACCTGTCCAGGTGCCAAGGGGGTCCTGGACAAAGGGGGGCGGCTTCCTTTCCTGTGTGGGGATCCAGATTTGCATCACAAAGTGGCAGCTCTTTGAAGCTTGACGGTCTAGAAAGGCTCATCCGCAGGCTATCCTGGGGGGAGAAGGTGTTAAACTCTCTTCCCGGAGAAGTTTTTGTTCTGGGCCTCCTGAGAGCAGAGGCTCTCACCCAGGGAGGTCAGAACAGAGTCTCAGGTGGCAGACAGGCAGAAACCAGTCAAGGAGCACACAAGAGGCTGGTAGGTTTTCAGGGGGGACCTCTGAGGTGCCCTCTGAGTGCATGTATTGGTAAATCCATCACTGGATTCAGTGTGGGTTTATCAATACAAGAGGTTTGATACCAAGCATCCCTATTTTTCAGTGAAGCCATCGTTTAGCTGGGGAACTCCTCTTCATCAGTGTCCAGCACATGTTTAAAAACGGATAGCCTGTCCACTTGCACTGGCAATAATTGGACTGACCAGCAAAGGGGCATATCTGCTCACGCAGGTATGCCCTCACATGTGATATTCAGCACCCTGCCTTAGGGCTGTCAGGCCTGCTGCAAGAGGACTTGCAAATATCACATGAAGTGTTATGGGAAATGGCACACAGGGATGTGTGACGTGTTGTGTTTTCACTTTTGTCTGCACCAAGACACGCAGCCTGCAATGGCAGCCTTGCATGTGCTTGGTGAGGGGGGTCCCATAGGGTGGCACAATTCGTGCTACTGCCCTCAGGGACCCTCTTTAGTACCGCAGGCCCTAGGTACTAGGGGTACCATTAACTAGGGGCTTACAAAGGGTGCTAAAGGTTTTGCCAATTGGGGAAACAATTGTACAGTTTTAGGGAAATAACACTGATACTGGGAACCTGGTTAGCATGTCCCAAGTACACTTCAGTCAGTTGCATTAAATACCAAGCAACAAAAAGTGGGGGGTACTGTAACAAGAACCCAGCTCCCTACTGAGACTAACAAAGAAGACCGGAGGAATGCCTTTTATTTATGTTTTACAATGCCATTAGCTTAAACTCTCGCAAATGCGGGACCTATTGCAGAATTTACATCACGCACCTTTGACATCCCTAAAGGCATCGCTGAGTTGCCCCCTTCTGGCTCCCACGGCCCCTGAAGAGCTCCCCATTTGCTTCGAGTTAAACAAGTCGGTGGCCACAACTGCGCACGAGAGACCCTCTTGCCCTCCTGCAATAAGAGAAACTCATTAAAGAAAATAGTGCTTATAGACTAAAGAAGGCGTACTGTGTAACAACCGAAGTAAAAGGTCCAGTCCTCATGGGAGGTTACAAATGAAGACAAGGTGGTACTAAGGTGGGACTAACAAGCCTTTGAGCGAATCAGAAGCCAGCATTTATGAAGGACAATGACACAAGCCAATGACAAATATGGGCGGAGAGTGGGCGGGGCTTCAAGTACATAATCTAATACAGCACGGCTCGCAGAGCAGCACATGCCCTGCCCAGGCTCGACCTAAAAAAACATGTTCCGACCTCTAAATCTCTGTTTCAACTGGATGTCCTTATTCCGACTTTCTATTTGTATCCAGATGGTACACTGGGCATGCGTGTGATCTCATGAATCCACAAGTGTGTCGTCAAGTCGCATGACGCAACATAGTGGTCAGTTTGAGTGAGTAGCAAGTATAGAAAGTAATGTTTTCTAAACTTTTAATAAGGCTGGTCTCCACTATTGGTTTTGCCAATGCTAGCACATTATTAAAAAGCATACAGCATTGCAAAAGCCAATTGCGTCAGTCAACACCACGCAGGCAAGGAGCAGCAAAAGACAGGAGATGGCCATGGTGGTGGCAAGCTGGGGGACGGCTGGGGAGTAGCTAGGAGCAGAGGGGGGAAGGAGTAATAATTCAAAAGCAGGCAGACAAAAAGCAAGGTTGGGGGTGAGGAGGGGGGCAACCTAAAGCTGTCAACAAGAGCAGTCTTGAGCAAGGGGGGCGGGGGAGAAATGGAATGGCAGAAGAGCAATGGAATTTAAGAAAAAAAAAAAGTTGAGTAGGATTGTGGGACAGGGGGCAATAGAGAGCAATACAGAAAACAGGGCATGGTGTGAAGGAGAAAGCAGCACACATGCGAGAAGGGAAGAAAGCCAGGAAACAAATGCACCCTCTGACGTACTAAAAGGAAAGGAAAAAAGCAGTTCCTGAATGGAAAAAGTGGAAGAAAGATAAAAGTCATCCAATCAAAAGGATGGTAAAGAAGCTATGCTCGAAGGGATGGACAAGCACAAGAGGGAGGAAAACCACTAAATATGAAGGAAGTGAAGCAGACTGTCAAGCAATTCAACCAATAATATTCAATGGACTGACTCAAAGTCCATTGTAAGTACTTGCATTGCCCACAATTGGTCTTTAGATAACAGACAGCTAACACACACCTAGAACGAGAAAGCATGTAACAGAACAACAAGAAAACAAACCTGGGGGCGTGGCTTGCAGCCGACGAAGATGGCCGCGGCTTAGAGTGACTCCGGGCCTGACGCACTAACCCCAGTCTCTCCTGTACATAATCCGGCGCAAATCAGCGCACTAACGGTGAGGGGCAGCTCCGGAATACCGGAGGAACACTCGCCGAAAGTCTCGGAGCGGCAGTTGCCGCCGGTGCGACAGAGGCAAGGCCGGCGTATGTGAGGCCCGGCTCCGGACGTGAAGCAGGGGCCTCGCGTGAAACTGCGGCCAGAGAGGGCAACGTCAACCTCGGCCGGACCCACACAAAAAATACCGGCATAACAACGAAGCCTTCACAGCCTCCAGGGACCGGAGGGGTGCGGGAGAGAAACAGAGGAGATCCGGTGCGGGTACAGGGCGAGGCTTCTGGCACTCAGATAAGGCAGCCGGCCGCCTGGCGTCGCGGGTGCACGGTGGTCACTGGGACCACGGAAGGCCCTACCAGCACACACCCTGCACGGACCTCCTCCGGCATAACAAGTAAAGCCATACGCGGCGGATAGCCGGGGGCCGGAGGGGCGTAGTAAAGAACAGAGGACAGTGTGGACCCCTCTACAGGAGCTCCGACGGACACGCGAACACTGCGTGGCGCCCCGGTGGGCCTGATGGTGACGAGGAGACATCCAGGGCGGCCCGGGTTCCGGCACCGGCGCTCCGCCACGGCACAGTAAAGGAGGCTACAACCCGGCAGCGATGGTGTATCTGTATTAGAGGCAGCTTTTCACCTCGGGGAGCTAGATCAGAGAGGGAGGACACCCTGCGGGAGCCAAGACAACCGAAAGACCACGTAGAGACGGCATACCTCTGGCAGATAGCGGCGATTACTGGCTCCCCCACATACCTCGCCCTGGAGAAAAATGGGTGGCAGGGGTCCACGCGTGACGGCAAGCAATAAAATGGACAAATATGTCCTCCACAGGGACAGTAAGGACCTGCAGTCCACAGCCGCACCCAGTGGTGCGGACGCAGTACCGGCGGCATCAAAAGAAGTCACTCTCCTGGATGTGATGGCAGCTCTTGGCCAGATGCAAACGTCCATTGGGACAATATCGACAGACATCACACTACTGCGCGCCGATGTCTCCAAAATGAATGCCAGAATTCACGAGGTGGAAACCACTACGGTGAATCTCTCCACAGACACGGCGACATTGAAAAAGAAAGTTCAAACGCTGGAGCTGGCACACAAGCAACTGACCGCCAAGCTCGATGACCAGGAAGGCAGGTCCAGAAGGAATAACGTGCGCCTGGTGGGGGTGCCGGAGAGTGTCAGGGGCCCTGCCCTGGATCTTTTCGTTGAAGATCTTGTCAGCAACCAGCTAAAGCCTCGGGGACTATCAAATTTTTCTCGGTGGAAAGAGCGCACCGAGTACCAGGGGAGACCTCCGCCGGGGGCTCCCCGAGACCAATTCTGGCGCGCATCTTTAACTATCGCGACCGGGACGTTATTCTGCAGGCGGCACGTGTGGCCCCCCCATTACAAGTAGAGAACTGTACGGTAACCCTGTATCCGGACTATACGGCGGAGGTGACCAGGCGGCGCCGTAACTTCACAGAGGTGAAGAAGGAATTTCGCACTCGCGAACTCAAATATGCCATGTTATTTCCGGCAAAGTTGAGAGTGGAGGCGGAGGGAAAAACATGGTTTTTCGACACACCGGAGGAGGCCGCCGGATGGTTGGAAGGATGGCGACCAGCGGGTGGCCCCGGACGACAGAGACCCAGGCGAGAACGGAACGGCAGCACGAACCCCGAAACAGAAGGAATCTCCCAGCAAGACGACACAGAACATTGAGACAACGGGGACACTCGCAAGTGCGATAGACTTAGACGATGTGTGTACAAATCCCCTGTGGGATCATGGGGTCCTGCCTGGCCATAGGCCCTGCCTGCTCCAGGAACGTAAACTGAGCGCAAAAGATCAAGAATACTTGGGGACAGTGCGGAGAGACCGGGGTGACTCTACCCCCCCCTTACGCAAGTACAACGTTATGGGGATAAAGCACTCTGCTGAGTTGGGGAGGCGGGTAGTTTTAAATCCGCGGTGCAGGGGGGCAGGGAGGTGGGTGGGGGGTTGGGTAATGTTTGGGATTTCTTTTCGTTTCTATTGTTCTAATGTACATGATGACATAAGGTACAGTGTCAGGGAACACACACAACGAACTCATCACAGGGGATACATAACACTCCTACATCTCACACCAACGGGACATACACATGATGCCGGCACGAGCGATGACTATAGACCCTGATCAGCAGGGACAGACCTCCAGCCCAGCCCATCAGCCCTTTGCGGTGTTATCCTGGAACGTTAACGGACTAGGGGATAAAATCAAGCGGGGGCTGGTTCTTCAATACATTAAGCGCAAGGGGCCCGCGGTCACACTCCTCCAAGAAACACATATGATAGGGACGGCATGGAGAGCACTGAACCGATGGGGGTATGAAATGGCAGTACATTCCGAGTTTACCTCAGGTTCCCGAGGGTGGGAGTCCTCATTAATAAACGTTACCCATTGATGGTCCTGGGAACCCGGAAAGACGACCAGGGTCGATTTGCGGCGGTGACTTGCAGGTGGGACGGCAGGGTTTACAACCTAGTGACGGTATATATCCCGCCGGCGCTACACAATATGGCATTCCCGGCCCTTGGGAAATTCTTGCTGACACTCCCTCAGGGAGAACTGATAATAGGGGGAGACTTTAACGCGACGATGGACACCACAAAAGACAGGAAACCCCCCAGAGACTCCAACAGTGCAAACCAGAAATTAGTAGACTTCACGGAGGCCCTGGGCCTAATAGATATATGGAGGGACAGGTACCCGATAGAGTTACAGTACACGTTCCACTCCGGGGTGCATGACAGCCTCTCCCGATTAGATTACATCTTCACGCTAGCATCCGGGAAAACTGGGGTAGTTGATATCACGCATCTAGCTAGAGGCATATCAGACCACTCACCGGTACAAATCATGTATAGGGCCTCAACACCGGGTAGGCGTAGGATCTTTCCCCTCCACCCTAGTTATCTTAAGACAAGCGAGATAAGCAAAGGCCTTATTAAAACAACAACAAACTATTTTGCAGAAAATCTGCATTCTGTAGAGTCCCCTACAACTTTATGGGAGGCCTATAAATCAGTGCTACGCGGCCAGGCAATCTCTTTAATAACAGGCCATAATCGGGCGCAGCAGCAGCAGATCCGTAATCTGGAGAGGGAGGCAACACTGGCGGAGACTGAGTTAGCAGCGAGTCTTAATGACGACACGACCCATAGGGTGCATTTAGCACACCAGGAATACAAGGCATATATGTGGGAAGAGGCAAAAGCTAAGCATACCAGAACACAACATGCCATATATGAAATAGGCGACAAAGCGGGTAAACTTCTGGCATGGCTGGATAAAAAGGAGAGAGCCAGCAAATGGGTAGCGCAGATACAGTTGCCAAATGGGACATGTACGGCAGAGCCGCAGCGGATCGCTGGGGAGCTGGCGAGACATTATGAGATGGTCTATACCCCGGTGGCGACAGCCACAATGGAGGACAATATTAGATTCCTCAAGGATATCGAGATGCCTACATTGACCCCTGAAGAAGTAGAGGCTCTTGAGGTAGATCTAGCCCCGGAAGAACTTACGCGGGCGATTGGCGAACTGCACGTGGGGAAAGCCCTCGGGCCTAACGGAATCCCGATTGAATTTTATAAAAGGGCGGCGCCTCACTTAGTGCCGCAGCTGCTACACATGTATACAGATAGCCTGGAGAAGGGTGTCTTGCCCAGAGACCAGCGCATAGCCACTATAGTCGCGATCCACAAACCTGGCAAACCCCCGCAGGAGTGCACATCATACCGTCCCATATCCTTGCTCAACGCAGAAGCTAAAATTCTCGCAAAGACATTGGCCATGAGACTACAACAGCATTTACCCATTATAATCCATCCAGATCAGTCTGGTTTCATGCCAAATCGAAACACCGCCCTAAATCTTCGGCGACTGCACGGGGTCATAGCACGTAGATCTACTATAGAAGAAGACGCGGTCATCCTTTCTCTTGACGCCCGAATGGCATTCGACCTCGTCGAGTGGCCTTTCCTTTTCGCGGTGCTCCGCCACCTGGGATTCGGTCCTAAATTCTGTGATTGGATCCAGCTCCTATACACCCGACCGCTGGCGCAGGTCACAGTGAATGGCTGCATCTCAGAAGTGTTCTCGCTGGGCAGAGGGACACGGCAGGGGTGCCCGCTGTCGCCACTCCTTTTTGCGATAGTGCTGGAGCCGTTGGCCGCATGGGTACGCCAGAGCCCGGTGATCCGGGGACTGAAGTGGGCCGCGGGATGGGAAGACCGCATCTCGCTCTATGCGGATGATATCCTGCTCTATTTGGCATCTCCGGCGCGCTCCATCAACTGTCTATTGGACATCTGTGCGCCCTACGGCCGGGCCTCCGGATATACTATAAATTGGGCAAAATCCATACTGTATGTACTGCATGGTGCCCCACCACGGCTCCCCCGGGATGTGACCTCCAGATAACGCACATCGGATTTAAATATCTGGGAATATACATCACGCATAACACCACGCAATTCATGGCCGAAAATCTCACACAACCTTTGACGAAATTCCGACGAGACGTCAAGCATTGGCGCTCGCTGCCACTAACATTACTGGGGAGGGCAGCCCTCTTTAAAATGATGGCGCTCCCCAGGTTCCTGTATGCGTTGCAGAATACACCGTTTCCCGTGACCCCTGCATATTTCGCAGCTATTGACTCCGAAGTGTCCACTCTACTATGGGATGGGAAGACACCCCGCATAGCGAGACAGAAGCTGACGCGCTGTTGGTACGACGGAGGCATCGCCCTCCCTGACATAAAAGTTTATTATTGGGCTGCACAATTGGCGGTAGTAAACCAATGGCTCCACGTGTCCCAGGCCGACCCGGCGTATCGACTGGACAGGCATCTCCTTGGCACCGCCGGAGTTATGGGGGCGCTATACAATAAGACTAGAAGAGGGGCGCTTACTGGCCCGACGGCCCATACCATTCATGTCTGGGTCGAGGCGCGGAGGGCATTGGGATGGAAAGGGGTAATAACGCAGGCCATGCCGCTCTGGGATTCTAAACAATTGGGTGCCTTGCGCAACTCCAGGGGCTTCCAGCGGTGGGACCTAATCGGGATTTCGACGGTGGGAGACCTATGGAAAAAGGGGAAGTGGTCACGTTCGCCCTACTGCAAGACACATATGGCCTGGCGCAGTCGGAGGAGTTTCGTTACCACCAGATACGACACGCATTAAGGGCAGCTATCCCACCGGGTACGCAGCTTCCAGAGTCCTCGCCGTTGGAGGACAGACTCCTAACTGTGCACCTAGTCAAAAAGCCATCTCACAAATCTACCGCAAAATAATAAATAACCAGCCTGATCGAACAGTAGCCCTTAGAGAAAAATGGGAAGCGGACGTAGGTGAATTAGACGACACAGAGTGGCAGGAGGCCCTATCGTCCCCTAAGGAAGTAGCAATACCATCTAGGCTCAAGCTAGTACAATTAAAAATAATACACCGTACTTACTACACCCGGACCCTTATGCACAGAATTGCCCGAGCAGACACACCACTATGCCTCCGAGACTGCGACGTAATTAGGAACCTTTTTTCACACGCTTTGGACATGTCATGCGATAATGCGATACTGGAGGGCAGTTATGCGGACACTCTGCAGGTAACGACCATCACGATCCTCCCAGAACCAAGGATGTGTCTGCTTAATATATGGAAACCCACAGACCTCACTCATAGGGCCCGAGATTGGGTGACACTGGGAATGACTCTAGCGAAAAGAAATATCGCACAGCACTGGAGAACCCGACAGCTGCCCACACTACAGCAATGGTGCAAAGACATGGACAGCACCATGATTATAGAGAAAGCAGTGTACATACATAGAGGGTGCCCCAAAAAATGGACACTGATCTGGGGGGGGTGGAACGCATACCGGGGTGGCATATGTGAGCCCCCACGGGAGAACACACTGTCCGATCTCAGTGAATGATGGAGCTCTGTCACGGGGGAGTACACAGGCCAAGCCATACGACGCTGAATGGCCGACAGCCCACGTCACTGCTAGGTAGTCCGTAGCAGACTGCCGCCATCGATAAATTACATAAATACCCCCCTGTTATTGATTGATTGCAAATGTACCGTAAAGTTATTGATGAAATGTCACATGTACCAGTTTTGTAAAATCAATAAAATGTTTTATAAAAAAAAAAAAGAAAACAAACCTGTGACTAAAAGAATTCAAGTCAGAAAGAGGGAGATGAAGTTAGACTTCAATATTAGACGGCCACATTATTCAGGCTAATGGAAAAACAAGGCACCACCGAAACAAAACTTTTTAAATAGCTGAACAGATACTAACATTCTGAAATGCGTGCTTCAGGCCTGTTGAAGGGGACTCCTATTATATTCTTTTGAACCTGTGTAGTCCGCATTTGAAGCAAGAACACTTTTACAGTCTGAATTTCAGGGCCAAAATTTCTCTTTGTTGGGATTCAAGTGTCTCTTTCTTGTACTCCACCCTAGAGATGGTGAGGGTCTAGAGATTCGTCAACTGAGACACTTGGCTGTTCTGTATTACGCACGTAGATGCATTCCAAAGTGATAGTTTTTTTTTTTTCACTTTATTGCTGGCAACCCTGCTTAATGCACGGGTGTGATCACTACTGGCAGTCTTGGATGGACTATCACATCACTTACAGTAGCTTGGGATAATTTTCATTGAACATAAGTAGCTCTTATTACAGAAAAGGTTGGAGACCTCTGTCTAGCTGTTAAAAACCTTGGCCTATATTGTAAAGCTGTTAGGTTATTACATCCACAATGCCATGATATGTCATGGGTGTTTAAATAGTCCACAATCTTGCCTGCCATCAGCGGTCTAACACTTATGAGCCCCAGTGTGTTGGGATCACATGTACGAAGTGGGCTAGGGAACATGGAAAAAATATTCTCCCTGAGAGAAACAACCTTCCGCTCAATAGCAAACATTTACATATTATTCAAACATTGGCCTAGACAGGGAAAAACAAGTTTTCCTTCATAAACCAATAATAGGAGAGAAGTCAGTGTAGCTACTTCCCAAATAGAGCAATCACCCACTTGCTGACTGGCTTGTAATCCATGCCGAAGAGAAGCTGCTGCCTCTGGATCCGGTCAGGGGAGTCTACGGGCACCAGTCGGTCCCCACCCTCTGAATGCCTGCACAAGAGTATCCATCCTTCCTCCAGGTCGCAGCCAGTTGCAAACTCCTCCAATTGTTTCTGCAGACACAACATCCAAGAGGGATTAATGTGAGGACACTGTACAGGCTCTTATTAAAGAAGAAAAAAATTACATTTCCTGGTTGCAGTAATCTAGTACAACATCATAATTTATCCTGGGCAGTGCATAGGCCACAGCCTGTTTCACACAGTGGGTGCACTTAAGTGGAGCCAATGGATGGACTTAAGACTGAGGTAAATGAAGGGTATGGACTGCATGACCTCATTCATTTTCATCTCTATTTCCAGTACCTCCTGATACCGCTGCTCCCCTGGCCAACATCTAAGGTCTCCAGGTGCTCAAAGACTGCATACTTTTACACAAAGAAAAACCTAACAGTAAGTGGGCAGGTTTAAAGAGCTTTCCTATCAAAAGAAAAGAGATAACCCCTTCAAGTAGTTAGAAAATTACCAGGGGGTAAATTTCATGTATGAAGCCACCCACAACAGACTCCCTTCTATGCTCTCTGCAGAAGAGCAGCAATCTACATTCATGCAGCCATTGTGTCCAGGTCAATTAAGATATGTCAAAATGACCAAAATTCTGATACATCACTATGGTTACCATCCCTTCCACGTGTTAAAGATTGAGGGCCACCAAATACACGAGTGGGAGAGCATATGCACACTTGACTAGGGGCATTCCATCCCCATTCAACAGAGCCATAATATGACATACAAAAAGCAAAGATGGGACAGAAAGAACAACTAGAAAATACGTGATGGTTGACAATTAGGAGTAAACGGCGGTAGTAGCTGCTACCCTCTCTAGCCAGCCTCTCACACTGCCTTTGCTACCTCTCATCACAGTGGAGAAGGGGTAAGTGAGATCAATAGAAACCAGAAACAACACAGTTTTAAGAGCCTCGTTTGTAGTTGCCAATTCCTGGCCCTTCGGCAGCGAATAAGAGACAGTTGAGGAAATAAGGGTGGGACAAGGAGTCAAACATGATGTAATCAGGACCAAAGGTAACGTAATGTATCTTCATCATAAAATAAACACTTTATTTGGTTGCCGTAACCATCAAAGTATACAATAAAACATCAGAGTAGCATATTAAAATCAGTTAATATAAACATGAAAAATACAATTTTAAACGTTTCTCGTTTCATTAATCATCATGTGAAACTTCGGAGAGAATAATCACAAAATAGCACAGAATGGGAAATTACTACATCCACTGCATACGTACAAAATGATCTTCGGAAAATATAAAAGCAGGTTAAAGCACTAATTAAAAATGTAGCATGGCAAATCTGAGTAAAGTAGAGATTTCATAAAGTGCAGAAATATCAAGAGATCAGCAGGTCCCAAAAAGCCCAAATTGAGTCGCCAATATGACAACACAGTACGAAAATTGAAAAAATGAAGGTAACTACGAAATGTTAAAACCTGATTTTATACATTTAAAAAGATCTTGACAGCCAGTACAAGCTAGTTGTTCAAATGAGCCGTCTGGGTCAGAAAGGTTATCACCACTGTAACATGTGTTTGGGACAGGCTGCTATTGGCAGGTGTGGCTAAGAGATTCCCGATTAGGTAGGGTGGCTTGATCTTTTAGGTACCACTAATTAACAAGCATTTCCAATGCAATAGGTCTCGCATTCACGCGGGTTTGAGCTATGGGCATTGTAAATGACAATGCCTTCTATTTATGTTTTGGGTTTTGAAACATAAATAAAAGGCATTGTCATTTATAATACTAATAGCTTAAACTCTCGCAAATGTGAGACCTAATGCATTTCAATAGAGGGCCTTCTCGACCGCTTGTTAGAGATTGTAAATATCAGAGGAAGAGACCAGCCTGCGACGTCTTCAAAGTAGTGATAAATAGTGCAGTGAAGATGTGTAAGTGTTGTAAATTACAGAGACACAAAGTGTGAAGTGAGTTACATATGATCCGAGCTATAAACACTAACAAAGCGCTCCAACATCTTTTGCTCTGTGATTACACTGTTGCGGCTCAGGAGGAAGAGCGGGAGGGGGGGGGCTATTTCCTGCCCTCTCCGTGATTTGAGTGTGCAGTGTGGCATTGCGTAATGTCATTGCTATCTTTGGCCTAATAAAAAATACTCCCGCTGTAGAAGGGCCCTGGCTTCACCTCCTAGTGCAGGGCGGGCTGTGCTTTATGGCAGGCATGGAGGGAGGGAGGGATGGATGGATGGTCTTGGCTGCAGCTCCGGCCTCGTACAGTGCCCCTGCTATTACTAGTGAGCGAGATGCGCTGAGGTGGTGGTATTGGTGGTGGTGGTGGTGGCGGCGGCGGCGGCATTAGTGGTGGTCGTATTGGTGGTGCAGGTATTGGTACTGGTGGTGGTATTGGTGGTGGTGGTATAAGTATTGGTGGTGGTATTGGTGGTGGTGATATTGGTGGTATTGGTAGTAGTACTGGTGGTGATATTGGTGGTGGTGGTGGTAGTATTGGCAGTATTGGTGGTGGTGGTGTTGTTAATAAAACAGGCTTTTGAAAACAACCCGTCAGGTGGCTTACTGCAGTTGACATGTAACACAGATGTGCTATTGTCAGCTTCAGCCCAATAGCACAGGATTATGTGCTACCTGGAATTCACAAGACTTAAGTCCTAAATCATTTCTAAATCCATTTTACTTGGGGGACGGGGTTGAAACAGACACAAGATAATGCCAAGTGAAAGTGATTGAAAGCGGGCGCCCGTGTTACGGGGGAGGCCGTGCTGCTAAAAAAAAAAACACAGGCGGTTTCAGCTGAAGCAGCGCATGTCCGGCCTGCAGTAAGAGAAACTCAATAAAGTAAATAGTGCTTACAGACTAAATAACAGGTCCTGTGTAACAACTGAAGTAAAGGGGCCAGTAGCCATAGGAGGTTACAAATGAAGACATGGCTGTACTAAGGAGGGACTAACAAGCCTATTAACAAATCCGAAGGCAGCATTTACGAAAGGCAATGACACAAGCCAATGAAAAATATGGGCAGAGAGTGGGCGCGGCTTCTCTCCCATACTCTACTACAGCAGTCTCGCAGAACAAGCAGCGCATGCGCGCTGCGCTAGGCTCGACCTAAAGATATAGCTAGGTCAAGAACTTCGCTTGTTTGAACCAAACGTTTAACAGGAAGCGGCTGACAGTGAATACAATTAGACCATAAGTATCACTTTTTAAAATTCGCTGGACAGTTGAATAACGGATGATCCCCAAGTACAGGTACACCGGGCGTATCCACTTTCAGCGTGATAAACAATACCCCGAACAGAAGAACAAAATGTGTTCCTCTGTTTCAGGGGCCAGATTGCAGGCTGGGCACGTCGGAGGCCTTGCTGCTGAATGCCTTCAAGGGCAGGCTGCCTGAACAAAACCTCACGTATAAGCTTTTGGCGAGGGGTGGTGTAATGGTGTCCATGAATATTTCAAAGTGTGGGCTTGTTTTGAAGTCAATAAACTGTTTGGATAGCTGCCCATATGCCCCCCTCATAGCTTGTTGGTCATACACATAGGCCCAGTATGTTGATTTCAGGAGAGCTATCTCTGACTTGAAAGTTTTCCCAGGATTCTCTCATAGTTTGAGTAAGCCTACTTTCTTAAACTAGCTAAAGACAAACCGCAACCAAGGAACCTTCATAGCACTGCCTATTTTCATCAGGTCCCCTAAGGAGTCCCTATACTCTAGTAGCTCAGGGGCTGACCAGACTTGAATCCAGTAAGTTAGTGGTTTCATATGTGCCCCATCCGTATGTCTGGCGAATTTAGAGATGACCACAACAACAGTTAATTATTAATTAAATATACATTAAAAATTACTGTTACCTACCGCCCAAGCCATTCTTATAGCTTTGGGGGCCTGAAATAGTCTGAATTGTCACACTTGTAGGAGTGCGATGGTTAGTAGTTGTGTTGTCACCCTCATTAGCAGCATAGTAAGGGCTTATGGAGTTGCCTCCATAAGTGAATGGGGAATAACTAGCCCTTACAGAAAAAGAGGGACTCAGGGATATCACCCAAGACGATGCTAGCTCACTGACCTTACGATAATGTGATTAGTTTGCTGTCTCTATGCTTTGTGTGCTTCTATTAAACACTACTTTTTTTTTATATAAAAAGACAGCATTTAACTGGACAGTTAGCTTACTGCAGTTGCTGTTCGTACTTTGAGTCTTGACCCTTTTGATGTCTTTCACCTACTTCTCCCTCAAGGGGCCTTTGACTGCTCAACCACACTGACACTAGGAGTCAAGAGCTGGAAGGGGTAGTACTTGGCCCAGTTACTCAGGACTCATACATAGTAGGTCAGACCTCAGGACAGCAGGAGTAAAAGGGCCCTGCTTTCCGCGTGACCCTCTGAAAAGGGTTCTGACAGAGACGAACACTTACCATATGGAAGACTCTGTCAGGCGTCACCCATGACTGACACTTCCCTAGTTTTCTAGTACTCCACTATTCTAGTTGCAACATTCATTGTATCCACGTGTTAAAGATGGCAGATTGATAATAATTGTTGTACTGAGCATCCAAATGCATATCAGACTGTGTTGGAAGGAAGTCAGGAGAATAGAAAATGTACTCATCTAGGGATAGCTTGCAAGATTTCCAGTGGGATAAAATAATCTGTGGACGGTTTTTCTTGAGGCCTTACTGGAGGATCTAGAGTTGCAGGGCCTCTGGATTAGCCTTGTGTAGTTTAAAAGAGGCTGTTCTTGTCAGGAGTAAATGTACAACCTTTTCCAATGTGGAAGAGGTTAGAGAGGATTTGGTGAATAACCTTAAAACATGTAAGTTTGTGGGTGTGCCAAGACTCACAGGGCAGTCCATCCCTGAAACAACAGCTCCTGCCTACTTTCAGCCCGTATGTAGATTTCCAGGAAGTTAGCACAATCGTAGCCTAGACAGAATCCAGGGCTTGAAAAATAAAAAGGTTACTAGACCTGCAAGTCTAGTAACCTAAATAATCTACTCGATCTAAGTGTAATATACTTGACCAGCCAACTGGTCTAAAATTGAGCGATCCTAGGCAAATACTTTGTCATATGGAGCTGCCTTTTTCTTCATTATCACATAAGAGAGCACCTTCAAATATGCAACTTCAATATTTCTGCTGTACAAACAAAAAAAACTTTATTTACTAGACTAAACGTTTGCTGCATGTAGAAGGATCGAGCCCACATATAGGGTACACATGATCCCTGGCTTGCTTCTTAGTTCACTATAGCATTGTCATCTGGGCAGGAGCAGAATATTTCCCAATTCATGTTTGAAAACTCACTTTTCAGAAATATATTACTAAAGCATAATGTGGTAGTGAGTGCACTGTCATTTACAGATACCACGTTTTCCATTGAAATGGCCACAAAACTATGCCACCAACATGTAGTTTTACTGATAAAACTAAAAAGCGCACAATGTTTGGAAATTGGGTTTCAGCAAAAATATTTAAAATCTGCACATCATCAAGTAAAGTGTTCTGATTTTTGAACCTATAAAAATCTTTTTTTTCACCACAATTACAAAAATGCGCCTTCATAACTAGTGAAATATATCTGAAATGTTTGAACAGTTCACTTATTAGCCATTTCAGTGCAGTGTTAGAAAAAAGCCTGAAATCATACAGCCTTTTATTTCACATGCGTTGCACAGCCCAATTGTCACTCAGTCCAAAAATCCCTTCTCATGGTGATTTCACATCGAGTAATGGATATATTTCAACTCACCGGATGTAACTAGCATTCAGGTTTACAAACCTACATACCCTCAAATTTAGGCTCTCACACAGAAAACTGATATCGGAGTAGGGGAATGAACTGCTTCCATTAATGTAGTCTATATGGTCATTCTGACAACATATACAAGCCCAGATTACTATATAGATGTCCAATCCCCTCAATTGGAGAACAATCCACATGTTCTTAACCCCATCAATAGAGCGAAGGGGGCCTCCTCTGTTCTGCGGGGCAATAATAGTAACATCAATGGCGGTAGCACCAGTCAAACTTGTTTAAGCGCTCCAACTGACATCAGGATAATGTATCATAACAATCAACGAGCAGTGCACGTATGTCTTTCTTTGGCTGCCCCCACAGAGGCCCAAAGAGCACAGAGGCAGTACTCCTGACAGCTGGCAAAGTCAGGCATTTAGGGACGAGGTAAGGGCAGAAGCGCCTGTCCAACAACAACTGCGAATTATCTCCTGGAACATAGCAGGAATCATGAAAATCACAAAGGACAAGTCTGTCCAGGACTATCTATCCAGCAGCGACATCGGGTGCCTTCAGGAGAGACCTGGACGATGAATACCACACCACTTGCAGGCTATTATGAATTTTATGTTGCAGCCTCCAAACAGAATATATTCAGACCACCGTCTGGAGGACTCTCCTTTTTTTTTAAAGCACGCCCGAAAAATTGCTGGCACTGAATTATCCATCAAATCACCCGCTATCCAAGCTCTTCCCATAAAAGGCCTGAAGCTCAACTTTCAACCTCTGCATTTGTTTCCAATTAATTGCTACTTTAATCCCGCACAGACTCAGAAGAAAGACACCATGAAAACCCTAAGAAGAACGCTTGTTGACCTACTGATCAAATAAGACTCATCAGGCAATCATAGTTGGGGATTTCAACAGGAGGGACCTGGATAAGACACTTTATCTCTCCAGGCGTGCAGGTGGGGCTGCACCTCTACATGCTTTTCTTCACAATCACAAGCTACGCTCGACTCATTCACTAAAGGGAGCCCGTTCACCCTCTTGGCGCCCGAACCCTAACTATAGGAATGCGTCCACAATCGACTATATTTTATTCAGTGACATGATTGCAGCCAGGCTTGAAGAATTTGAAATTGACACAGGGGCAAAAGCAATCACAGGCCCCTGCGCGCCATCCTGCAACTAGCCGCCCCCATAGCAATCTCATTCCCTGGGGTCGGGGAAACAGGAGAAGAGCGGCACAAGGTTCTCGAAAGAATCAAATGGTCTGCTAACCAAGGAGAGAAACTGTCAGCCAGGGTGGCAAAGAGAATTCTTGGTTCCAAGTCATCTATTCCAACCAGAGTAATGGATGAATGGGAAGCTCTTGTCGCAGACCTTCGCCAGGCACTGGGGAATGCCCGACGCAAACCATTGATTAACGGCCCGAAATAACACATATTCCCTATTAGTCCCAAGGATCAAGGCATTTGCAAACGCGTTCTCCGCAGGGCCTTGGACGCGCAGAAAAAAAGACCACAAACTAACGGACGGTCGCTCCATTACTGCCCTCAGGTCAGTCTATAAAAAGAAAGTAGAGGAGCTTAAAAGAGTTCATATCAAAACAGAGTGGCTCAAAGTCTTTTCTCTATTGAAGGAGAAGAACCACTCCCGTCTGTGGAGGCATATAAACCAGCTGGACAACCCAGGAATGACAAAACGAGAATGGGGTTGCCGAAAAGCTATTCGGGAATAGACTCTGGCATCCCTCACAGCATTCTAATCCTCAAAGGTGCAGTAACTGCGAAAAATAACAAAATGAGGAACGACGGGGCACCAGGGCCAAATTTGGGTCCCCGTCCCTGTATTTAAATCTGCACAAGATTTCTAGGTGCCAATTTTAACCCCTCTTTTTAATTATGTCTTTTCCACCGCAACAACGCCGTGTTCCTGGAGAGCCTCAATACTTTCCCATCCACAAAAAAGCATTTGCTCAAATCCAGCAAACTACAGGCTGGTTGCCCTGCTTGACCTAGAAGCCAAGGCTTATGCCCGAGTCCTCTTGAAGGAGTTAGAGTAATGGCTAAAGAAAAAAGGAATTCTCCCGTTTTATCAGTCAGGATTCAGAGTGGACTTCAACAATGGACAATATCACCGCGTTGACATATTTATCTACTCAAGCAGTCAAGAGGAAGCATCCGCCCTTGTTCCGCTGCTTTATAGACTACGGCACCGCTTTTGACAGGGTGGATCGTGGAAGATTATGGGGGAAATTGTCCGATGGGGGATTCCGCCAATGCTCCTCAAGGCGATCATATCTTCATATCAGGGGACATGGGTCCAGGTCAAAACAAGCCCTACCACATTAACCTCCTGAGTTGCCACAAACAACGGGCTTAAACAGAGCTGCGATTTGGCCCCCCTACGTTTTAATCTTTATACAGCGTACCTGGGGGCTGCCTTGCAAGGCGCAAGTCTGTTTACTCCAAGGCTGGGCAGTAAGTGAGTTTCTGTCCTGCACTATGCAGACGACACGGCAATTATGGACCACACCAGAGCTAGCCTACAGAGAGCCCTTAACGCACTCCATCGTGACAATCAGAAGAATAATCTACAGGTTAATCAGAGCAAAACCGAGGTAGTAGTGTTTGGAAAATAGCCACATAAAAGGTAAACTTGCTGGCAACTGGGAGTTCTGGCAATAGGAGCTGTGCCAGCTTACAACTACTTTGGGGTTTGGCTCTCTGAAAGGGCCCCGCCAGCTGCTCACTTAGGGCATCTCAGTATAAAGTCCAACAGTATTATTCACACTCTGAAGAGACTAAGCAACCGCCTGCTAAGTCCAACTGCAGAGCCCATATTGACAGCCCTGAAAGCAAAACTGATTCCGGCCATCAACTATGGACACCTGACTTTTCCATGTGCCCTGGATAGGCTTTTAAATGCTGCAAAGACTAAGACATACAAGGCAGTGCTGTTAGCCCCGCGGCATACCAGAAGAGCGAGGTTGAGGTTGGAGCTTGGCCTAGGGATTTACCGCTTTTAACAGGGTGGATCTAGGACGATTATAGGGGGGAATTGTCTGCATGGGGGATTCTGCCCATGCTCCTCAAGGCGATCATATCTTTATATCAGGGGACATGGGTGCAGGTCAAAACAAGCCCTAACACACAGTAACCTCCAGAGTCGCCACAAACAACGGACTTAAACAGGGGCTGTGATTTGGCCCCCCTACTTTTTAATCTTTATACAGCGGACCAGTCGGGCCTCCTTGCAAGGCGAAAGTCTGGTTACTCAAAGGCTAGGCAGTGTGTGAGTTTCTATCCTGCAACATGCGGAAGACACGTCAATTAAGGACCACACCAGAGCGGGCTTACAGAGAGCCCGTAACGCACCCCATCGTTACAACCAGGAGAATAAATCAACAGGTTAATCAGAGCAAAACCAAGGTAGCAGTGTTTGGAAAATAGCCACATAAAAAGTAAACTCGCTGGCAACTGGGAGATCTGGTAATAAGAGCGGTGCCAGCTTACAACTACTTTGGGGTTTGGCTCTCTGAGAGGGCCACAGCAGTCGCTCACTTAAGGCATCTCAGTATGAAGTCCAACAGTATTATCCACACACTGAAGAGACTAAGCAGTCGCTTGTTATGTCCAACTGCAGAGCCCATGTTGACAGACCTGAAAGCAAAACTGATTTCGGCCATCAACTATGGGCACCTGACTTTTGCAGGTGCCCTTTACAGGCTTTAAAATGCTGCACAGACTAAGACACACAAGGCAGTGCTGTTAGCCCCGCTGCATACCAGAGGAGCAAGTTTGAGGCTGCAGCTTGGCCTTGGGAGGCCAGATTTGGCGAGCTAGGGGGACCGAATAAAGTTTTTCATTATGATCTTGCGAGCCCCTGAAGATTCACTCAGATACCAACTGAGGAAGATTTCTGAGGAGGAGGTAATTAGCAACTTGAAGATCAAGGCAGAAAGCCTGCACTCCCTCCAGTTTTCTTTATCTGCCTGGAAAAAAGCGGTGAACAGGCAGGTGTTGGTACCCTCATTCGAAAAGGATTTTGCAAACTTTGGAGCCAGTCCCACCACAGCACCACTGGACGCATCATACATCTTGAGGAAAAGCACAACCTTACTTTTATGACGCCCTGCCAGTTCAGACCCGCAGGAAAATTCTCTATATGCACTTTATCGCTTTACCTATCTTAGACTTTAATTCAGCCTGGACAGGTAAGGAGGAAGCTGTTTCGTGCAGGTTATGTTCATATCGCAAAGAATCCTGGCTGCATCTGTTGCCCCAAATTGACAGATGAGCGATGCCACCTGCTTCGCCCTATTTTCAGGGCAAAGGGAGTTAGGACTTGCAGGGAGGCTTTGGACATGTGCTTTACTGAAAATATGGCATGCAACCTAGCTAGACTGGGGAAGTTCACAAACTATCAGGTTTGTGTTCACAGAGTTTTCGACCGGCTAGCACATCACACTTTAAATACTGTCTCCTTTTTATCTTGAATGTTATCAGTAAACCGGAGAGATTTTACTCTTGCATCCGTGTGTGACTAATTTAACAATAGATATTTAATTGGGCCGCACTTGCACCCAACCCTTTTTAATGTTATAGCACAATATGCTCCATCTATGTCAAGGAGTGCATAGCAAGGGCCTTAATTGATATTCTGTTTTTAAAAACATAGTATGGGCTTCTGAGTCTTCGCTTATTTATTGGTTTTAGGATGTGATATGTTTATTTTTAGGTCATATCGTTAATTATATATGAGAATACGCCCATAGCAAGGAAGGGTTGCATCCCCACTCATTGCCTTTTACAACGGCAAACCATACCGCCTTATGGGTTTGCCTGAGGTTGGGCACCACATCTTTTTTATACAGGAGGTCGGAGGGTGGGGGCGAATAGTTGTATATCTTTTACTGTAATGATTTTAATTAATCAAACGGTTAATAAATAAATTGAAATACTATAAAATGCATCACTTACCACAATTCCAAAATTAAACTGGCAGGCCCAAAACCCATCCTCTCGTCCTGGATTTTGAATGTATAACGTACTCTATTCAGCGAGTTGTACTTCTGGCTCCCATCAATTGATCCAATTCTAAAAACTATACATGGTAGAAAAAAATAAGGACCAGGGAATTGCATCCATGGTGACATCCGGTAGTTTTAGTAAAGAGTGTTCTTGAAATTATACACTATCCTAACAACTGCTTTAAAGTGCACCACTTTTTAGGTCTCGCCTGGCGTTAGCAACGCGCATGCGCTGCACTCGCCATGCGAGGGCCTTTTGGAATCAACACAGTTTTGGAAGGGACTTTAAGCCCCGCCCTTGCTTTCAATTGGCACGCGTCATCGTTTATGTTAAACGCTGGCGCGTGATTGAAAATCGGGCTTTTGGGTTACCGCCTTGTCCACTTTTGGCCCCGCCCACCCGGACTGGCGACCGCCATCTTGTTAGACTTTCCCCTGTTTTCATTATTCTCCCGCCGCTTCCCATTTCCCTTCTTTTTTTTTCTTTTTCCCTGTTCTCCCGTCACTCGTGTTCTGCTGTCTTCCGGTTCTTCTTTCCTTTTGTACGTCTCCTACCAGCTATGGTATACACATGCTGACAGCCAGACAGTGAATATTTGGGGTGCTGTTTCTGTGTCCATCCATGGCACTCGGGGAACCAGCGCTGAGAGCATCTGATAGTCACAGACAGACTTTGTGACACTGGCCGCGGGTCCGAGCACAGCGCGCGCCCGATGCTCTGATGCGGATCCCTCTCCTGTGCACCGCACAAAGATGCATTTTTAAGTTGTTTGTTTCTACTTTCTTTCTCCCATATTATTGTTCCCACCATGTTCTTAACGTTGCGTTGTTTCCACAGCGTAAATATTTTCCCTTCTTTGATGTGTTCATTATGATTTTATTGCCACAGCCCACATACCTGTGCAGCTGGTGCATTATCCCACTGAGTTGTCTCCGCCGCTAGCAATTCCAAACGTCGTCATGTAGTAGGCCAGAACTTGGGGATCTCTGGAGGAGAAGGGGTAATCAGTGCACACATGTTTTGTTTTTTTCTAAGAGGTTTTTTTGCGATCCATCTGAGACAGCAAGGGTTCGCGTTTCAAGCACCGTAACTAAATCTTCTGATCAAGTTGTGAAACGCCTTGCTGGGCTTCTTTGAGTTGCATTTTCAAAAAGGATTACTCTTAGCCTTGAAAGGCTGCACTTGAACTGCCCCCAGGAAGGATCCAATAGTCCTTTCAGCAGCACCACAGACTGCGCGTTGGCGTGCAAAACACTCCTTTCATCGCATACTTGACTGCACCGGGGGCCGGTGCTTGAGTGCCCAGTGTTGTGGCAACACCGTGCTGAGCTTTGAGGAAGTGCTTGCTGCTATCTCCTACGAGACGGCTATTGGCACCGTACACAATACAATGACTCACGCCAATCAAATACACGTTTACATAACACAGGATTTGCAACTGCTAGCTCTGATTTGTTGTGCATAATAAATTGATTTTACAGAGCCGCCGCTGCTGCCAATCTGGCGCCCAGCAGGCATTTCACTGGCCAACGCAACGATACTTATTTTATCAGCGTCGGAAGGATGGGATGCTGAGTTGGCCTGAAAAGATGTGATCATCTGAACTGCAGGCACACATGAATCACAACTAGACGTACTCACAAAAGATTTTAAACCTGGGCTTCATCCTGGACTCCTCCCTGTCGATGACCAGACAAGTCAACGCCGTCTCATCTTCGTGCTTCAACACCCTGCGTATGCTCCGCAAGATCTTCAGATGGATCCCCACTGAAACCAGGAAGACCGTCACCCAGGCACTCGGTCACCAGCCGACTGGACTATGGGAACACCCTCTACGCCGGAACCACAGCCAAACTTCAAAAAGACTCCAGCGCATCCAGAACGCCTCCGCACGACTCATCCTGGACATCCCCCGACACAGCCACATCACCGGACACCTGAAAGACCTGCACTGGCTCCCCGTCAGCAAGAGAATCACGTGCTCAGACTCCTCACCCACGCACACAAGGCCCTCCACGACCTGGGCCCAAAGTACCTCAACGACCGCATGACCTTTCTACACGCCCACACGCCAGCTACGATCAACCAGCCACGCCTCGCCACCGTACCACGCATCCGCAGAACCACCGCCGGGAGGAAGATCCTTCTCCTACCTGGCAGCCAAGACCTGGAACTCCTCCCCACTCACCTTCGGCGAACCCAGGACCATCTCTCCTTCAGGAAGCAGCTCAAGACCTGGCTGTTCGAGCAGTAACTTACCCCCTCCCCCAGCGCCTTGAGACCCTCCCGGGTGAGTAGCGCGCTCTATAAATGCCGTGATTGATTGATTGATTGAAGAAATGGTTTAGGTTGCCGTCCCCATCAGAGAAATATAGTGCAGTGGGTTAATGCATACGTCATAGAAATATGCACTTGTGCACAGATTTCGGGGCGGAGGGGAAAAGAAGGGTAAATGGTAGACTCAACTAATAAGTACCAAAAAGCTGGACAATAAGAACACCTTTTATTGCAGCGCCACAAAGCAGACAGATTGCGCACTAAGCAATACTTAAGTCACGTAATTGGCACATTTCACTTTCCTATATTTCTGCATTTTGCACATTAATTTTGTGACTTTTATTTGCCTTATTTCTGAATATGCTGTAGTTCATTTTATTTTGTAAGCAAACTCATGAAATTCAACTATCAACCAAAAACAAGTTTAAAAGCAATTAACAAATATGCATACCCCAATATCGGAGAAAGACGTCTGGGACAGCTGAAGGTTCTCTTAGCAAATAACATAAAATATACATATGTGACATGGCACGGAAATAAAATCAATCATTGGACAGGGATCAAAAAGTAACCGTTGTCGATGAACCGTCCCTGTTACTAAGGACCAGAAAACAAGAGGGCGGAATAAACCTGCTGCGAGAGTTAGGAAAGAAAGAAGAACATGTAGAAAAGAGAGAGAAAGCCAAATAGAAAAAGCGAGAAAGAAGGAAAACCAATGAAGATAAAGAAAGAAAAGAAAAAAGAGAAAGACGAGTAGGAGAGAATACCGGTAGGATCTAAGGAGAGCAGAGTAAGACAAACACGGAAACTAAGTGGAGAACAAGCATTTGCAGATAGGTCTCGCATTTACGCTGAAGTTTGAGCTGATTGACACTGCAATGACAATGCCTTTATTTTTGTTTTCGCTTTTAAAACATAAATAAAAGGCAGTCATTTATAATGCCAATAGCTTAAACTCGCGTAAATGCGAGACCTATTGCATTGCAAATGCTTGTTTTAAATGTGCTCCACGCAAGCTTCTTCTGACACACAGGCAACAACAGTGTCCGTAAAGCATCTCCTTTCCGACTTGACAGGTATGCTCGCGCACTTCCTGTTAACAACATGTAGTAATCCAGTGCTTTAAATGGGCCAGGTACTCACCGGTACTGAGTACCGGCACTTCTTAGATTTATTACTCTGAGTACCGGCACTTCTCTACTGCCCTGGAGAGTACCGGTACTCATGAAAAGGTAGGCTCATTGGCTGTGCTGGTGAGCAGGAGTGGAACGTGTCTCTGGCAGCCAAGGCGCCGCTTCTGTAGCCCCGATCTGAGCCCCAGCTGAGCTATTCAGCAGGCCTCATTTGAATAATGTCCGGGTGCTCACCATCACGCTGTGTTTGACAGAGCAGGGTCCATTCAGGCCCTGTGCTGTCAATCGAATTCACACTATCCTGTGCGTTCCTGCAAGCACAGGAATCATGTCAGTTCCCTGGCAGTGGCAATCAGGCTACAGCCAGTCCGGCCCTCGTGGCAATTAAAAAAGCCATGGTAGGTGAAGAGAAAAGATGGCTTTTATCATACCTGAGTCTTTTGTGTGTCTGCTATGTTTGTGTGTATGCCTGTTTTTGTAAGAAAAAAACGAAAGAGAGAGAATCAAAACACTCTCAGGAGGTATTTTAAAGAAAATGTGTGGCACTTTGTTTGGACATGTCTGCTCGGCGACAAAGATTCATAAATAACGTAATGTTGAGTGAGTGGATGGATGAGTGAGCAAGGGTGGATGTATAGATGGATGGATGAATAGATGGATGGATGAGTGAAAGCATGCATGGGTGGAGAAGTGAAAGATTGGATGGATGGATGAATGAAAGGTAGGGAGAATGGATGAAAGGGTGGATGATGGATGAGTGAAAGGAGGGATTGAGTGAAAGGGTGGATGGAATAAAGGAGTGAAAGGGTTGATGGATGGATGAGCGAAAGGATTGATGGATGAGGGAAAGGGTGGATAAAGAGATGGATGAGTGAAAGGATGAATGGATAGGTTTGGAGATGGATAGGTTTGGATATGAAGGGTGGATAGACGGAATGGTGAAAAACTGAATGATTGATGAAAGACTGAATAGACGATAGAATGTAAAGGTTAAATGGTGGACATCAGCAGGTAAATGGTAGGATGAAAGGATGAATGGATAGATTGATGGAAGAGACAAGAGAAGTCTTCTGGGGAGGGTCATGATGAGTTGCTTCATGTGCTTGGTGCCATAAGAGCTTTGGTGCGATGTGGGGGTATTTTCAGTTTTTTCCTACTCCCGTGCTCAAAAATATATAGTATTGTGCCAAACAGCAATTGATAGTATGACATTAAGAAGGTGCAACTATTGCAAAAAAAAAAGGAAATGTTAACATATTATTGCATTTCTCTTTCATTTTGTGTAATGAGTTAACCTGCTTTGTTCCTATAAACACATTTCCCATGTGTTTTGGTATGTGCTGCAACTAATATAGAAGTTGTTAAGTATCATCATGTCTTGCCCTTAGCCCCGCCCCCTCACTACACCTCTAGCTCATTTTAATGAGTACCTGCACTTATTTCTTCCCATTTAAAGCACTGTAGTAATCTGAGGTGTACCTTGTTCAGCTTGACCCAGAGCCCATAGCTGTTGCAGTATTCATCCCCAGTGGCCCGAATGCACCCGCCTTTCTTCACCTCGATGCTGCCCCGGGACAGCTTCTTGTGGCTCAGCTTGCCGTCAGATGGAGAAGCAAAGACGGACAGAAAGGTGCCCCTGCTCGCCGAGGAAGAGGAGGGCGAGGAGGAATCCTTGCAGATCTTGTACTGGACCTCGGAGGGCACATAGCACAGAGCCTCGGGCAGGGGCTGCCCCCCTCGGAAGCAGGCGATGCAGTCCAGGAGGAAGCGGATCCTGCCCAGCAGCAGGTGCGGGGAGTCCTGCTCGACCATTAGGAAGCGCTAGGGTCCTTCCCGGGCGAGGCTTCAAGGCGCCTCGGACTGCAGCTCTATGAGGGCGCCTGGGTCTTGCGCCTGGGTCTGGCTCCAGGTCCGCTAGCTGCTAGAAAGTTCCGGAACCAACTCCTAACTCCGAGGGAGGTCTGGGAGCCTCTGGTCAGACTCCTTCAGTGCACCGGATCACTGCAGTCATGCGAGTCCCGCTTCAGCCTCCCCACCTGTACTTCAGGGTAGATAATGGCATGGTCCAGGTCAGTACAAGGGACGCGACAGACTTTGCTGGCAGCGCCCTGCGCCCCTTATCCCATACTTCAGAGGGCATATAAGGAAACTGTCCATAAATAAACTTAGATTAAAAAGAGCACTGTGAAATCCTCCCCACTGAGCGGCAGCGGGGAGGCGCCTACACAACCGGTTGTACTTCCTGGTTATCAAAACAAAAGTAGGACTATCCTGGCCCTGCCTGGAAGCCTGTAGGGGCCATCTTCGATCGGGGATTATCAAAGAGCTTCTGGGAGACGGGGGCGTTAATATTGAAATGGACCGTTGTTTGTATAGTGAGTATTGTACGGTTAACGGTTTAGGTAGACGGTTGAAGCCGCTTTGGCCATCATGTAAAGGGCAACCTCTTGAATTAAAAACAAAAACAGCATTCACTAGGCATAGATTGTTGGAAACAACATTTTTTTTAAAGTGTGCAGAAGAAGAAAATGGTAGGTCAGCTTTTATGTTCAGAGAGGATGTATTTCTTTATAGAACAGTTTCGTATAGGGTGACCAGATTTTCAGAATGAAGGACCGAATTTATTTATTTATTTATGCGTTTTTATATAGCGCGGACTTTACCCGAGGGTGTCAGAGCGCTTCACAACAGGAACAGCAACATTACATAAGGAGGAGGATACAAATGAGCATAATACAAAGGCAAACGTTACATTGCATGAGGAAAAGTGACAATTGTGCAAAAAACAAACAAACCAAATACAAAAAGAGGAATAAGTTCCAAGAGGACAAAGTGACAGGTGTGCATGAAACATGGGGTACAAAATACAAATAGAGGTATAATACTGCAATAAGTGGCAGTCACTCATAACACACTGGGAAGGCACTTCTAAAGGCTTGGAGTACAGAATTTCCTATAGTGGAAGAACTTCCTTGAGGTAGTAGAGAGGGCGTGAATACAGCAGGGGGTACATGGGGTACAAAATACATGATACATGTGGTACAAAATACAACTAAAGGCATAATACTGTAATAAGTGGCAGTAACTCAAAACACACTGGGAAGGCACTTCTATAGGCTTGGAATACAGAATTTCCTATAGTGGAAAAGCTTCCTTGAGGTAGTAGAGAGGGCGTGACTTCACAGGGGACTTGTAATGAGGGGAACACGCACATAAAAAACCAACACAACACACAAAATAAGGAATGAACAGACAAAAGTACAACTTTACACTGACGAGCTGAACTTCCTAGAGGGGTCTGAGAACGAAAGTATTAGTTCTGGAAGTGTCTTTGGAAGAGAAGAGACTTGAGGTCAGCTTTGAAGATCCGGGTAGAGGAGGTGGCACGGAGCAGTGGGGGAAGCGAGTTCCAGATTCTCACTGCATTGCCCGAGAAGGATTGAGCCATCGATCTTTCCCTTTGAAGACGGGGCCTCAAGCAGAAGCTTTTCCGCATTGCGAGAAGGGCGAGAGCCACCGGACAATTTCAATTTATTCGCCAAGTAACGAGGGGAGGACGTGTGTAAGGCTTTGTGTGTGATGCAGGCAGTTTTGTAATTAGATCTTGCCTCGATCGGAAGCCATCGAAGAGAGGACAGGATAGGAGTGATGTGGTCGCTCTGCTTAGACCCTGAAATGAAGCGAGCTGCTGAATGGAGGATGGATTTGAGAGGGGAGAGGTGGGATTTGGGTAGGCCAGTCAGAAGAGAATTGCAATAATCCAGTCTTGAGAGAACCAGAGATTGTACCAAGGTTTTTAAGTCATTCTCCGGGAAGAACCGACGGATCCCCCACAGAAGGCGCAGCTGGTACCGTGCGTTCTTAGCAATAGAGTTGATGTGGGAGATTAGGTTGAGTCTTTTGTCAAGAATGACACCTAGGGATTTAGCGCTGTCGTCAATGATGGGTTTGTTGTTGAGTAGGTTCAGCTGATCCATCCAAGATTGAACAGGAGGAGGTGAGAGAGAGGTAGAGAGGAGGAGGAATTCAGTTTTGGCGGGATTCAGAATGAGTTGGTGGGCTGACATCCAGTTGTGAATAGAGTTGAGGGTAGAATTGAGTAGGGAGAGATCGTGTGCGGAGGACACCTTAAGGTAGATTTTCGTGTCGTCCGCATACAGATGGTAAAGGATCCCAGATTTGCTTAGGAGGTTCCCTAAAGGTTCCAGGTAGAGATTAAACAAGGTGGGTGCCAGGATAGAACCTTGAGGGACGCCTTGACCTACGGCCACAGGAGATGAAAGACTGTTCCCTATCTTGATCCTTTGGGATCTGTCCGAGAGGAAAGAGGCAAACCATTTGAGCACTGTGCCATCCAGTCCCATTCTCTGTTGAAGAGTGTTGAGGAGGGTGCTATGATTAACCGTGTCAAAGGCTGCAGAGAGGTCTAGAAGAATCAGAAGACATGATTCCCCAGAGTCGAGTATATGCAGCGCATCGTCAATCACTTGCAGCAGGGCTGTTTCAGTGCTGCAATTTTGGGTGAAGCCCGACTGGAAGACGTCGAGGAGGTTATTGTCCATAATATGTGAGGAAAGTTGTTTCGCAACACATTTTTCGGTGATTTTCGAAAGAAAAGGGAGGTTGGTGATAGGGCGGAAGTTGTTGAGGTCGTTCGCGTCGGCGGCGTTTTTTTAGAAGAGGGGTGACCTGACCTGATTTGAGGGCAACCGGGAGGGAGCCTTGACTGAGGAAGAGATTGACTAGCTTGGTCCAGTAAGAGAGAGTATAGGTGTAGAAATCGATGGAGATGTCGCTAGGGATGGGGTCGGAGGAATGGTTGTAGGGTTTAGTTTCGCGGATGCATTTGAGGAGGTCATCTTCCGAGATGATGTCAAAGTTCTGCCAGGTGACTAAGGATTTCCGCTCCTCCATGGGGGGGGGGTGGGCGACCTGATCCACCAGTGCTTTGACCTTTTCATCGAAGAATATTGCGAAATCTGCTGCTTTCTTTGAGGAATCCTCAGGCTTAATGGTTGGGGGAGAACAGGTTGGGTTTTTGAAGAGGTCAAAAAGCTTTTGGGTCTGTTTTTGGCTGAGTCAAGGAGGGATCTGAAATGTGATGCTTTTTCAAGGAAGATGTGGTTGTGATATTTGGATCTTGCTGAGCGTAAACGAGAGAGATTGGAGGTGGAAGGAGATTTTCTCCAATGCTTCTCCAGGAATCTAAGGTTTTTCCTTTCATCGTAGAGCGCTTTATTGAACCAAGGTGCTGAGGGGGTGGGTCTTTTCCTTTTGCTTTGGAGAGGAGCAACAATGTCGATTTCGACTGCTAGTACTGAGAGGCACTGAGAAGTGAGAACGTTGACATCCACGCTAGGGTCTAGTCTAGGAAGTGCCCGCATAGCGGAATCACAAAAAGTGTCAAGATCAATGTTCTTAGTGTTACGGAACCAGGTAGTAGCTCTTTAGGTTGGCCGAGAGTTATAACGTGCGAGAGGTGAAAGCGGAAGGGAATGAGGAGGTGGTCAGACCAGTCTACATGGATGGGGGAGCAGTGGTCAGCAGGTCTGCTTTGGATATGACAAGGTCCAGAATAGAGCCCTTAGAATGTGTGGTTTCCGAGCAATGTTGGAGGAGATCATTGGCTGAGAGAAAGGAGGCAAGCTTGTTGGCAGCCGAGTCTTCCAAGGAGCCCCAGTGGAGATTAAAGTCACCCAGGAAGATCTGTCTGTCACTTTGAGAGAATTGGTCACTGATGAAGTCAGTCAGTTCCTCCACAAAGGAAGAGCAGTAACCAGGCGGGTGGTAGATGGCATGGAATCTAAAGGGTGAGCCGTGATGTATTTGAAGATCTAGGGAAAGGCATTCGAATGTACGGAAGAGGGTGGTTGGAAACGCTTTAATTTGAAGGGAGTTTCTGAAGATGATAGCGACACCTCCTCCAATTTTGTCTGCCCTGTCATTTCTGAGGATAGAATAGTCAGTGGGTACCAACAGATCAAACAGAGTATGAGAGGAGTCATTAAACCAGGTCTCAGTGAGGAAGAACATGTCAAGATTTTGGTGTGTGATAGTGTCAGAGATTTCCACTTTGTGTTTGATTGCAGATCTGCAGTTGTGGAGCAAGCAGTGCAGCTCTGACGCAGATGTTTTGGTGATGGGGGTGTTAGGGTTGTTCAGGGAGATAGGGATAAGATTCTTGAATGAGGGAGCCCGGCAAGAGGGAGGTTGGTGAGGTCTGACAGAGGAGATGATCTGAATAGGAAACTGCGTAAAATTCTTAGGAGAGGAAGGCGGAGGGGGAGTGACGTTGGTGGTCTTGAGGCTGGCTCCGTAATTGGTGATGTCTGCAGAGGGCAGACTGTGGTTGGTTTTATTGGGGCGCGGGAGCAAGGAACTCCTCGGGAGGGTGTTAGGGAAAGGGGACAACTTGGCGCTTAAACGTGAGATGGACGCTACAAGCTGGGAGATGGAATAGATGAGAGAATCAAGTTTATTTTCCAGAGAGAGGAGAGCTGAGCACGGAGTGATTGGTGGCTCGATGGATAAAGGAGGGAGTGCAGAGGGTGAGGGAGGACAGGGAGGGGTGGGGGAACGAGTTGAGGGCGGTGGTGCGGAAGGTAAGGGAGGACAGGGCGGACTGGAGGAGCAGGATATGAGAGGGAGTGCAGAGGGTGAGGGAGGACGGGGCGTGGTGGTGGAATGGGATAAGGGAGGGAGTGCAGAGGGTGAGGGAGGGAAGGGAGGGGTGGGGGAATGGGTGGGGAGTTGGGGAGCAAGGGAAGGAGGTGAGGAACGATGGTGGACAGAGGGAGTGGATGGTGAAACAGTGGTGGGAAGAGAAATATTTTTACTGGAGTTGAACAGAGGGGAAGAGAAGAGGGCATACGTCAGAGGAGGAAGTTGAGGGGTAGGGGGGGGACAAAAGAAGGCCGGAGGTAAGGGGAGCAGAGGGGAGACGAGACTGACCCGGGCGGGGTGGGCGGGGGACAGATGAAGTCCGAATGTGCGTGGAGCCGAAAGAAAAGGGGGCTGTAAAGGGGGGGGAGGGCGGGGTGTCCGAGGAGGGCCAGAGGAATGGGGAGAAAGGAGAGGATGGTGCAAGATAGGTACTGTAGGCTATGCAAGGCGAATGTAGGGGGAAAGGTAACATTTGGAGTGGGGGGGAATTGACTAGAGGGAAACAGAGAGGGAGAAAGGGACTGCAAGGTCAGAGGGAGAGACGAGGAAGGAATTGTCAGGGAGGGAGACAAGGTTGGGAAGCAAGGGAAGAGGAAGGTGGGGTTGAGGATAGATGGGAGGTGGAAGAGAAGAATTTAGGGTACGGGGGACGGGGAAGAGCGGAAAGGGATGAGGCGAGAGGGGGAGGGAAGGGGGAAGGTAAGGACAGTTGATCGGAAGACCAGGTTGTACGAGAGGTGAGTTAAGAGGGGGGCGGAGGGAAGATTTAGTGGGATTAGGGGGGCGGCGAAAATGTTGGAGAATCGAGCAGGTGCAGGGTGGGGAGGGGGGGTGGAGGCCAGAGGCCGGAAAGACAAGATAGGGGGAGGGGCATTTTGGGAAGGGGGAAGAGAGGGAGATGAGGGAGCAGTGGCTGGGGGGAACCAAGGGTAGGCCTGTGCCTCCCGGGATAGCGGCCTGCTGGAGTATCGGGGGGTCTGGGAGGGAGAAAGGGAGAAAGGGAGAAAGGGAGAAAGGAGAGGAGTTCAAAGAGGAGTTGGGGGAAATCATAGTTGTGTGGGTTCGACGAAGGGAGTGGAAGAGATGGTCAAAGAGGGAGAGACAGGAGTCTGTCACTTGAATCATGACGGTGCCATTATTGTAGAGTGTTATGGTGAGCGAGCCCTAAAGCTCGAGGAGGGGGAAATTTTTAGCCGCTGTCCATGCGGGATAGATGAGGAGGAGGAGACGTTGAAGAAATTGAAGAAGCTGGTGGACCAGGAAGGGATGTCATGGGTGAAAAAAATTAAGTCATTTTTTAGCTTCCCTAGGTGCCCATTATGGAATTGATCAACAAAGAGGGAATCAGGGAAGTGTTCAATGGTGTTGTGCTTGAACCGCTTTGCTGCTGCTTTGGACAGATTGGGGGATAGATGACTTTGAAGCAGTTAACTCACGACTTAATTCGAATGGAAGCCATGATAGGGAGAAGAGGGTCACTAGGGTAGCGATAGAGCAAAAAAGAATAATATGAAGAGGAGGGCACATAAGCCGGATGACGAGTGCGGATAATCCAATGAGATAGCGGTCAGGAGGCTACTAGACATGCAGGGCCAGGGACTCTGGTCTAACTCCCTGTAGGAAGGTGGAATCGGACTATATGGTTGCCCCCACTTTTTTCCTGGTGTTTTGCTGGTTTATGACTTAGTTGGACTGGGACCCTGCTATTCAGGGCCCCAGTCTATCTGCTCTCTCTAAACGACATGGAGTGCACTCTAGGTGCACTAGTGATTGGATACTGTGGTGCCTTATGAGTCCCTAGTATATGGTACCTTAGGTGCCAAGGGCATAGGTACTTCACAGGCCTACCAGGGGCTGCAGCATGTGTTATGCCACCCCTGGGAAGCAGTCTAAATCTGACACCACAGGCCTGCTACTGCAGCCTGGGTGAGGTGGTGCTAGCACTCCTCACTGAGATATAGGTTTCCTATATCTCTCCTGCACACACATATAAACCTATCAGTCACCCCTAAGGCAGGCCCTATCAATCCTGAGGGCAGGGTGCTTGGCTTCTATGTGAGGGGGTGCCTCTGCATGAGCAGGGCCCCTCTGCAGTTCTCAGAGTCCATTCTCTGGTGCTGTTTGTGGATGCGGTTAAACCATATACTCTTAAGTGCATTATATCCTCGCGGTAAATGCTAACTTTGGAATGGCTGCATCAAAACATGTCGTGTTTGGTGTCAAACATCTTGGAATACTACCCCCCGCCAATCTTGGCGGCGGGGGTAGCATTCCACCCTTCTAGAGGGATAAGACATGTACCTGCTGTGGAAACGCGGTAGAATCCTAAAGAGCCCTGGCATCACAAAATGGATGCCACCAGTCACAGACACTGGGCTGCCCTCCTGCTGATGACCGAAACTCACAGTGGAGGAAGCCCAACAATAGGCATCCTGTCACAGGGAGGTGTAACCACCTTCCAGACAGGGTTTAGTGTATTGGGGCTGGGTGGGTGCACTCTTAGAGTGCTTTGAAGTCCTGCACTGGGGGAGCAGAAGGCTCCTCTGTGCATATGCCAGTTCAAACCAGCTCAGGGGCTACCTGCCCCTGCTCTGGCGCGAAACTGGACAAAGGGAAGTGGGTGTAGCCACCCCTCCCTTGACCCTCCCATAGGTGGGGTCATAGAGCTAGTCCATCCCCTCTTTTAGTATAAGAGGGGGAACCTTGCCATTGCAAAGCAGATAACCCCTGGACGACGCTCTACAGAAGAATCCTGGCCCTTCGACGTTCCACTACCTTTGGAAGACAGAAGAATCTCCTTGGAGTCAAGGAGTGACTCCCTGCTTGGCAGGCACCAAAAACGACAACGACGGTCGCAAACTACGCCGCTCCCGCCGGAGTCCGAAGTCCCTGCAGCCCAGGAAGTGGATTTCCTGACCTCTCCCAGGCCATCGTGAGTCCCCAGCGAAGCTGAGGCAAGTGGACCCCACGAGTAACGAGGAACCGCGACCCCTGGGTACCGTGCACTATTGTCGAGTGCAACCCCTTCACAACGTTCTACGAACCTGTGCTTTGGACCACGTGTGGTCCCGACCTCCAGCAGGAATCCCTCCGAAGATCAGAGGCCTACACCGTCCCGAGTGACCGTGGGCCCCTGTTGAGTGATTCCGCCCGAGGTGTCTTCGCGATCCCTTGCCCGCTGGCTTGTGGGTCCCCAGAAGACTTCTTAAAGAAACCAAAGGGCTCCCCTGGTTGCTCCAGGCCTGCCCTGACTTACCCTCGCTGGGTGAGTTCCACAGACCTTGCTGGTCTGCGCCATCGACTTTTCTTCATCTCCCCGAGACTTGCGGCTGCCAAGGCTTGTTGGCTCCGATCGAGTTGCCGACACCGCAGTCAGCTGCAGACGTCGAGGGACACACCGAATCCAGCTCCTGGTCGTCGTCGACGCCTCCTGGACCACGTGGCTGAAGAGTCAAGGCACCCGCAACCGACCTGAATCACTCGACGACGGTGGGCATCCATCTTCCTTGCCCCGAGTCACTGCCAAGTGACTTTGAACACTGTCCCCTCTGCTTTCAGGTCATCCTTCTTCAGAATCCAGGCTTGGATTCCACCGGACACTTCTTCAGCTCCCGCAAGCAGCAAGTCTTCTTTGTTCGCCATTGAAAACGACGCCGCGACCCGACACCAAAGGACACCTGTGCACCCGGCTTCCCTGGGTGAGGTAACTCCAGCACTACGGTGCTCCTGTGGGTGTGGGCCCTAGAACTACTTACCCTGTAAGTGACTTGCTTGTAGGTTCTCCCGAAGTATCCTAAAACTCTTTATTTCCAACCGCGACTTGCCCCATTGAAGTTAACGGCGATCCGCGCCTGTGTATCCACACTGCACGCGTCCCCCGTGGGTCCTTTACTTACCTGCCTTGGGTGGTTTTGTGAGGCCCCAGCACTTCTGAAGGCCCTAGGCCTTGTCTCCCTGCAAGTCGTTGTTTCTAAGTCTCTTACTTAGTATATGGTCTGGTACGCCCCTAGGGCCCCAGCCATATTTTGTGCTTAACTTATTGTGAAACGTTGATTTGTGCATATGTTTGTCTTCTAATCTCATAAAGAGATTAGTAGAGAGTTATTTAGAAATAAATACATATATATTTGATATATATACCTGTGTGGTGTCTTTTCATTTGGTGATTCAAGAGATTATATGGTAAAACAAGCTGCTTTACATTCCTCCGAGACTTAGCCTGAAGGCTGCTCTCCACAGCTACCACTAGGATAGCTTTCTTAAAAGGTTGTCTTAAACCTATCTACCATAAGAGTCGATTTGCCCTGGTGCAAGGTGTCCACTTTAATTAGTGAACAGCATATACCAGGCCAACTTCTCACATTGGTGGGCAGCGTGTGGGATTCCAGCTTGCCATTGTTTTACCAGAAAATCTCTATTTGAATTACTAACTGAAAACCATTATAGGTACTCAAGGTACATATAAAGTCAAGCTTAGTATCAATAAGTTCTACTGAACTTAGAGCTGTGTGCCAAGGGATAGCACACCCTTTCCACAGCTCAAGCTAGGATCAGTAGGCCACAAACTAGTGTAGGTAGTACAACACTGCACAACACTAGAATGTCCTTAAAGGGTGGACCCAGTGGATCCACTCAGCCTCAGTATAAGGACATGGCTTTCTCTGACTTGAGAGCCATGTGTGTTGACAGACACCTGAGGACTAGGACAGAGTCCCTCAACACTCCACCTGATAGATCTGCTGACAGCAGATGACCTTAGATTGGCTCTAGGAGCTAAAGGGTTTGAATCAGTGGGTGGGTCAATCATAGTATCTGGGTCAGATGAGGACAATCCGAATGACCAAGACTCTGTGGTTGAAGGGCCAGGCTTCAAGGAGCCTGAACAGGACAGAGGAGTTCTCCCTAAGAGAACTGGCAGAGTGGATGAGAGGCACAGATCCCCTTCCAGGGAATCTGAGCACTCTTATCACTCTGGCAGAGAATTTGTCCAGGAGAGGAGCTCATACTTTAACTTAAGAGAGACCTCCTCTGAGAGAAGGTGCAAACTGCTCCAGTATGAGGAAGCCAAAGTGGCCCTCAGAACCAAGCAGTTGGCACTGGATAGAGAAGCCCTGGAGATCCAGAGAGCTTCCAGAAGGGAGGGTTTAGAACCCCCTGGTGGCAGCAACAGTGTCCCTAGAGGCAGAGAATATGTCCCTGACCATAGGAACCTGAGCAAGGTTGTTCCTCCCTACCAGAGTGGGGATGATATCCACAAATGGATAACTGCTATGGAGAGGGCCTGTAGAGTACAGCAGGTCCCCCAAAAGCAGTGGGCAGCAATCTTGTGGCTCTCCTTTTCAGATAAAGGAAGAGACAAGCTCCTCACTGTTAGAGAGGAGGATGCTGATGATTATGAGGTCCTGAAGAGTGCACTGATAGATGGGTTTGGCTTAACCACTGAGCAGTACAGGTTGAAGTTCAGAGATACCCAGAAGGCACAGACTCAGGACTGGACAGACTTTGTAGATTGTGCATCCAAGGCTCTGGAGGGTTGGCTGGTTGGCAGTAGGGTTACTGATTTCAAAGGATTTTATAATCTAATGATGAGAGAACAGATCCTTAATAATTGTCAAAACCAGCTTTTACACCAGTACCTGGTGGACTCTGATCTGACCTCTCCCCAAGAATTGGGAAAGAAGGCAGACAAATGGGTCAGAACCAGAGTAAGGCCTAAGAATCAGGGTGGTGACCACAAGAAAGATTCTACCAAGTCCCAAGAGAAAGGTGGGGATAAATCCAAGGATAAGTCCACTACAGGGCCCCAAAATTCCTCTTCTGGGGGTGGGTCCCAAACTCCTTCCTCTCCTGAAAAGAAACCCTATTGCCATGTCTGTAAAAAGCCTGGGCACTGGAAATCTGATCCCAGTTGTCCCAGGAATGGCAATAAAGAAAATGTTCCTCCAACAACTACTACCACCCCTCCTGGTACTACCAGTAGTAATCCTCCAGTTGGGAGTAGTGCACCCAAAAAGTTAGGTGCTTTTGCAAGAGGAACAGAGGTGGGCCCTAGTTTAGACAGGACCCCTCAACAGACTCCTCAGATTCTGATGGTGGTATAGGATTTGCCACCTTTACCGTGGGTCCCACAGCATTGGGCAGGTACAGACTGGAGCCAATAATTAATGGTCAGAAAGCTGTGGCATTTAGGGACACAGGGGCTAGTGTCACCATGGTGGCAGGGAAACTAGTCCCCCTCACCAGCTTTTACCTGAGTTTAAATACCAGGTGACCAACATTGATGGTGTCAGAACAGATCACCCCATGGCCATAGTCAATCTCAGCTGGGAGGGGGTCACAGGCCCAAAAAGAGTGGCAGTGTCCCCAACCTTACCTGTAGATTGCCTGATGGGCAATGATCTGGAAATTTCAGCCTGGGCTGAAATTGAACACCAAACCCATCTGAAGATGTTGGGTGTCCCTGTAAAGGTTAGTGGGGCTGTGATGGCCACAGCCCCAGCCCAAGATTTTGGAGAGATGGAGCCTGGAAGAATGGCCCACTCTCCCCCAGAAGAGAGCACAAGGGTTGAAGAAAAGTCTTCTTCCCTCCAGACAGTAGGTAAGGGTCAGCCTCCTCAGGGAACTGACCCTACCCCTAGTGAAGGAACTGCCACAGAGGTAGTCAGGCCTGGCCTGGCCACCCCCTGATGGCAGAGGACCCTTACAAGGTGGTACCCAGTCTGGAGCAGGTAACCTGCCCCTCTCTACCCTGCCTCAGTCAGCCCAGGGCTGCAGAGGTCAGGGAGGTCAGTGGACCCCCCAGGGCCCCCTGTCCAGAGGAACCCCCCATCAGCAGATTAGGGGCACCCAGGCTAGTAGCCCTAGCCAGGTAGAAATTCCTCAACCCACTGAGGGATCCCCCATACCTTTATGTAGGGACCTCCCCCAGAAGGACTCTGTTAGGCAAGGGCAAACCTGGGACCAAAAGGTTCCAAACATGCCATGTCCCTCCAGTGTTCCACCCAAAGGGACCCAACCCCCGGCTGTAGGCAGTCAAAGGTTGACCCTTAGAGCAGAGTACCACTCAGTCATGGAAAGACAGGCATACATGGTGACCAGTGAGCTGAGAAAGCTGAGGCCAACATTCCTAGGGCCACACTTCCCTACTCAGACACCTCACCAGCCTGGTACTTTACCAAAGCACACCACAGGTAGTGATTCCCCATGGTGGAGACCCTCTCATACCCTTAGGGTGAGGGATTGCTTAGTGGACCATAAGACAGGGGGCAACCATGCTAGTGCAGGTGCTTCCTTATATGGCCACTTAGTCAATAAAGGCTCAACTGGCCAAGGTTAGCCTTATCTCCTTTCGTTTGGGGGGGTTATGTAGGAAGGTGGAATCTGACTATATGGTTGCCCCCACTTTTTTCATGGTGTTTTGCTGGTTTATGACTTAGTTGGACTGGGACCCTGCTATTCAGGGCCCCAGTCTATCTGCTCTCTCTAAACGACATGGAGTGCACTCTAGGTGCACTAGTGATTGGATACTGTGGTGCCTTATGAGTCCCTAGTATATGGTACCTTAGGTGCCAAGGGCATAGGTACTTCACAGGCCTACCAGGGGCTGCAGCATGTGTTATGCCACCCCTGGGAAGCAGTCTAAATCTGACACCACAGGCCTGCTACTGCAGCCTGGGTGAGGTGGTGCTAGCACTCCTCACTGAGATATAGGTTTCCTATATCTCTCCTGCACACACATATAAACCTATCAGTCACCCCTAAGGCAGGCCCTATCAATCCTGAGGGCAGGGTGCTTGGCTTCTATGTGAGGGGGTGCCTCTGCATGAGCAGGGCCCCTCTGCAGTTCTCAGAGTCCATTCTCTGGTGCTGTTTGTGGATGCGGTTAAACCATATACTCTTAAGTGCATTATATCCTCGCGGTAAATGCTAACTTTGGAATGGCTGCATCAAAACATGTCGTGTTTGGTGTCAAACATCTTGGAATACTACCCCCCGCCAATCTTGGCGGCGGGGGTAGCATTCCACCCTTCTAGAGGGATAAGACATGTACCTGCTGTGGAAACGCGGTAGAATCCTAAAGAGCCCTGGCATCACAAAATGGATGCCACCAGTCACAGACACTGGGCTGCCCTCCTGCTGATGACCGAAACTCACAGTGGAGGAAGCCCAACAATAGGCATCCTGTCACAGGGAGGTGTAACCACCTTCCAGACAGGGTTTAGTGTATTGGGGCTGGGTGGGTGCACTCTTAGAGTGCTTTGAAGTCCTGCACTGGGGGAGCAGAAGGCTCCTCTGTGCATATGCCAGTTCAAACCAGCTCAGGGGCTACCTGCCCCTGCTCTGGCGCGAAACTGGACAAAGGGAAGTGGGTGTAGCCACCCCCTCCCTTGACCCTCCCATAGGTGGGGTCATAGAGCTAGTCCATCCCCTCTTTTAGTATAAGAGGGGGAACCTTGCCATTGCAAAGCAGATAACCCCTGGACGACGCTCTACAGAAGAATCCTGGCCCTTCGACGTTCCACTACCTTTGGAAGACAGAAGAATCTCCTTGGAGTCAAGGAGTGACTCCCTGCTTGGCAGGCACCAAAACGACAACGACGGTCGCAAACTACGCCGCTCCCGCTGGAGTCCGAAGTCCCTGCAGCCCAGGAAGTGGATTTCCTGACCTCTCCCAGGCCATCGTGAGTCCCCAGCGAAGCTGAGGCAAGTGGACCCCACGAGTAACGAGGAACCGCGACCCCTGGGTACCGTGCACTATTGTCGAGTGCAACCCCTTCACAACGTTCTACGAACCTGTGCTTTGGACCACGTGTGGTCCCGACCTCCAGCAGGAATCCCTCCGAAGATCAGAGGCCTACACCGTCCCGAGTGACCGTGGGCCCCTGCTGAGTGATTCCGCCCGAGGTGTCTTCGCGATCCCTTGCCCGCTGGCTTGTGGGTCCCCAGAAGACTTCTGAAAGAAACCAAAGGGCTCCCTGGTTGCTCCAGGCCTGCCCTGACTTACCCTCGCTGGGTGAGTTCCACAGACCTTGCTGGTCTGCGCCATCGACTTTTCTTCATCTCCCCGAGACTTGCGGCTGCCAAGGCTTGTTGGCTCCGATCGAGTTGCCGACACCGCAGTCAGCTGCAGACGTCGAGGGACACACCGAATCCAGCTCCTGGTCGTCGTCGACGCCTCCTGGACCACGTGGCTGAAGAGTCAAGGCACTCGCAACCGACCTGAATCACTCGACGACGGTGGGCATCCATCTTCCTTGCCCCGAGTCACTGCCAAGTGACTTTGAACACTGTCCCCTCTGCTTTCAGGTCATCCTTCTTCAGAATCCAGGCTTGGATTCCACCGGACACTTCTTCAGCTCCCGCAAGCAGCAAGTCTTCTTTGTTCGCCATTGAAAACGACGCCGCGACCCGACACCAAAGGACACCTGTGCACCCGGCTTCCCTGGGTGAGGTAACTCCAGCACTACGGTGCTCCTGTGGGTGTGGGCCCTAGAACTACTTACCCTGTAAGTGACTTGCTTGTAGGTTCTCCCGAAGTATCCTAAAACTCTTTATTTCCAACCGCGACTTGCCCCATTGAAGTTAACGGCGATCCGCGCCTGTGTATCCACACTGCACGCGTCCCCCGTGGGTCCTTTACTTACCTGCCTTGGGTGGTTTTGTGAGGCCCCAGCACTTCTGAAGGCCCTAGGCCTTGTCTCCCTGCAAGTCGTTGTTTCTAAGTCTCTTACTTAGTATATGGTCTGGTACGCCCCTAGGGCCCCAGCCATATTTTGTGCTTAACTTATTGTGAAACGTTGATTTGTGCATATGTTTGTCTTCTAATCTCATAAAGAGATTAGTAGAGAGTTATTTAGAAATAAATACATATATATTTGATATATATACCTGTGTGGTGTCTTTTCATTTGGTGATTCAAGAGATTATATGGTAAAACAAGCTGCTTTACATTCCTCCGAGACTTAGCCTGAAGGCTGCTCTCCACAGCTACCACTAGGATAGCTTTCTTTAAAAGGTTGTCTTAAACCTATCTACCATAAGAGTCGATTTGCCCTGGTGCAAGGTGTCCACTTTAATTAGTGAACAGCATATACCAGGCCAACTTCTCACACTCCCTAATAAAACATCATACCGGTGGGATAGAAGGCTGGCTTGCCTCCAGCAGTGGAGAGGGTGTGGGATCATACCGGGGCAAACCCTACCACCCGGGATTGGGACCTCCCAGTGTGGAAACCCGAATGGAAATGGGAGTCGCCTATAGGATCGCAGTGATGGGGAAGGACATTCTTCGGCTCCCCAGGGAGGAGGCCCAAATGGACACCATACCTCAACCAAGAGCACAATTAGAGGAGAGCAAAGTGGGCGCCAATTATGTGAATTACTCATCCCATGGGCCACCGATCGAGCCAGGACAGCCCAATAGGAAACACCACACCCAGTCAGGGACACCAGTTAGAAAAATGTCAGCAAAATGTGAGAGTCATTAAACCCAAGTGACCGTGATCCCGTGCTTGTTACTTGCAAAACGAAGGGATAGACAGGATAGTTTCACCGCAGCAGGACTACTAGGAACCAGATGGCTCCTTGGACCAACAAGCACCACTCAGAGTCGCAGTACACACTACGGTGGTTGACGATACCAGCCAGCAACGCGTGGGTATATTAGGCCGGCAATCAGGCCTGGCGCCCTGCAATCCTAACAGTCCCCCGGGCCAACTGGCCATCTCAAAGAGGGGCTCAAATGCCCTATGACCCAAAAGTTCCGGGCGCGCTGCCTAAGCAGCTGAAAGTCAAGGGTGCGCAATCTGCGCAGGACTAAACGTTGCAGCTGGCACTGAGTGCTGCGCAGCTGTGAAGGTCCGGGCTAAGGGAGGGCATCTCACTCCTAACTGCCAAGGTATGTCCCCCAACCCAGGTCTAAACGTTGCAGCTGGCACTAGGTGCTGCGCAGCTGTGAAGGTCAGGGCTAAAGGAGGGCATCTCACTCCTGACTGCCAAGGTATGTCCCCCAACCCAGGTCTAAACGTTGCAGCTGGCACTGGGTACTGCGCAGCTGTGAAGGTCAGGGCTAAAGGAGGGCATCTCACTCCTAGCTGCCAAGGTATGTCCCCCAACCCAGGTCTAAACGTTGCAGCTGGCACTAGGTGCTGCGCAGCTGTGAAGGTCAGGGCTGAAGGAGGGCATCTCACTCCTAACTGCCAAGGTATGACCCCCAACTCAACATTAGCCTAGCCGGTGCAGCTGCCCACTACTTGCTGGGCAGCTGTGAAGTGGTAAGGCCTGGTACTCACCGTGACTTTGGGGCCTCACTTGCCTCTGCGGGCACAGCACCGCAACCTACGGAGGCAGAGGGGCTGCAGCACGTCTACTCGTGGTCATGACAGTAACAGACTGTGAAGGGGTCAGGACAGGCGGAGGCAGAGGGGCTGCAGCACGTCGACTCGTGGACTGGAGAGTAACAGTCTGTGATGGGATCAGGCCGCCATGATCGGGTCAGGCAGAGGGAGGCGTATGCCAGCGTGGGTGCAACAACCCCCAGATGATCCTGCTCAGACAGAACCACTCCTCAGACAGATCCACTCCTTCCAGATCTCTGGCCTTCGTCTCAGCGTTTCCCTGGTCTGCAAGTTAGGGGCGCGTGGCCTTTGAGGAACTCACTGGGAACTCTAGGGGCACGTATTAGAGAGTCTTTAAGGTACAGCATATAACTCACATTTCTGTGTTTGGAAGTCGGAGGAGGGAGAAGCTGCACGGGGCCGCCATCTTAAGGTCAGGCATCCGGGTTGATTTCTGCTGACCCTTCCTCTCTTCTATTCCGTGGTCTGTGCGTTGGGAGCGGGCGGCAATGGTGAAACTCCAGCGCAGACCGTCATGAGTTGACATCCAAAGCTGTTTCCCTAATCACCGGCGTCTTCTACTTGACCAGGCGATTCCCGTGCGAGAGCCCTCGCCATCCATTACAAGGTCAGGCAGTCGCAGTCAGGCAATTAGTGTTGGCTCGTTGCTTGTTCCTCCTTGGGTGCGATAGAGTACCGGTAGGTCCTGATCTTCAACCAGGCAACAAGGGGGGGCAGCGGGGATGAGCAGCGTTCCGTTCGCTCCGCTTGTTTTAAAATACGGATCGCGGGGCCGCCATTTTGTTTCCCGAGGCAAGGTCCGCATCGGCAGGGTGCATTAAAGTTCTCCCGGCAGCGCGGGGCTTCCAGCCTTCAAGAGCGCTCCCGCTGACTGCCGCGATGTTCCGGTGCCCGCTTCTATCATTCAAGGCTCTCAACGCCAGCCAGCTCCGATTACGCCGCTGCTTTTAGTAGACGGGTCACGGGGCCACCATTTTGCTTCCCAAGGCGAGCCCCGTAGCGGCAGTCTGGAATGGCCAAAGACATAGCAATAGGACTGTTTTAGCCAGTAATAGATAGATAGTTCCATAGAAAATCGTTTTTTGACATGCCTATAACTTTAGTGCTGTTTGACAAATCTTCACGAAAGTTTCCCCAAAAAAGTGCCACAGTGAGTCTTGTTTCACATGGATTTCGGGTGATCCGTCAAGCAGTGGCAGAGAAAAAGGGGGGCTGGAAATCGTCTTTTGACTTGCCGATATCTTTAGTGCCGTTTGACGAATCTTCACAAAAGTTTCCAAAAAAAGTGCCCAGGTGAGTCATGTTTCGCATGGAAAGTTTCGGGGTGATTCGTCAAGCAAGGGCCGAGAAAAAGGGGGGTTTCAAAAAAAGTTTGTTTCCCATGTTAATTCCCATAGACTCTTTAAATACGCCTGCAGTCCGAACTGCTGGACGGAATTACCAAATTGGCAGAAAGCTACCTTTTGGGCCTCAGACTTGATGGTTTCTCACATAAGATTCGCATCAAAACCAATGCCATTCCCAAGATTCTCAAGGTTCGTCATATTCCTTTAATTGTACGAGATGAAGTTAAAAAGAACTTAAAAATTACAGGATGCTGGTATAATGGAACCAGTTGAGGCATCTGACTGGATTTCTCCAATTGTGATAGCCAGACGTACCAATGGGAAGATTCGCATGTGTATTGACTTAAGGTATTTGAATGATAATATTATCATTGATCAATTCCCTCTCCCAAGAATTGACAAAATGCTTTCATTAACCAAAGGTGCCAAATGGTTTTCGACCATTGATTTTTCCAGTGCATATCACCAGATCTCTTTGCATTCCATGAGTCAACACTTTACAACCTTTTGCACCCCTTTTGGTTGTTTTCAATTTCGCCGCATGCCATTTGGGTTAGCGTCCGCAGCTGCGGTTTTCCAAAGACTCATGTATGAATTGTTTGGTGATATGCAAGGGGTAATGTAGTATCTTACAGAAGACACGAATCAGTATAGATTTGTAGGTCCTTTATTCCAGCCCCCGCATGAAGGAACATCCACCACAAACAAGGCACAAGCAGTCAATGACCAAAAGAGAATACTTACTACATCTTACAGTTCTACAGTTCTAGATCGTTAACAATAGTACAGTTCTGATAATAATAGGACTGGCTTACCCATTACGCACTATACTACACAATCCCCCCCTTGAAGAAAAAAAAAAACCAATAAAAAAAAACAACAATTCATTACAATCAAACATTTCAAGATACTTTGGTTTCATGACAGTTCTCCGACATGAAGTTTTGATGACATTACTGTCACCAGAGGATACATTTGGACTTGCGGAATATTGTAAATATTCACCTAATACAGGTTCTAAATTGGGAATAGTATTCTGCTTGTCATTAGAAACAAAATCATGTATGCCCACAGTTTCGGGAGCAACATTTGAATTTTCACTATCCTGAGTGGTGTTCAAGGTATTTTAATTTTTACTATTCTGAGTGGTGTTCAAAGTATCCCACCACCAAAAGTTTTTCTTGATACTCACACATTCCTTATTACCGTTAGATGTAACAGGAGCAAGGCAGCTAAAATGCCAGACTTCACCATTCTGTAATAAAGCAGTGTTATTCATAACCTTTACTACAAGTTTGGGATTGCTAAATTTACTCTCTCCTTTGGAAACTTTCTTTGCACTCTTTACACGAACCCATTGGCCCTCACATAAATTAACCTGTTTGGTACCATGTTTTTGGTCATAATAAACTTTGGGTTTTTAAGTTGAGATTGTTTGATACATTTTCTCACCGTTGGTATATCACACTGGACCATTCCATTCCTGTCCAGCCAACCAGGATTAATTTTAGAGTGGGGAATCCTACCTCTCATCAAAGAGAAGGGACTTTTACCAATGGAATTATGAATAGTGCTTCTGTATGCCCAGAGTAACTTTTTCAACTCTTCTTCCCAAGGTAAATTACGTTTGTTGGCAAGCTGAAGGACCCCTTTGATACTGCGATTAGCCCTCTCAACAATACCATTTCCGCTGGGATGATATAAAGCAGTGAACCTTTGTTGAACACCAGAAGCGGCTAAATAATTCTTCATTTCGAAAGATTTGAATTGTACGCCATTATCAGATAATATAAATTTTGAAAACCCTTCTCTCAAGAAAATATCATCTAAAAATGAAATTACAGTCTTTGTATTTATAACATCAACAACACACACTTCTAACCACCTAGAAAATGTGTCTACAAGAATCAAAATGTACTTCTGAGAGTCATCTTGCCATAAGACTGGTCCCATGAAATCAATGGCTACTACTTCCCATGGACATTTTGGACAATAAGGAGAGGCCAAAGGTGGATTGAAAGTTTTAAGAGTTTTATCAGACATCTCACATTTGATGCATGATCTAACACATCTCTCTACATCAATGTCAATTCTAGGCCACCAATAGAGCTCTTTTATACGTAATTTAGTGCGTGTAATACCAGAGTGGCCCTCGTGACATAAATCAAGTATTCTATTTCTTAAACCCTTCGGTGGAATTACTTTATCACCTCGTAAGACCAAATAATCATTTAGGCGCACTTCCCAGAAACCTCTAAGCTCATCATTGACAATTTTTTTGTCTACACCATTCCAACCTTTCACAATAAATTGCTTGAGTACCAGTAAAATTTGATCAGAACTCTCTGCTTCAAGCCACTCTCCCTTACTGAAACTACCACGTGTACTATCAACTGAAATGGAAGCAACAGAAAAATCATTCCAAGAATTGTTATCCAGTTCAATTAATGGAAGGGACATGCAGCTCAAAAAATCAGCGGTAAAGTTTTTGGCACCAGGTACATATTGTATATTATACATGAAATCTTGTAATCGCATAGAGAGTCTAGCAATCCTAGCAGTAGCATTAGTTAAACCCTCAGTGGTGAGTAGTTTAGTAAGGGGTTTGTGATCGCAACGTAAAACAAATTTCCTGCCCCATAAAAATTTTCTGAAATGTTCTAGGGCCCACACACAAGCTAAAGTCTCCCGTTCTATTACCGAATAACGTTCTTCCGTAGGGGTTAAAGAACGTGAAGCAAAAGCGATAATAACTTCTTTCTGGTTGTCATCCAATTGGGTTAAAACACCCCCTAAACCTTTGCTACTGGCATCAGTAGTAACGATAGTGTTTGCAAAGGGATCAAAATCCTGAAGATTTGGCGCATGGGCAATAGCTTTCTTTAGATCTTCAAAGGATAGCTGACAAGAAGCACTCCATACAAATTGTACCTTATTTTTCAGTAAAGATCTCATGACATGAGTCCTTTCTGAAAATTTATCCACAAATTTAGAGTAAAATTCCGCAAGTCCCAAGAAAGACCTGAGATCTTCTTTGGATTATGGGCAGGAGCATCAACAATGGCATTTATCAAACTGGATTTAGGTTAGATACCCAACGCACTAACTTCATGACCTAAGTAGGTAACTTTTTTTCCCGCAAATTTGCATTTAGAAAGTTCTGCTGTTACACCCTTTTCTTGTAATGTACACATAACTTTTCTTAAACGCTCGTCATGGACTTTCTTATTGGCCCCCATAACCAGGATATCATCTTGGAAAAACACTACCCCTTGCATATCACCATCAATTCATACATGAGTCTTTGGAAAACCGCAGCTGCGGACGCTAACCCAAATGGCATGCGGCGAAATTGAAAACAACCAAAAGGGGTGCAAAAGGTTGTAAAGTGTTGACTCATGGAATGCAAAGAGATCTGGTGATATGCACTGGAAAGATCAATGGTCGAAAACCATTTGGCACCTTTGGTTAATGAAAGCATTTCGTCAATTCTTGGGAGAGGGAATTGATCAATGATAATATTATCATTCAAATACCTTAAGTCAATACACATGCAAATCTTCCCATTGGCACGTCTGGCTATCACAATTGGAGAAATCCAGTCAGATGCCTCAACTGGTTCTATTATACCAGCATCCTGTAATTTTTTAAGTTCTTTTTTAACTTCATCTCGTACAATTAAAGGAATATGACGAACCTTGTGAATCTTGGGAATGGCATTGGTTTTGATGCGAATCTTATGTGAGAAACCATCAAGTTTCCCAATGCCACCAGCAAAAACTTTAGGGAACTCATCCATAACCCATTTTTTTGTATTTTCTGCATCACACATTACTAAAACTTGTTCAGGACTGTTAGGGTCTAAAATGATATCGAGTGAACGTTGATCTTTCCAACCTAAAACAGAAGGTCCATCAGCAGCTACATACAATTTGCACAACGCTCTCCTACCTTTAAATTCAAATATAAGCCTAGCATGTTAATTTTCTGTCCAGTAAAACTCTCAGGATTCACATCAGTAGGCTGTAAATAAGAACCAATAGTATTAGCAAATTTTTCATCCCAAATAGAACGAGCAATGATGGTGAAAGGAGATCCTGAATCAGCAGCAACTTGCAAAATTATACCACCAAAAGATATCATGCATAAAGGTTTGTTGCTGTCACCATCTGTGATATTTACAACAACATGTCTTACAGTACCAGCGGATGTGATGTCAGAGTTTTCAGGAGATTCATCATCCTCATTGTTATCCGATAAATCTGAACCATTGTTAATAATGCAAGTGACACGAGGTTTCTTGGACCGTTTCCTTCTGCAAACCTTAGAGAAATGACCTATAAGTCCACATTCAAGACATTTAGCCGATTTAGCAGGACATTTGTCAAATCTTGCGGTATGGGATGTACTGCCACATCTATAACATACAAAACCAGATTGAGTAATATTCTCCTACTTCCTAAGGTTAGCGTTTTGATAAGGTCTCATATTTTGATATGGCCTTGGCGGTTTGTAAGTGTAAGCTTTTTCTTTTCTATTGTCACTGATTTTGTTTACGGAAACTGGTTCATTAGACAGAGTAATTGCTTTTGCACATCTGTCAGAAAGCTCTGCCTTTTTGACTAAAGTTATGATATCCTTGAGACTGGATTCACCTTCAATCCATAGCTTGTCTTGAATATTTTTGTTTTTGGTGCACATAACCACCTGATCTCTGATCATGTCATCGTGTAAAGTACCGAATTTGCATTTAATAGCCAAATTCTTCAATGCAGATACAAAATCTTCAATTGACTCATTAGGGTCTTGTTTTCGTTTATAAAATGTGCGTCTAGATACTGCTACACACACCACTGGTGAATAATGATCATCAAGATCAGCGATGGCACATTTGAAAACATCTAAATCACCACTTCTTTCTATTTTCTGCATTTGATTATAAATTCTAAGGCCCTCAGGTCCTAAACAATGCATTAAAATCCTTTTTTTCTTTTCAGGAGACATGACACTACCATTGTCTTCAAGAGTGGCGATATAATTCACAAAATATTCTTTCCACTCTTGCCTTTTTACATTAGGTTCTCCTGGGCTAGTTAAGAATTCCTTTGGATTATTGAGATTTATACTGACACTTTGTGTAGAGTTACTTGCTGTAGCACTTGTTGTATTAGAAGTTGTACCAGCAGACCTTGTAGAGTTACCTTCCATATTTATACAATGATAGAATAATATAAAGGAAGAAAAATGAACAAATCACAAAGAAAATTAAGTGAATTTGATTCTTACTGCAAGATCTGGAGTCCATGAACTGCTACAAACGATCGTTGAAATTTTTAATAAAGTTAAAAAAAAAACGATGTGAAAATCTCTTTAAGAAAGCCTGAATTCGCAGTATGCAGTATTTTCTTCCGAACAAGAATACAAAATGGCCGCTGGGGTCACGTAACGTGACCTCGTAATTGCACGTAATTGCACGTATACCAAAAGAACTGATCAGCGGAACGCAGGAGGATTAGAACACGTCCTCGCGTCTTGGAAGGCAGCGTGTGAATGTCCTCGTGAAGCTGCGCATGGAATGACAGTTGGCCGAAATTTAAAAGTAAGTAGCGCGGCGGTTATCATTGCAGAAGGGGGTACAATGAAATGTAAATTTCTTAAAGAAAGACTCACGGAGAACGGAGTATCGATCAGGTTCCTCTTCTGTTCTTGTATTATTCCTTTTCTGTTGTTTGCGTGTCGGTTTCAATATTAAACACGCATTGAACTGAGAACGGAATGCAGAATCTTCGGTGCGGAAGATTTGTAGAAATGGTTGGCAGGGGCTGGACCATAGATCGTCGCCAATTGAATGTAGTATCTTACAGAAGACACGAATTAGTATAGATTTGTAGGTCCTTTATTCCAGCCCCCGCATGAAGGAACATCCACCACAAACAAGGCACAAGCAGTCAATGACCAAAAGAGAATACTTACTACATCTTTCAGTTCTACAGTTCTAGATCGTTAACAATAGTACAGTTCTGATAATAATAGGACTGGCTTACCCATTGTGCTTTTTTTTATTTGGTGTAAATCCGTTCAGTAGTTTGAGAGATATTAAAGGAAATTCAAATTTGTATATCTACGATTGCGAAGTCTTCGCAAATAATGATAAGCTCGTGCAGAGATCTGCAGAGCTTTGATTGGCTGACAACACTTTGACCAGGAAGTGTTGGCAGCCATATTGGGACTCGGCTTCAGCTGAGTGCCACAAAAAAAGTGTAAAAAAAGAAAAGAGGCAGGGTAGGAATACCCTGACCCCCAAGTCTTGATCTTGGGGTTCCAGGTGGACCCCGTCAGGGCAAAAAAACACTTAAAATAAAAATGTTTGGCACGAAATCATCACAAATTAGCGGCAAAAATGGAAAAAAAACACATGCGCGGTCTCTTGCACTCGCTTATACTAAAGCACAGGGCCCCCTCCTAGGGCATTTTTATGCCCCGGGGACTACCACCCTTCTTGGGGCTTATGTACTTATTATTGTGGGGGGGAGGGGGCGTGGACTCCCCAGGCCTCGGGGACCACCACCTCCCTAGGGCTTTAATTTAGAAAATTGTGTAGGGGCTGCACGAACCCCCTGGGTCCTGGGAACCACCACCTCCTTGGGGAAATAGTAAAAAAACTAGACAGGAGCGTGCGGGCCCTGGGGACCACCTCCTCGGGGCTTAATACAAAGAAATGGAGAGGGCATCACGGGACCCAGGGACCACCACCTCCCAGAGCTAATTCAAAGTAAGGAGGGGACCTCGCGGACCCCCCCACGGCCCCGGGGACCACCTCCTTCCCAGGACAAATACCTTTAAAATGTGGGAGGGGGACCACGCGGCCTCCACTCCCAGGCCATATACAGCCCCGGGGTCCACCACCTCCCCAGGGGCAGGCCATGCAAACAGAAGGAGTGGGGCCATGCGGCCACCCTCCTGGAGCCATTATTGGCCCTGGGGACCACCATACCCCAGGGTCGGCTCCTGCTATGTTCCGGGGTGCCCACCCCTGGTACATAGCTGTTTGCTTTTGCTTGTCGGGAGCTGACCGCTCCCTCCAAGCAAAGCAAACACTCTGATTCCAGAGGGCGGGAGCTGTCAAAGTGTTCCCGCCCTCTGGAAGCAGAGGTTTCATCTCTTTCCCTGCCCGCAGACATGCGTGGAAGGAAAGAGATGAAACTTGTGCTCTTGCACACAGGGAACTGCATTTCCAGCAGCTCCCTATGTGCAATAGCAATGTCGGCTTCCACAGGAAGCAGGGAGCCGGCTGAGATCACGGGGCCTTGAGTTGAGCTCCAGGGCACCCAGGGGACATGGCCGGGCCCCGGAGTAAGGGGTCCCCGGGGCCAAAATCAGCCCGGGGAGGGGGAGCCGTGCAGCCCTCCCACCCCCATGTATTTTGGCTGGGCCCCAGGGGATGGGGTCCCAGGGCAGAAATCAGCCAGGAAAGGGGTGCTGCGAGGCCCCCCTCCCCTTTTAATTATATGTATATTAAGGTCGGGCCCCAGGGTATGGGGTCCTCAGGGCTGAAATCGGGGAGGGGTGCTGTGCAGACCACTCCCCTATTCAATTAAGAGGATTCATGTTATCACATATTTCTGGATAAAGACGCACCAGAAACAGTCCCATTGCCTAAACTTACACAAGGTCACTGGTGATATTTCCTCCTGCTCTATTACGCAGCTGTAGTGTAGAATACATACTGGACATTTACCCATGGAGGTAGCACTTAGTGATCAACAAGTAGAAAGTACTCCACTTGGGTAGATATTTTGTGCGAAACTGTGGCCTCCTGTTGGATAAAAGAGGAGGTGTGGTTCCTTTGTTGCTGAGTCACTCAAACAGCTACTGACACACCCACACAGACACTTAGACACACACTCAGGTACTCACACACCCACTGACAGACCCACTCAGGCACTCACACACCCACTGACAGACCCACTCAGGCACTGATAAACTCACTCACAGACCCACTCAGACACTCACAAACCCACTCGCAGACACACTGAGACACTCAGACACTCATGCACTCACTCACAGACCCATATAGCCACTCACAGACCCACTCAGACACTCTTGCACCCACTCAGACCAATACAGCCATTCACAGAGCCATTCACACACCTACTCGCAGACCCACTCATGCACTCACAGACTAACTGATACACTTATAGAGGCACTCGCAAACCCACTCATACCCTCTCACACCCACTCACAGACTCACTCACTCTGACACTTATACACCCACTCAGACACCCCCGCACCCACTCACAGATCCACTCAGACACTCACGCACCCACTCACACACCCAATAAGACACTTATGCAGCCACTTCCAGACCCATACAGACATTCACACACCCATTGAGACGCTCACGCACTCCCTTACACACCCACTTAGACACTCATGCACTCACACACTCACTGTCAAAGGATGCAGGTTACAGTTAGGAAATACAAATTTTAAAAACCTTTGAAATTCACTTAAAAATTCACTGGAAAAAACAAAGGTTACATGGACATTATAGTTAGGAAATAGAATTTAAAAAAATCTTTGAAATTCACTGAAAAAAAACAAAGGTTACAAGGACGTTATAGTTAGGCTCACATTTCACTTTTACAAATCCAGTGAAATTCAGCAGTTATAGTTAACTGAGCTAACTATAACTTAGATCCCCGCAATGCACTGCTTATAACCTTACATATTACATCACTCATGTCATGGGCAATGACAGCACTGATTACATCTCAAATGGCATCACTGATGACATCATCCACAGAACCACTCACACCTCGAATCTGGGGAACCGGGTTCGAGTCTCGGCAATGACGCTGAACATCCAGTGATTCTGGGCAAATCACTTAAACTCCCCGTGCCCCCCCAAAAAAAGAATGTGTCCTCATGTAACGCAACTGATGCTATGTAAAGCGCTCTGATACCCTATACCTTCGGGTCAAGTTCCCGCTATATAAAACTCTGTAAAAAAAAAAAAAATAGCCACTCGCAGAACCACTCACTCACCCATACAGTTACTCATACAACCAGTCACTTACCTATACAGCCACTCACAGAGCCACATACTCACCCATACAGTTACTCAAACACCCACTTATTCACCTATACAGCCACTCATACAGCCACTCACCAGGAGCGGCTCCTCTGCAATGACGGAGGTGCGCCGACCCACTGGCTCAGAGCCAGCAGCTAAAAAATAAAACAATATTTGATTATCGTTTTATTTTAAGCTGCTGGCTCAGCCAGCGTGTGCAGGGAGGGGCGGACTGGGGCATGGGAGGGGGTAGGAGGAGTGCTATGTGCACTTTCTAAGTGTGCATATGTGTTTGGCCAGCCATCTCAGGCCAACCAAAACACACATGCGTAATTAGATTTCTCTAACCCGGCATGAAACAGCCAGGCCAGGGAAACCCCCACAGACTCCCTTACCTGAGCGGAGCATATTTCCTGCCCGGTCAGGGCAATCCCCGCACTGCTCTGCAGCGTGGGGATTGGACAGGGAGTCTGATGCAGTGGGCCTGCTGGCACAAGGAAGAGGAAACACCAGGCGAGACGTGGCGGGCAACCTAAGGTAAGTTTTTTCTTTTTATTATTAAACTTCCCCCGCGCTCCCCCTCTTGTGTGCCCCCGCTCCCCACCCCACCACCTTTTGTATGTGGCAGCCACCACTGCCACACACTCACCCATACAAGTACTCACACACTCACATCACACATCAACACAACCACTTATATACCCATTCATGCATCCATACAAGCACTCACACATCTGCTCACTCATCCATACATCCATTCATACAGGCTCTTACTCTACAATACTGCCACTCACACCAACTCACTTAACCAAACACCCACTCAAAAAGCAATACCTACTCACCGACCCATACAGCCACTCACTCACCCACACAGCTACTCACACACCTACTTATACACCCATACAGCCACTCACACATTCACTCACCCATACAGGCAATCAGACACTCACACACACACACACACACAGATATACACAGTCAGACAGTCACTCACATAATATGTGTTAGAAATAGTATCACTCATTAGTAGTACACAAAGTATACCATTTTAACTTTTGTAGTACCTTGGTATATATGTTTAACACGCATAAACATTTAGAAAACACTCACACTCACTGGATGATGTCATCAGTGATGTCATTTGAGATGTCATCAGTGATGTCACTGACATCTCATGACTGATGTAATATGGGAGCTTATAAGCAGTGCATTACGGCGGCATTAGTTATAGTTAGTTCAGCTAGCTATAACTGCTGAATTTCATTGTTTTTGTACGAGTGAAATGTGAGCCTAACTATATATATGTGTATATGTACATATATATATATATATGTGTGTGTGTATATATATATATATAATGTACATATATATATGTGTGTATATATATATGTACATATATGTACATATATATATGTGTGTGTGTAGATATATATATATATATATATATATATATATATATATCTCGCTCCAGTGTTAGGCTCTCATGGGCGCTGCGGCGCTCTTTTCAATACAGTGGTGGGAGTCTCAAGCGGCAGGACCACGCTGCTACAATTCTTCAAATATGTTACTGTTGCCAGCAAACAATACAGTCGCAATCTGAGATCAGGAACAGAATTTCATTTATTTGTATTTCAATGGTAGAATGACAAGAAAAAATGCCCCAACGTGGTTTCTATTTCCCTGGACCTTGCTCACGCGATAAATGTCACAGTCCTATTACCATGTTTATATCTATAGGAAGCTGGCTCTCTATATAGTGTACTAAAACGAAGTACACTGTGCAGAGAGTCCAATGAGACCCAGATTTTATACAGAGGCAAAAGTAGATAATACTAACACTCTATTTGTAGTAGTGTGGGCGAGCAGTTAGGCTTATCAGAGGGTAGTGCTAAGCATTTGTTGTACTCACAGAAGCAATAAATGAGATACAAACTCAAGAATAAATCCGAGACCAATTAGCAAAAATAACACTGATTTTTATAGAATTTTTCAGGCCAAGAACTTCGTTTACAGGTAAGTTCTTATTTTGTTATTGATTTTCAAAGTTCGGAAAATAACTCACAGTTGTGCGCCATTAGTCACAATAGAAGCCAATAGTGAAAAATGTATAGAAAATCGTACAGTTGGTTCTCAGGGTTCACCTTCAGATTTTAGGAGGGTAGCAAGGCCAGGTCCAATGTTCCACCAGCAGATGGTCTGGAGTGTCCAGGATCATCGGGAGCGTCCGGCTGAGGTCATTGGTAGCAGGTGCTACAGAGAAGGGGGCCACCTCTAAACACGCTTCACAAGAGGACTTACAGGTAAGCCCGGGAGACCCCAAACGAGGGATTGGGTTGCAAGAGCCTCAGGACCACGGAGCACAGCTGGTTCAACGGTGTCCAGGCTGGGCAGGCTGGGTACAGAGCAGGTAGGTCAGCCGGGCTCTGTGCGTCAGAATGGTCTTCATGGTCAGGAGCAGGCAGGTTGCAGGGACAATTCCGGGACAGCTTGGCCACTCACGGAGTAGGTCTCGGGTGTCTGGACATCTCTTGACGGGTTCTTGCTTCCTGGCCAGTTTGGAGTCTGGATTGTACTCTTTGTCTCAGTTGCAGGTGGTCCAGTACCTCCGGTATTGCTACGGCCTGGCTCCGGTAGATCCTGGTGTCCTCTCACTTGGTGGGGGGACAGATCTGACCCTCCATAGCTAGTGTACCTCTTGTGGTTCGGTTGTTGCATCGGTGTCGCTGGGTAGCGGCAGTTGGTAAGCTGGACTTTGCGGGTTCGGTACCTGTGGACTACAGGGAAGTAGTTCCTCTACTCCAAGGGAGTTCTCTGGTGATTTGCGAAGGCCAGCTGGGGGTCCGGGGTTCTTGGAGGCTGCACAGCAGCAGGGTGAGACAGCACACCATGATGGTTGAGTCCTTGAGGCAGCAGGCAGGGTTTTGGGTCAAGATTCTGCAGCAGGATCTCCGGTCTCAAGTCAGCAGCTCTTCTTTGTTTGTTTTCTTCTTAGGTCCATCAAATCTAAAAATCAGGGTCCAGGAATGCCACCTAAATACTAAATGTAGGGGTGTTAAAGAGAGTACCAGGTAGTAGCCAATGGGCTACCTACCTTTAGGGTGATTACACCCTCCTATGACCACTTCCATTGGGAAGTGGACATAACCCTGACCCTGGTTGGCTAATTCTCTTCAAGGCAAGATGGAGGAATTGGAAAAGTGGGATCCACATCACCTGCCCTACCTTAGGGGTGGTGCTGGCTGAATGTGGTCCCTCCTCCTAATCTAACAAATGTTCCCGCCAGAAGTGGAGCAGGATAGGGTGGTTGGCATCCTCCACTAACTGGAGATGCCTGGGTTGTATTTCAAAGGTGGCCTCGCCATTGAAGCTTCCTGCCTTGGAAACCATTCCAGCCTGGAGGAGGTGTGCAGCACCTCCCAGCAGATCAGGCATTGTTCCCGGCCTCTGAGAGTGAAGGCTCTCACCCCATGAGATCAGAAACATGTTTTTGGTGGCAGGCTGGATAAGACTAGTCAGAGACCAAACCAGTGTTTGGTAGGTTTTCAGGGAGCACCTCTAAGTTGCCTTCTGTGTGCATTTATTAATAAATCCAACACTGGTACCAAATATCCGTGGGTTCAGTGAAGCCATTATGGTGCTGTGGAACCCATAATGACAGGTGTCCAGCCCATGTGCTCTATAGGACTTCCCTGCGCACTTACAAAATCCAAGAATGGAGTTAGGTATTGCAGAGTCATATCTGCTCAGGCGGATATGGCCACCCATGTGGTATAGTGCACCCTGCCTTAGGGCAGTAAGGCCTGCAGTAGGGGTGACTTACCCATATCTCAGGCAGTGTCTGGGGTCATGGCACAAAGGGATGTGTGCCATGTCAACTCTTCAGTTTTCTCTTCACCTAGACATGGAGCCTGCATTGGCAGTTTGCATGGTCTTGGTGAGGGTCCCTAGGGTGGCACAATTCGTGCTGCAGCCCTAGTGAACCCTTTTTAGTCCCAAAGCCATAGGTACCAGGGGTACCATTTACTAGGGACTTACAGGGGTTTCTGAAGTTGTGCCAATTGTGGTACAGTTTTGGAAAAGAACTCTGGCACTGGGAACCTGGTTAGCAGGGACCCAGATCACCTTCATTCAAAATCCTATCATGTTCAAGGCAAAAAGTGGGGGCTAACGATGTCCAAAGAGGCACTTTCCTACAATATCCATTAAGTTGTTTTCGATTTTTGACTACTTCCTGTTTGTGGGGACTATAGTCTTTTTATCGTGCACATTTGTGCAATATGTGATTTAAACACCCAAATAGTCAAAAGAACTCGTAATCATAAAGTGCAAATGTGTGTGTGACTGTGCAGTTAAAATGTGGCGTATGCGCGCGCAGTTGAAAAATATGCCGTATTCTTAACTATACATGCTTATTGCGAGTCAATTGCGTGTCTTGACCTTAACTTCATGTGGTCAGTTGCAATTCGATTCATGTCGGTCATGTGTCCATTCACTGTTACTTTCTGTTCTTTGATGATTATATTTTATTAGCTTCTTAAGTAGGCATGCTTCTTTCCAATGAATATTGTTCAATTTTGTAGTCCATTTTAAAGCACTTTGATAGGCTTTTCAAACCCACTGGTGTGTTGTTTATGCAGGCAATGGTGCTATTCTGTGTTTCTTGGTCTCTTGGGTGCCCCTTCTGTGTGTGGGCCTTTATAGTTACCAAAGTAGAGAGGGAGGCAGAGGTAGAGGCTAGGTTTATCCTCCTGACAGTTATGTAGTTAGACAAAAATCGAGTATATCGAAGAAAACCTGCTCTTAGGGAATTAGATAGGATACAGCAAGATATCGTTGTAATCCCTTGTATAGAAAAAATACATTTTTTCTAGAGACCCCTCACCCACCAGGGTTGCCCCTAGGTGGCATGCTTCATCATTGGGGTTCCTCTCAATCCTCTACGGATTGAGGCATGCTGCGACTTGCGAATTACGTAGGAGCACTTTTTATTGTAGACTATGTGTAGTGCAGTAATGTGAAGTGGAAAGGGAAAGAAAATTTAAAAATACCTAACTAGTTGGCCACTCTTTTATTCCCGCACCTAGTTGGTATGGTTAAAAATCAGGGGGCGTTTACTGAGAAGAAACCTGACCTTAATGAGTCTGGGTGTCTCAGTAATGCGTTTTTATCAACTTGTTTCGAGCTGTTCCCCTAATAGCTCTTCATCAGGACTCCACGGGGTCCAGCCCCGTGTGTATCCTTCCTAGTGAATCCTGTAATAAGGAAACAAACCATGCACACCTAATGCGCACTGTATACATACGGTTCTAGTAATTAATCCGTGTTTCTGTAGATGCTATATTATTGCATCATGGTCAAAGCCAGGGGTAGAGGGGCTTGTAGTCACACTTTCGTCAAAGCCGCCTCTGGTACAGTAATCTACTTCTCTCCCTGGAGGCCTTTATAACCCCTTGGTGGGTTGTTTTTCAATTTATGGTGCTGATCTATGTACCTAGATCCCTTGGGTGTCCATATATATTTACTTTGTCACCCTGATCTATGTACTATGATCCCTTAGGTGTCCGCATATAATTTACTTTTTCACCCTTCGGTGGGGATGCCCTTTGGTGATGTTACCAATGTCTTGGGTTACTTTTATTATCATGATTCCCTGCATGTCTATCTTTTTGTGTTAATTTAGAACCCTGTGTTGGATTTGTGTTGTTATTTTCCTACACTTGTTTATGTTGGACGTGCTGCTTTTCAATCTATATTTATTCAGTAATTTTCAATATCCTCTGGTGGATTGTTCTGTCGTTCAGTGTTGTGACCTATGTGCTAACCATGACATTTCTTCGTTTCCCTTTGTCAAGGACACTTGCTGATTTTCTTAGTGCTCTTTTTATGTTCCTAAAAGTGAACATATAATTCCTCATCCTGATTCAGCCCATTTGGGGGTCTGTGTGCGCAGTAGCATGATGTACTGTGACTCTGTTTGGCTCAGTGTGTTCTCTATCCCCCTCATTCAGATTTTTCTAATTGGTCAATCACAAAGATTTTCAGTTGGTACTAGCTACTTTCATGATATTGTTCTATATGCTTGGACACTGCATTACTTCTGTCTTTGTTGGTTGTGGCTCTTATATGCTTCAGGATTCGTTTTCTTATTTCTCAAATTGTGCTTCCAATGTACTTTAATCCACATGGGCATTCTATTAAGTAAATGACCTATTTGGTTTTGCAAGTGATGGTTTGCTTGATGTTTCACTTCTGTTTCTTTGCAGTGGTGAAGTCTTGTGTGTTGATTGCGATTCTACAGGCTTTACATTGTTTGCGTTCCCAGAATCCTGTGTGTGTCATCCAGTTTGTCTTTGTTAATTTAAAAGGACTGTGCACAAGTCTGTCCCTGAGGTGTCTTGCTCTTCTGAATGTGATGTTCAGGTGATTTCCCACAATGTCCAAGACCGTTGGGTCTAGTTTGATTAGGCCCAATGTTTTCTTAACACTTGATGTACCTGCTTTACCTCTGCAGTGGATGTGGTGATCAAACGTATTGTTCCTGTGTCTGTTTCTTTGTTTCTGCCTTTCAAGATTTGTGATGTATTGATTGTTTTTGCCCTTGCAAAGTCTGCATTTATTCCATGTTTCGGCTGTTTACTAGTTTGTAAACATTGTTTGGCCTCCAAGCTATGCCTCTCCAGTTCTTTTTCTTGAGAAAAGTTTCTTCTTATTCTCAGGAACTCCCAGGACGGAATACTTCATTTCAAACTGGGTTGGTGGAAACTCTCAGCATGTAGGAGGACTGTGTTTGTGGCACATATTTGTCATCTTCCGGTGCCCATGCGATGTGTTGTTCCCACCAGCCCTTTGTTAGATTTGCATAGCTTTGGGGGGAAAAAAAATCCCATGGCAGTCCCTCTTATCTGTTTGTATATGTCTGTATAAAACAGGAAGATGTTGTTGGTTGGACACATTTCTTTCTTTTTTTTAAAACTTTATTTTTCATTTTATTGACTGAAAAACAAAGCATACACTTGGGAAAAGGAGTCGTTAATGCATGGAGTATGCTCAATTGCGGGCAGCAAGTTACAGCAGTGGGCAGAAGGTATTGTAGCAGACTCTTCAATGAGAAATACAGAGTTACATCAACATCACAGATAAGCAAACACATAGGCAGTTCTCGTACAATCGTAACCGTCAGGCATGGGCTAGGCATCACGGTTATTAATGACTTGGTTCTGTCCTGCCGTGTGTAAGGTCTAGACTTCCCCCCCATCCGTGTCCAAGTCCAGGTTGTAGTATTTTATCCATGGCGTCCAAATTTTTCGGAATTTACGCGGACAGCCCTGCGCCTTGTAAATCACTTTCTCCGCAACCCTATATAGATCCATATTAGACTTCCATTCCTTGAATGTGGGAAGTTGTTGGGCCCCCCAATACTTAGCTATGTCCCTCTTGGCTACTACTAATCCTAGATTGGCCAGCAGGAACCTGTGTCGCGGCAGGTCGATGTCTGTAGGGACCCCCAATAATAGGAATTTCGCGTCCAGCTCTAGTTGGGTTCCCAGTACATTGCTCAATTCTCCCCGGATCGTGTGCCAGTAGGTTTGGATGTGTCTGCACTCCCAAAGGGTGTGTATGTACGTGCCGTGCTCCACATGGCATCTGAGACAGGTTGGATCCTCCACCCTCCCCATCTTGTGCAAACGTGCCCTGTCAAAATAGAATCTATGGAGGATCTTATATTGTATGAGACGCAGTCTCAGCCTGATCGCTACTTCGCACGGGTGCATAAGGGCCGCCTCACAATCTATATCGTCCAGTGGGCCGGTGGTGAGTTCCCACTTGGCGCGCAGCGGGCCAAGGTTGTCCGGGATATTATTGATTTGTGTCTTATATGTCAGGGATATCGCCTGGGTCGGGATCTCTTCCTGAAGGAGCCTACCATCTAGCGGGGCATATTCTGGCAGCGTCACGCCATCCAACCCTTCAGCATGCCAGGCGTGTTTAAGTCTAAGGTATGCATAGGCTTGGGAGCTATGAAGTTGGTATTTAGACTGAAGGGAAGAAAATGAGGCTAAGGAGCCCCCCTCCAAAAGATCCCCTATCTTAGAGATACCTATGAGGTCCCATTTCCCAAAACCCCTCAACTTTCTGATCTCAGTCAATCTAGCGCCTTCCCACAGGGGGGGGTCTCCAGCGTAGGTTTCCCTTCCCACTTCATCTGCTTTTCCGCACTCTTCCAGGCCGCTAGTACGCGTTGGGTAGCTGGGAGGAGACGTGCACCCCTGTATATGTAGTGTAAGTGGGTGCGTGTACGGAATTGCAGCTTTTTCAGTCTATATGTGGGGTGATCACCTGGCACGTGGTTCCACTCGTTAATGACTATGAGGTGGGCTGCTCTATCATAGGCTCTAATATCTGGTAAGGCCAACCCTCCGTTATATGGATTGCGTTGCAGGGTTCGCCATGCTATTCGTGGGTGGGCTCCGTCCAATAACAGGAGACGTAGTTCACTGTTAATGGAAGCAAAAATGGCGTCTGGTATTGTGTGGTATGTATTTTGCAGAACATAAAGGAGTTGAGGGAGTGTTACCATTTTATACATGGCGGCCCTCCCTATGATGGTCAGAGGGAGTTTCCTCCACCTCTTCACATCCGCCTGAAAATTCAGTAATACTCGCCTAATGTTACGATCCATTCGGACCTCGGGGTCGGTAGTGATGTAGAGCCCCAGATAGATAAACCCCTCCGTAGATATCCGCAAACAGCTCGGATAAGTATGAGGGTCCGTTCCTCCACTCAACGGATAGAGGGTGGATTTATTCCAATTGATCTTATAGCCCGCGTGGGTGCCATATTCTTCAAATATTTGCAGTATTCGGGGGAGTGTCTCGACTGGTTGTGTGACATATAGCAGAATATCGTCCGCATATAATGATATGCGTTCTTCTAAAAGACGTGATTCGTCGAGGAAGCCACCCAACCCTGGTCGGGTTCTAACCATGCAGGCCAGCGGTTCTAATATGAGGGCAAATAATAGGGGGGACAAGGGGCATCCCTGTCTGGTGCCGCGTTGTATCGGCCAGCTGGCAGAAAGAGTGCCATTTACCCAAACCTTCGCCTCAGGAGTATTATATAACAGTGCCAGCCATTCTCGGAAGACCGGGCCGAAGCCCATTTTTTCCAGAGTGCACCACATGAAGGGCCAATGAATCGTGTCAAACGCTTTCTCTGCGTCAAGCGAGAGAAGCAGATGGGGGCTATCCCGACCCTGTACCGTGTCCATCCAATTAGCTAGACGGCGCAGATTGAAACGTGTGGCACGCTTTGGCATGAATCCAGACTGATCCCTCTGTACTAGTGGGAGAATCACAGTCAAGAGGCGTCTCGCAAGGATTGTGGCCAGGATCTTCGTTTCAATATTAAGAAGGGAAATGGGGCGATAGGACCCACATTCCTCTGGGGGTTTCCCATCCTTATGGATGACCACCATCGTGGCTAGACGGAGGTCTTGTGGCAGAATCCCCTGATCCTTTGATTCCTGGAACATTTTGAGAAGATGCGGCGCCAACAGTGCACTATTCAGTTTAAAAAATTCACCCGGAAGGCCGTTAGGCCCCGGAGTCTTGCCCGCCTTTTGTCGTAATGGCTTCGGTCACTTCCGCCTGTGTCAAATCTCCCTCTAGACTGTCTGTCTCTTCCTGTGTAAGGGAGGGTAGGTCAATGTCACTCAAGTATTGACGTATCTGTGGTTCTTCCGCCTGGGTGTGGGCTGTGTATAGTGTTGTGTAGTACCTCGCAAAGGCTCCCGCTATAGCCTCAGGGGTGGTGTGGGTGACATCATGTTCCTTAATAGACAGTACCCATTGTGACTCTATTTCTTTCCGTCCCAACCACACTAATAACTTCCCCGCTCTATCCCCGGTTTCATAAAGTTTGTGTTGGGTTGCCAATTGTTGTGTTCGCACCTCGTTGGTCGCAAGGGCTAGGTAGTCTCGCCTGGTTATTTCGAGTTGGCGTAAAGCGTGTTCAGATAATGCAGTGGGGTCAGTGCCCTCTAGGTCTAGGAGTTTATGTTCCAACACTTCAATCTCCTGGGCTTCCCGTTTCTTCTTATGAGCTATTATATTCTGTGCTCTATCACGTAGTACCGTTTTGTACGCCTCCCATAAAGTGACCGCAGACGTGACTGAGCCCTCATTTTCACTGAAATAGAGCTCAGAGTCTACCCGGAGCTCCTCAGTGATTGTCTCATCCTGCAATGCCCACGCGTTCAGCCTCCACTGTGCTATTTGATGACCAGTCCCGCCGCCCACCTTCATCAGTAGGGGAGAATGGTCAGATTTGACCCTAGCCAGATACTCTATGGTATCCACCTGGTGTACTTCCCCCGCCGGGGCGAAAAGATAATCCAGTCATGAGAACACTCTGTGGGCCCCAGAAAAATAAGAGTATGCCCGTTGATGCGGGTGGTGTCGCCGCCACAGATCAGACAGTCCGAGGGTATCTAAAAAGCGGGCCAGAGGTGTGGTCTCGGGGGCTCCCTTTCGAGTGTGGGTGCGATCCAGCGAGGGATCAAGTACATCATTAAAATCACCCCCCATTATGTGTATGGCGGGGCCAGATTGCAAAAGGAGCGCGGCTATGTTATCCAACGTGCGTTGTTGCAGCCTTTGGGGTGCGTACACACTAACGAGCAGGAACGTCTTACGTTTCCAAATGCCCCTTACTGCCACGTAGGTCCCCTCTGTATCTACCCATTGCTGTGTGACATGTAAGGGAGGGGATTTTCTAATGAGGATTGCCACTCCTCGTGAGCCTTTGGTAAATCCCGCGTGAGCCAGAGTGGTGTAGTGTCCCCGTCCTAGGAAAGAGCAGCTCAATCCCAACAAGTGTGTTTCTGTCTGTTGGTGGCCAGCCGGCCCCGATTCTCAGTCCCCATCGCAGTTGTTGGGTGGCAGCTGGTTCTGCGTGTCTGGAGCCTGGAGGTTCTGGTCCGTTGATTCTAATCGTAGAATATTTTCAAGCAACGGGTGTTCACTAGGCACGTCATCTGAGTCCTCCGTTTCAGATAGTTTGGTGTGGCCGGTATCTTCTGATCGGTTCAGGGATCGCGATGGGCGTGAGCGAACCACTTCGTCTCCAGACTCTGACAGGAGCGTCTCCGTATTTCTGGGTCTCAATGCTCGCCCAGGAGTACTCCCCGCTGAGTTCCGGGCTCTCAACCCTCGTCGCCGGCGTTTATCTTTGGGTCTGTCCTGGGATATGCCCCCTCGTTTCAGTGGAGGTTGGGTGGAGACGCTCTGTGTCGCCCGCCTTAGCTGCGGACGTTCCTTGAAATGAAATGAAATGAAATGAAATTTGTACTTGTAAAGCGCACTGTTACCCTAGGGTGTCCTGGCGCTGTACGCATACCGCTGTGGAACCCTTCCTGTCTTTTCCCTGTGAAATGTCCACTCCTGGGCACCCCCAAGGTGAAGCCAGGCATCCCAGCGCTGGTGGGGCCGTTGTGGAGATTAAGCAAGCTATTGCCCAGAGTTGCAGAGTGGGACCCATGATTAGAATAGGCACTGAGGCGGACGTTCCTTATTCCAGGACCACGCCTCCTCAGGGTTTTGAAAGAATAACGTGGAGCCTTGGAAGATGACCTTCAGTTTGGCCGGAAATAATAACATATATTGGAGCCCCATTGCTCGTAGTTTGACCTTGACCTGGTCAAAGGTCCATCTCTGTTTTTGTACGTCACGGGAGTAGTCTGGAAAAACCATCACCCGGGTGTTATCATAGCGGACCTCTCCTTTTTTCCGGATTTCCCGCAGTATTAAATCTCTATCCTGGAAGTTCAGAAAACGTGCTATCAGGGGTCGAGGGGGGGCTCCCAGTGGTGGAGCAAAATTCGGCATCCTGTGCGCCCGTTCTATAACAAAGCAGGTCGAGAATGGCGCCTGTGGTAGGGTATTTTTCAGGAAGGTCAAAAGAAATTGCCCCGGATCAGACCCCTCCGCTTTTTCCGGAAAACCAACGAATCTCAGATTATTCCTTCTGGCCCTATTTTCCGCATCATCCACTCTCCAGGCCACTTCCGCCACGGATGCCAAGAGTCCCGTAACATCTTTCCGCGTGACATGAGAGACATCTTCAAGTTCTGAAATGCGGTGCTCGGTCTCGATCACTCGGTCGGAGACTTTGCGGAGATCGTGTCGCAGCAGCGTAACCTCTGAGCGAACCTCCACTATCTTCCCCTCCAGACTTTCTCTGGACTCACGAATGGCTTGCAGGATAGTTGTAGTGTCCGGGGGAGGAGCGGGGCCACCCTCTGCACCCAACGGAGCCGGGAGCACTTTGGCATAGCGGTCCAGTTTACCCTGTCGAGATTGTTTGGGGTCTTTATCTTTATCTTTCTCTTTCGCCATCATGGGCGATCGTGCAGGAGCGGACGACCCAGCAGGTGTCTTCAGAACCACCGATGTCAGCGACTTCTCGGTATTTGCCCCACCTGTCGGCCCCTGGGTGGTCCAGTGACGTCCAAGGCGATGCGCAGTCGCTGAACGGGTGCAGGGAGTAGTGTTGGGCTCTGCATACCCCCTCCCAGGCATGCCGGCCTTCTGAGAGAGGCACCACGTCGGTGAGGCCCACGATGGATTGTTCCCCAGCAGCGGCCCGGACGTGTGTCAGGCAGGAAGAGCAGGTGTCCCCGGATGGGTGGGAGAGGTCGTGGCGAGCTCCCAGTGGTCTTCGGATGTGGCGCAGGAGAGCGTGTGGTCTAAAGATGGCACTACTGGCGGGGCGTAGCACCGGCATTCACGCTTCTCACCTCCTCACCGGCAGACGTGAAGACTCCGGAGCGGCAGCAGGATCCACCCACGCCAGCGTTGACCATCGATGGCGCCGTCGGGCAGCAAGGCTGTGTGCGGCCACCGGCTCCGCCGTCCCTCCCGGCCCCAGGACCCGGAGGAGCGCCGCCGATCCGGACCCCGCCGGTGATCAGGAGCAAAGAGACGCCGTTCTGTGGGAGACCGCGCGCCGATCGTCGCGCCGGAAAGTCTCCAATGTGGGGTCAAGGAGCCTTAGCGCAGTGTTCAGGGGGGATCAGCAGCACCCAGAGCCCAGCAGACATCAGAGGTGCAGCCCAGCAGCGAAGAGGAGCAGGACCTCTGCAGGATACCAATCAGGGCCAGCGGAGCTCACGAGCAGCGTCGCCACCAACCTGCCGCACCCCACTTCACCCTATCATCTCACCTTCGGCTCCAGTGTATTATTATTATTATTATTATTATTATAATAACATTTGTAGAGCGCTACAGTTACCCGTAGGTGTCCTGGCGCTATGTGAAATCTTACCCGAGGATCGAACCAGTGTCATTCTAATCAGTGAACAGCCAGGTTTTTAAAGCTTTTCGAAAGGCCATAAGGCTCGACATACCTCTAAGATATAGGGGAAGCTTATTCCAAGCTTTGGCTGCATTAGCTACAAAGCTTTTTCCACCCCAGGTGGCCTTTTTTACAAATGGCACATAAACCAGTTTGGCATCAGATGAGCGTAATAGTCTGTTTGGCATGTACCAGTACAGCCGCTCTTTTAAATAGGCCGACCCTGCTCCATAAAGTGCCTTGTGAACCAGACACATTGCCTTGAACATGGTACACTTCCTAACTCACAGCCAGTGCAGTTTCCGTATCTCTTTCGCTATTGAAACGTATTTTGGGATGCCCGACACCAGTCTAGCAGCCGCATTCTGAAGGAGTTGCAATTTCTGCACTGAGCCTTCCTGGATATTGAAGTACAAACTATTACAGTAGTCCAGTCTCGACATAGTGAGAGCTGTGATAACTGTTTTACGACATTCTGTAGGTAACAGTGGCAGAATTTTCTTGCATGACCTCAGAGCGAAAGACGTAGCAGAGGCCACCGAGTTAACCTGGTCTTTGAAATTGAGCTTCTGGTCCACCCACACACCTAGGTTTTTAACCTTCCTGTTGGGTGCGGGAAGGGGGCCCAGGGAGTCTGGCCACCATTCTGGAGTCCAAAAATTAGGATCATTCCCAAAGCATACCACCTCCGTCTTACTGGAGTTTAGCTTAAGGCAGTTTTGGGCCATCCAGATCCCTACGGCATTCATGCACTCTTTAAAACGAACTGCCGTGCTCTTTGACTCAGCTGGTAGAAGAGACACCACAATTTGAGTATCATCTGCATAAGTAATTAGACTGAACCCAAATGACTGAATAAGGGGCGCCAAAGAGGACACATATATATTAAATATTGTCGGACTCAGTGAGGACCCTTGCGGGACCCCACATGGTAGTGAGAAAGGTTTGAATACAAATTCCCCCAACATTACCCGGTGACTCCGGTTTGACAAGAATGATCTTAGGAGTCTCCAGGCCAAACCCTGTACACCAATCTCCTGCAGCCGGTCCATCAACAAATCGTGATGGACCGTGTCAAATGCTGCAGAGAGATCTAACAAGATCAGAGCAGCCTTGCCACCTTGATCTAGAATGGTCCGTATCCCTTCAGTAGATTTCAAGAGAGCAGCTTCGGTGCTGTGGCCCGCTCGAAAGCCATACTGGGTTTGGTCCAATGCTTGTGTAAACTCCAGAAATTGGCTAAGTTGCGTATTTAAATTTCTCTCGACGATTTTAGCAGGTACCGGAAGTCTGGATATTGGTCTAAAATTGTGAGGGTCTTTGTATCGAGATTCGGTTTCTTCAGAAGGGGAGAATAGAGGTTTTTTTCCAGTCTAACGGAAAATGTCCCTCTGAATACATCGAATTAAAAATGGGTGTCAAAACTCGAGAGACTGGCTCTGCCGCTAACTTTAATATCGCTATCGGGCAAGGGTCCGAAGGGGACCCAGATTTCACCTGCATAAGAAGATTACCAGTTTCTGTAACTGTAAGCTGGGCAAATTTGTCCAGTAGCACTTTCTTTTCTAAATGTAGGTCAGCCGTTTGGCCCGCCGTATTCTTAGGGGTAACATTAGAGAAAGTGGAGAAGATGGCATCCACTTTCTCATAGAAGAAACTGGCCAATTTTTCACAAAGATCCTGACTAGGCGTAGATGTAATCGCCACTGGATTGGCCAGGCTAGTGACTGTATTAAATAGTTCCCTAGCTGAATTATTTGCTCTGTTAATCTTCATGGAAAAAAATAGAAGCTTTGCCTGGTGAGTCTGCTGTTTGTATATGGCAAGACCCCGTTTATACTCCTCCTTATCAGTATCCTTGTACTCTGTTCTCCATCTTCTCTCCAGATGTTTACAAATCAGTTTTTTTTCCCTGAGTTCCTGTGAATACCAAGGACGGCCATCTTCAGATCAGAGTCAGGGGGGGCCAGTCCAACCTCGGTGGCACAGAGCTCGGGCCAGGCGGCCGTTGCCACCGCAACACCACCGCGTCCGCCCGCTGTTAAGGCCCACCTCACAGTCCCACGGGAGGCAGTTCACAAATGGAGGGGGCCGGCACCGCAATCCACTCGTGCCCTGGCTCCAGGCCACTCCCACGAGGACCGGAGATGTGTAGGGATGGCCACCTCGTCCCAAGGCCCCTCACTCTGCAGCAATAAATGAGCGGCGGCACACCGCTTGTCTTCCCGAGTCCCGAGGCGCCTCCCTCAGTGCCTCGAGACAGGGAGCAGCCGGCGCCTCGGATATCCACACTGCCAGCCGCCAACGTTCAGCCGCAGCTCCAGGGCCTCACAGGTGCAGCACGTCTCGCCGTTGTCGCCGCTGGGAAGGCGCTCCGTGCGCGGCGTCGCATATAGCCCCCGCCACTTTCACTGGGCAGGTTTCTCGATTCTCTTCGCGTGGGAGCGCCGCTCTCCCGGGCCCGGGTTGTAGCTAGCGCGTCGCCATTTTGGAAGCGACCGTGCGCCGGTCCAGTCTCCAGAAAGTGTCTGGTTTGCGGGCTCAGGACGTCTCCCCCACTCCCACCGGGCCCACCGCTGCGTCCCGGGAGGTTTCCGCCGTCAGTGTTTCGTGTTTGCGGCGATGAGGCACAGGATTAAGGCAGGATTATGATCGGGGCCAGCGGAGCTCTCGGTCAACACGGCTACTCCGCCATGTTGCTGGCCACGCCCCCTTGGTTAGACACATTTCTAGTAACATTTGATTATGTTTGTGGAAATGTATATTTATCTTTTTTAGGATATAATCACAGGCCATTATTTTTTTTTTTTTTAAATTCTTTTTATTAAAATTGCTCATGTTCAAGTGCAGTACACAGCGGCAGTTCATAATATATTCACAGGGATCACAGTTCGTCACATTTTTGCATGCATGGAAATGCAGAGGAGTGATTGCAACAATCTTCTATCCCAACCCATCTTGTACAGCTCGAAACCTTTTCCAGGGACCCCACACCTTCCGCCATTTATTCACACATCCCCGGGACCTATAGACCGTTTCCTCCGCCCTCTGACACCAATCCAGGTCACAGAGCCACTGATCCCACGAGGGGGGCGCCTGTGCACCCCAGCACCTGGCAATATTGCGTTTAGCCACCCCTGCTGCCAGCCCCAACCAAATCTCGTTATGACGTGTCCAGTCCGTGGCTCCTTTAATCATGAGCAAGAGCCACTTGGGCTCCAATGGGACCGGGGACCGCACTACCCCTCCATCGTTTGCGTCACCCTGGTCCAAAACGGAATTATGAGTGGGCAATCCCATAGAATGTGATAAAATGAGCCCTCCCCTTGACAGCCCCTCACACACAGGGGTGATAGAGTCCTACCCCAGGAGAACAGGTGGGTGCGGGGATAATAGACCCTGTGGAGTATTTTTAACTGCACAAGGCGGAATCGCGGCCGGATCGCGACCTCGCGAGGGCTCTGCAGGGCGTCTTGCCAGTCGTCGTCATCTAGTGTTCCAATGTCTCCCTCCCTTCTCGCCGCAGGGGACCCAGGGGGTCCGGCATATTATTAATAAGTTTTCGGTAAATCGTTGACGTGGGTTTCGTGTAGAATGGGGTCGAGAAGGAGCCTGTCCTCCATAGGGGAGTACTCCGGGATGGAAGTGCCAGCACGGATGTGGGCCCGCAATGCATGTATAAGGCGCAGGTAATGGTAGTGTTGGGAATCATGAAGTTGATACTCTTTTTTCAGAGCCGCAAAGGGAACCGGGCCCCCCTTCCACACATCACCAAGATACTCAATGCCGATCAGTTTCCACCCCTATAGCCGGATAGTCCCGCCACCTCCTTTAGCCGATCGCCCGTCCAAAGCGGGGTCCATCCCGTTAGGGTGTTCGTCCAGCCCAAGAATTTGTTGGCCTCCCTCCAACAGTGGAGTACCACCCCAGTGTGCGCGGGCAGATCACGACCCCGCCCGCGGGAGTAGAGATATGGCTCACAGGTTCCTCCAACCATCGCGTGCCTATCCATTCTGTAAGCTGGCTCCGAGGTCGGCGCGTAAACCCAGTCGTTGACCACCTGCAACTGAGCTGCCCAGTAATAGAGTTGCACGTCCGGGAGGGCCAGCCCCCGTCGTACACCCCCTCGTAAGCTTCTGCAACGCAATTCTCGGGTTGCCGCCGTCCCAAAGTAACGTCCGCAACTCCCGGGAGATCCGCTTAAATGTCGCCGTCGGGACCAGGTACGGTGTGTTTTGGGTGGATATATAGAAGTCTTGGCAGCGCCAGCATTTTAAAGAGCGCCACGCGCCCCATCAAGGACAAGGGCAGGGACCTCCAATGTCCAATGTCCACCCCCAGCCTCATCAGTTGAGGCTCCAAATTTCGGGCGAAGAACTCCCCGTGTCTCTGGTGACGTACACTCCCAAGTACCGGAATCCAGCAGTCTCCAGCGATGCTGGGCAATCTCGCGGGATGCGAGGAGGTGGACCCGACAGAGGATAAACCACCGATTTGGTCCAATTAATCGAGTAGCCAGAGTAGCTACCGAAAAGGGCGAAAAGGTGGAGAGCCCGCGCCATGGAATGGTAGGGTCTGGCCATGTACAGGACAATATCGTCAGCGTATAAAGAAATACGCTCCTCCCATTCATCCGTGAGTGCCAGGCCCCAAAAGGCCCTATCTCTTCTGATCCAATGAGCGAGCGGTTCCAGGGCGAGGGCAAACAGGAGCGGTGACAGGGGGCAGCCCTGCCTAGTGCCCCTATACAGGGCAAAAGCCCGGGACGTCACCCAATTGACCCTCACCCTTGCCATCGGCTGCGTGTACAGGAGTCTCACCCAGCTACCGAACACAGGGCCCAATCCCAGTCTATTCAGTACCATAAATAGGTATGGCCATTCGATGCTATCGAAGGCCATTGAGGCGTCCAGCACCATCAATACCGTCTGCGCATGTCCCACGTCCTTAGTCATGTGCAGAATACCATAGAGCCTCCGCAGGTTGTGCCGAGTGCTCCTGTGGGGCATAAAACCCGACTGGTCTACATGCACGAGGTCGGGCGGTACGGATAGCAGTCTTGTCGCTAAGACCTTGGCCAATACCTTCGCCTCCACGTTCAGGAGGGAGATAGGTCGATAGGACGAGCAACAGTCCGCCGGTTTCCCGGCTTTATGAATAACCACAATCGTGGCCTCTCTCTGGTCGGGCGGAAGCACGCCCACCTCCCTTGCCTCAAGGAACATGCGTCGCATGGGCTCCAGTACCACACTCGCCTGTTTCTTATAGATTTCGACCGGGAGTCCGTTGGGTCCCTGCGCCTTGCCGGCCTGGAGGGCATTAAGGGCTTCTCCCAGCTCCGCTCTTGTGAGGTCTGCATCCAGACACTCAGTTTGTTCCTGGGATAGCATAGGCAGCGCAAAGTCTCGCAGGAATTCCTCACAGTCTCTCTCGGTTCTAGTGCACACTGGGGTATATACTCCTTCATAGTAGGACGCAAAAGCCTCCGCAATGGCCGCACTCGTGGAAGCCAGGGCCCCGAACCATCTCGCACCTCCGTAACCCAGGAACGCTCCCTGTCACGACGCTCCAGCCACGCAAGAAGCTTCATACTCTTGTCCCCTGCATCATATATCCGATGCTGCGTGGCAAGGGAGTAGGCACATGCCTCACCCTCCGCTAACGAGCGAAGTTCCCTGTGCTTCATGGCCAAAGCATGATTGCGCTCCGGCGAGGGCGACGCACTGGCCTCTCGCTCCAGAGACTCGATTTCGCGCTCCAACTGTTGACACAGGCCATTATTCATGTTTCATGTTACATCCGTGGTGATGAGTTTATACGTTGGCTGCCATAGTATTTCTTGTATGTGCTGCAATAAATCACCTGTGACTTTCAGATATGAGCTGAGATCTCTGACAAAAGGTGCAAGAAAATAATCCACATAACTTGACACTGGTTCTCATAGTGATCCTTTAGCAGAGATTATGGGTCTGCCTGGAAGATTATTTAGATTTTTATTGATTTTTGGCTGGAAGTATATTGTTGGTGTGACTGGATTATCTATTGTCCTAAATTTCTGTTCATCAGGGTCAATTAAATTTGATTCCGTCCATTGTGCTAGATTTATTTGCAGCTCCTTTTTATGTTGTCTTGTAGCGTTGTTTGTCAGTTTCATATAGCATTTTTTATCTGACAGCTGACGATTTGCTTTTTAGATGTAATAATTTTTGTTGAGGATAATTATGTTACCTCCCTTATCCGCGGGTTTAATTTGAATGGTTTCGTCTTGTTTTAAAGTTAGTAATGCTTCTCTTTCCTCTCTTCTTTAAATTGTCTTTATTTTTAGTCTTTTTTAATTTATATAGATCATGTATGACAGCCTCTTGAAATAAATCAGTTTTATTACCAGGAGGTAATTTTGGATAAAAATATAACTTTGTTTTTTTTTGCCACTCATGCCAGCCGCTAGGAGAATGACTTGCTCATCCAGGTCTGGTGTATCTTGACTTGCTTGTGTTTAATCCAGATTAAATAGGGTGATGAGTCTGGGTCTGTCTTCCACATTTAAGTCTATGATTGGTTTTTCCTTTTGATTTCCATGCCAGGTTTTCTTTCTTTTTTTTGTCCATATATAAGACAAAAGGCATGGGGTGTTTTGTGACATTCCGGTATGGCCCCTCTAGCATAGGGTCACTGACTCCTGAGCAAGCCTTCACCCAACATATCTTGGGAGTTCCCCGAACTGTCTCGGTCCTCCTCTATTGTTGGCGTCTGCCTTTAATCACTGGACTTCTAGATTGATGTTTGCATTTTCAATACATTTATTTGAGCCATTTATACAATCCAGTTTTGCGAATCGCTGAGTAGACTAAACCCATTCAGAACCTGTCGGGGAAAGATTGGACACCCATTTCAAACATATTTCTCTCCGTGCAAGCAGTACTAATATGAAAAGCAATTGTGAATGTGATTCCACGATTTTTCTTTTAGTGCCTTTACCATCTAAGATGCCGAAACTTATCAGTGCAAGGCTTACCTTGATTTCTTTTTTTATTATCTCAGTAATTACCTTACTCACTTCCTGCCAGAAATATAGGATTGCTGGACACTGCCAAAATAGATGTACCTCATCTGCTTTTTCCAAACCACACTTTGGACAGCACCTTGCCTTCTGCTCTCTTAGCTTCAACGGCTTCTTCTGAGAACAATACTCTCTATACAGTGTAAATAAATGGTTTCTCTTGCAGGTGTTACAACAGCCCAAAGTGTAGACATTGATACTTGCCATACATCTGAAAGCTCCAGCAATGGCAGGTCAGCTCCCCAACTACCCTATGGCAGAGTAATGGGTCCATCCTTGCTTTAAACTAGCATCCAATACCATTTGCATACTTCCTTCTTCTGGGCGAGGGTGTTTTGTAGTTTGCCATCCCACCCTATATTGTCAGTTCTTAATTTACATTGCTCCCGTGCCCAGCTTGTTAGTTGGTAGAACTTAAATTTTGAAAGCCTATGATTTGTGAGGCAAGATAGTGTTTACCATGATCTCAGAGAACTCCCCTTTGTCAGTTGACCACATCTAGTTATCCCCGCTTCCCTTAATGGCCATGCCAAAGCATCCTGTAGACAGACCGGAGTTCCTGGAGAGTCTCATATTGGATTCAGATCACTATAATATGGTATCCCTAAACTCCGCCTAACCTGGAACCATACAGTGCATGCTGCTTGCAAAGTCTTCAACCTGATCTTCTTGAAGTATTTTGGGTGACCAAATTTGAACAAAAAGAAACCCTCTCCTCCCGGTGCATGGTAGAGGGGAGAAGACAATAGAAATCCTCTTGTTAGCAAAACTTTTATATTTTCAATTGAAACGCCCAGCAGTATAGTTGAAAATCTGGGAAGGCTATCCCACCCTTAGGTTTGCACTTACACAACTTCATCCAAGCAATTCTCACTCCTTTATGGCTCCAAATAAAGCTAGACAGTTCCCCCTGCAATTTTTGAACCATTCTGCTCTGAAACTCAAAGGATTTGCATTAAAAATTAATGTAAATTTCGGGAGGATCATCATCTTTATAACGTTAGTTCTTCCTAATATTGAGATCAGGAGATATGCCCAAGCATGCAATATTTTTTAGTTTCTAGACAGAGCTTGTTAAAGTTTAATTGGGCCATTTTGTCTAGATCTTTCACCACCTGGATCCCTAAGTACCTCATCTCCTTCTTCTCTAGAGAGTTATCTAATGAGTAATTCCATGTCATGTTTTCTGCTGATTGACTAGGTAACCAGAAACTTCCCCAAATTCATTTAAAACCTTTAAAATATCAGGGAAGGAGTTTTTGAAGTCTTCTGTATATATTAGGACATGGTCCGCATAGAGCGCCACCTTCTCCACCATGCCATGATATCGGAATGGAATAATCTCCTGTTTTTCCTAATCCGCCTTGCTAGGGGTTCGATATAACGGTTAAAAAGTAAAGGCGAAAGAGGACAACCCTGTCTAGTACATCCTCCTATCTCAAATTATTTCGTTATGTTTCCATTAACCAATATCCTAGCAGTCGGGTCTTTCTAAAAAGTTTTGATTGTTCTAAAAAAGTAATCCTCTAAATCATGTTTTTTGATTACTTCATATAAAAAGGGCCAGCTCACCCTATCAAAAGCCTTAGCAGCATCTAAAATCATGACAGTAAGAGGGAGGTTTGAATATAATGCCACGTCTATTGCGCTTACTAAATCACGAGTTAACTCAAATAATTTCCTACCCTGCATGAAACCCTTCTGATCTTCATGCACAAGTGCCCCAATTACTTTCACCAGCCTGTTTGCTAACATTTGAGTATAGATCTTATAATTATTATTCAGCAATGATATTGGCTTGTACAATTCACATATTCTAAGGTCTTTACCCGGTTTTAAAATTATAGTAATTGTCGCCTCCTTGCATGACCTAGGGTGGGCACGAGCTTTCAGATATTTCATTAGGCAATCTAGGTAAAACCGGGATGAGTACTTCTCTCAAAGCAATGTGTAACTCATATGGCAAGCTATCCGGGACCGCTGCTTTCCCCTTTTTTAATCTCCTAAATGTTCTACTCAGTTCCTCAGTCCTAGTAATTATTTCCTGATTTAAACACCTTTTCATGTCTGTCTGTAATATAGGGAGAGGGTTCTCTCTAATCCAAGTAACTATCTGATTTAATGTAGTCTTAGTCATTTGTATACAGGTCTTGGAAGAATTTAACAAAAGCCTGCTTTATGTCGTGTTCTTCTGACCAATTTGCTGGAGCAAAGTCACCGAAGACCAACTACGGGCAAACCTCGCTCTCAGCCCTCCCTCCGACCCATCCAACACCGACGACGCTGCCTGCAACCTCAGACGATGGATAGACGACTGTGCCAACACCCTCGCTCCGCTGAAAAAACTCACCTACAGCGACACCACCAAAAGAGCCAGCTGGTTCACCCCGGAACTCCTAGCTTCCAAGCGTACCTGCCGGAAACTTGAGAAGAAATGGCACAGTGATAAGACACCGGACAGCCACGCAGCCCATAAAGACGCCATCCGTAACCACCACCACCTCATCAGGTCCGCCAAGAGAATCTCCTTCAAAGACCGCCTCGACAACAACGCACACAACAGCAAGGAGCTCTTCAACATCGTGAAGGAACTCTCCAACCCCAGCTCCAACACCAACGACATCCCGCCGTCGCAAGCCCTGTGCGATTCCTCGCCACCTTCTTCCACCGCAAGATCGCCGACATCCACGACAGCTTCAACACCCAGACAGCCCCCACCAAGATAGATACTCCAGACCCGCCGCACACCATCGACCATGACCCCTTGCCAGCTTGGGCCAGCGTGAACATCGATGACACCATCAAGACCATGGGCACAATACACTCGGTTCCCCGTCAGACCCTTTCCCGCACCACATCTTCAACAAAGCCAGCAGCTCCATCGCACCCCACCTGTGCAACGTTATCAATCTCTCCTTCGAGACCGCGACCTTCCCAGAGAGCTGGAAACACGCAGAGATCAACGCCCTACTCAAAAAACCCAAGGCGGACCCAAGAGACCTCAAGAACTTCCGGCCCATCTCCCTGCTTCCGTTCCCAGCCAAGGTCATCGAGAAGATCGTCAACAAACAGCTAACCCGATACCTAGAAGAAAACAGCATCCTGGACCCATCCCAATCGGGGTTCCGCAGCAACCACAGCACTGAGACTGCCCTCATCGCCGCCACCGACGACATCAGGACCCTGCTGGACAACGGTGAGACCGCAGCCCTCATCCTGCTGGACCTCTCCGCCGCCTTCGACACTGTCTGCCACCGCACTCTACGCGCACGCCTCCACGACGCAGGGATCCGAGACAAGGCCCTGGAATGGACCACCTCCTTCCTCGACGGCAGAACCCAGAGAGTCCGCCTCCCACCTTTCCGATCCGAAGCCTCCGAGATCATCTGCGGCGTACCCCAGGGATCCTCCCTCAGCCCAACACTGTTCAACATCTACATGGCCCCGCTCGCACGCATCACCAGACAGCACGACCTCAACATTATCTCCTACGCCGACGACACTCAACTGATCCTCTCCCTCACCAAGGACCCCCTCGCCGCCAAAGCCAATCTCCATGAAGGAATGAAGGCCGTCGCCGATTGGATGAAGATCAGCCGACTAAAGCTGAACACGGACAAGACGGATGTCCTCATCCTCGGCTCCAACCCCTCAGCCTGGGACGACTCCTGGTGGCCAACGACGCTGGGAGCAGCCCCGACACCCACCGACCACGCACGCAACCTGGGAGTCATCCTCGACTCAACGCTCTCCATGGCAAAGCAAGTCAACGCAGTCTCCTCCTCCTGCTTCAACACCCTCCGCATGCTTCGCAAGATCTACAGGTGGATCCCGACAGACACAAGAAGAACAGTCACCCAGGCCCTCGTCAGTAGCAGACTTGACTATGGGAGCGCCCTCTACGCGGGAGCCCCGGCCAAGCTCATCAAGCGACTGCAACGCATACAAAACGCCTCCGCACGCCTGATCCTCGACGTACCACGCCACAGGCACATCACCCCCCACCTGAGGAACATCCACTGGCTCCCCGTCGACAGGAGGATCACCTTCAAACTCCTCATCCACGCACACAAGGCACTCCACAAAACTGGCCCAGCCTACCTCAACAGACGACTCTTCTTCTACGTCCCCAACTGCCAGCTCCGCTCCGCCGACCTCTCCCTCGCCACCGTCCCTCGCATTCGAAGAACAACCACCGGCGGCAGATCCTTCTCACACCTCGCCGCCAAGACCTGGAACACCCTTCCACTAATCCTACGACAGACCCAAGACCTGCTGACCTTCAGGAGGCTACTCAAGACCTGGCTGTTCGACCAGTAGCAGCACCCCCCCCTTCCCTCTCCCCAGCGCCTTGAGACCCTCGCGGGTAAGTAGTGCGCTCTACAAATTCTGTGATTGATTGATTGATTGAATGCTCCCCAGTATCCTTGTTATTATCTCCTTAACCATACTTTTCGAGCTATCTACCCTTTCTTCTAAGCCAGCAATAGTCCACACCTTTGCCCGTACTCATGATGCACTAGTTTGCTGGCTCTCCACCTTCTCCGTACCATATCTTCTAGGTAATCAGCTAGCTCCTGTTTAGTATCTTTAATCTCATCATTTAAAACTACCTGAGCTTTTGGGTCCCTACTGTAGTTCAAATCTTTTTGTAACCTCTCTATTTTCAACTCCAGTTCTCATTTTCTTGTCTTATTTCCTTCCTTTTATACGCCGCATAGCTAATAAGCTTCCCTTGAATAAAAGCTTCAATACGTGTCCCATATAATTATGTAAGTGGGCAGCATCATTATTTGGATCTAAGACCTCAACAGTGTCGTGTTTTAGTTGTTCAAGGATTAAGGGCTCCCCCGGTAGAGTCCTGTCCAGTGTCCATCTGGGTGGAATTAGGGTCTTATCAATCAGGAGCTCTAGTTTCATGGCTAAATGGTCTGATAAGTGCTCTGGGTGATGTACTATTGTTTTCACTTTTGAAGCTAGTTTTATATCCACCAGAAAAAAGTCAATCCGGAAAGCATGTCCGTATTTTTTGTTGTAATAAGTGAAACCTTTCCTCTGACCATCTCTCTGTCTCCAAACTCCTACTAACCTCAAATCTTTCATAATATGAAGAACACTATCTTTCATCTTAGGGGAGTTTATTCCACGCCTAATTGTGGATTTATCCAAAGCTGGATCCAGCAGTGTGTTAAAAGCGCCACTCATTACCATATTATTTCTACTATCTTCTAGCTGGCTATGAAGCTCCTGGAGTGGTTTCGGGTCATCTATATTAGGCCCATAAACACCCAACATAAGAGTAACCTGTTCTATTGATTTTAACATTTGCAATGACCCATCTCCCCCCTGTAGGAAAATGCCCTCTTTTTGCATGGTTGCCCCCACATTTTGCCTAATGCTGATGTACTTTGACTGAGTGTGTCCTGGGTTCCTACCAACCAGGTACCCAGGGCCTATGTTCTTTCCCCAAAACTGTACTGTTGCAAAACCCAATTGGAAACTCTCTGGCCACAAGTAGGTCCCTTGTAAAAGTACAATAGGTACCAAGGGCACTGTGACCAGGGAAGACCTCTAAGGGTTGCAGCACTTATTGTGCCACCCTTAGAGGCTCTGTACCTTTACTCACACACACTGCCATTGCAGGCTGCGTGTCCTGGTGCAGAACAAAGTGAAGAGTCGACATAGCACACATCCCTGTGTACCATGCCTACAATCCACTGCCCTGGCCTAGGTAAGCCACCCTTCTAGCTGGGTGCCCTATACCAGTGTTGAGGGTACAGGTGCATGAGCCCTGTACCCCTACAGTGTCTAAATCAATTATTGGACATTGTAAGTGTAGTATTGCCATAAAGAGTATATGGTCTGGGAGTTTGTCACCACGAACTCCACAGCACCATAATGGCTTTACTAAAAACTGGAAAGTTTGGTATCGAACTTCTCAACACATAAAACCCACACTGGCATGAAAAATGCACTCAGAGGGCATCTAGAGGTGCCCCCTGAAAACAACTACTTATAGTGTTCTGGCTGAGTGGCTGCTCGCCAGCTGCCACCACAGACATGTTTCTGGACCCCTGGGTCGAGAGCCTGCCGAACTCGGGGTCCTGAAACAAAGCACATCCTGGGGTGAGGTGCCAAGCCTCCTCCCCCAGGATGGGCAGGGTCCACGAAGGCGAAGCTTCAAAGGCCTGCCGCCTTTGTAGACTACCCCAGCTGTTTGCTGCTCCCAGCAACTGGCCCCCACCGGTTCTGACGCCCACTTTGGGTGGGAGAATCGGCAGGAAAACCAAGATAGGAAGAGAGGTGTGCCCACCTTTGCCAACCCCACCCCTCAGGTGGGGGAGGTGAGGTGAAGCATAACTCTCAGTTCCCGCCATCTTGCAGATGGGGGGACCCAGCCAACCCTAGTGAGGCTCTTGGCCCCCTCCCACTGGAGGGTGGCATAATAGGGGGTGTACCCAGTCCAAGGAAGGGACCCATTGGTCTCAACCTGTACCTACCTGTAACGTCCCTAAATGTAGTATTTAGGGGCAACCCCGAACCTTGCCTCCTCAGACCAGAGCCGAAAAGAAGAAACGAGAAGAAGATGGACGGAACAGCCGTGCAGAGAGAAGAAGAGGAGGATACCACCCGACCTCAGACTCCTCCAACAGAACCTCGGTGTGTCCTGCAGTCAGCAGTCCTCTAAAACCTGGAGAACCCTCCCTGCCTTTGTGACCAAAAAGGACTTTGTCTCCTGTGAGCGCCGGACTCGCTCAAAGGTAACTGACTGACTCCTGCTGAGTCCGTGAGTCGCCCACACTCCGCTCCCGGCACTCCGAGCCCGAGTGAACCAATACCTTAAGGAAGTCAACCCAGCGATCCTAACTTGTATCTTGGTGACTTCTGAACCTCAACAAGCTCCCAAACCAAACCTGCAGCCAACAACAGGAAGGTCCCCTCAACCGCGACCGAAGGCGACCCCCTAACTGACTCCGTAACCGAAGCAGTCCAGAAAGAACAATCGCGACCATCCGACCGACTCCGTCACCGAACGCTTGCGGTCACAGTACGACGACTCCCAAAGCCCCCATTCGCCTCATCAGCAGCTGACCGACTCCCAGGGATCCCCGACCGACTCTGTAGCTTCAGCCAAGACTGCATCCTACATCCGGCCGCCTCTGCGCCGCTGGTGGTGTAGTTCTTGTTGGCCATTGGGCCCAAAGTGCTGACCTCCACTCCAGGAGCTTTTTATTGCCTAACCTGGTGGCTTGCTTGCCCGCAGTCCCCCAACCCACGACCGTGCTTAGCCCTTTTGCTAATGTGAAGTCCCTGCACTCTGCACCCGGCCGCCTCTATGCCGCTGCTGGTGCGACTGGAGTGCCCATTTGACCGAATCCTACTCGCGGACCCGTAACCCTCATTTTGTTCCCTCATGACTAAATGTGTATCGTGAGTAATCTTGCAAAACTGTAACTATATTGCAAAACGTATGGTCCATGACCGAAATTAAGTTGAATGATGATGATGATGGTATCACCCTTTTTCCTTCCTCCTATGAAATGCACCATTTAATTCACTGCATTCAAACTGTATTTATATTGCATATGCTTGCAAAGTATTTCTATATTTACCTGTACCAGGCCTGGCTTGATTCTAGAAAATAAATATAACTAAACAATATTTTTATACAAACCAATTGGTCAGAGTTCAGTCCTATGATACAATAAATGCTTATATATATAGAACCTTATTGTTGTCCATATATATATGTAGTAAAGGTATTGCCAAAAGATGAGAAAATCTCTGGAGTTAGAATATTGTATCTAACCTTCTGAGAAATGGTGATTAATCGCTTGCGGAATGCACGGAAATGCGCGTCTACTTACTTCGTCAAGGCTAGTCCCTCACGGCAAACCTGACTGTGCTCACTCAAGGCTCCGACGTTACTGAAGCGGCGTGTGAGCTCCACATATAACTGCGTTGGCCAGACATTTTCTCATCTTTTTTCCAATACCTTTAGGGTTTGACTACAGGCGTCCCTTCAAACTCCTCGAAGGACTCATGGCGCCCAATGATGGTCTCAAATCATGTATGTTATTACCTTAAATCACCACGATAACATGACGATGTGCCAATAATTCCTTTAAATGTATGTTTGTATTGTCTTGTTAGTCTCAATATCACTGCATTTTCGCACTTTTACGCATGGATTTGGTGTATTTCCACCACCACAACCACTGAATCACCATTGATTTTTAACCCATTGTAGACCCTAGGGTCGTGCATTTTTTAACCTCTTCCTTTCTCTTCATACCTCTGCAGGATTTTTGACCTTTAAAACAGACCAATTAGGTGCTGTAAATTTGTTTTTGTATTTTTGTTTCTCACTATTATTGCGTTTACAACAACATCAGGAGTGGGAGCATCATTTCTCCTTTGAGGTCCTGACGAAAAGCCTTGGGGTAGGTCTTGGAACTAGTTGACCTACCAGGGAAACAGTTGGTAATTACGCCTCGAGCTCTTTCCCGTATATCACCAGATTTTAGCACATCATTTTAGGGGTAGAAAAGAAAGTTGTTTTTGTCCCACTAATTTGATATTTTTAACATTTTTTTCACTTCTAAAAAACCCACTCCGGGGGGCGTGGCCAGCAGCCTAACGGAATGGCCACTCACTAGTGCGGCTCCGAAGCCCTCGCCCGCTAATCCGGCACTAATCCTGGATAAAATTGCAGTTTTGATCCCGTAAGCAGCGGGATCGCATCCCTCAAGCCCGGGGGCACCTGCATACCTGCTGACATCCTCAGTGGATGCCGAGAAGCGGTGCCTCCGGCCTTGGCTCTACGACGGAGCAAAGAGTCAAAATGGCGGCGTCGGGAATGGCATAGTCCCAGAGATTGACTGCGCTGCAGATTGGCGTGACCGGACGGCCTGGGGAACATTACGGTCCGGACTGGAGATAATTGGAGACCGGCGACCGCTTAAGGAATAATATACTGTGTGGAATTGAAACGGAGGACCGGGGGCGGGCTTCTATCCGCGAGATCTGACTCCGGTCTGCGGGATCGGGACGGCAGCCCTGTGAACAGTCACTCTGGCTGGGCGGCGCAGTGGAACTATGGGGGAGCCGCGAGGAGACCGATAATGGCATTCAGACTTTAGCGGTGAGTGGGGGAGATCGCACCCACGGGCGGACCCTCAGCTGGGCCCCAGATCAAGTACCTGCCCTGCAGGGGGTAATAACAGAGGCGGGCTCTGCCTAATAAAGATCCGGGACAGTGTGGAAACTTGAGGCACCCTGGAGAAGGCCTGCTTTAAGTGGGTTAGAACTGTGCACTGGCTGACTGAGCCCAATGGAGGGGCCCATTGAATTGCATTGCAGGGTGCCTGGATTCCTTCCCGGAACAGAAGGGATGGGACAGCACTCACACCGGGCCTGCACCAGAGGATGAGGTCCCTGCTTATGACGCAGTAATGTAGCCCCCAGACACTGTGTGATCTAGCGATTCTTCCCAGTCGGCTGGACACTCCTACGGCGGGGGGTGCCCACGTGGGTATTGGGACCACCCTGATGCTGGAAAGAAGGGGGTGAGTGTCACCCAGGCACTATAGGCGGGAAGCCAGTTCTGCTTGGGGAGTGTCAAGTCAGCAGAGGGCGCCGCACAGACCCCCTACTCTACATCAAGAATAAACGGCCCAGCAGACTCTATTCCGAGAAACCCGACAGGCCGCTGGCGGCAATTGGCCCTTAGGCAGGCGGCGGGGAGTACCAAGCCTTAACCTGCACCTGAAGTCCTCCCCCGCTGGAACGGCAAGCAATCCACGATGGCTGGGGGAAAAGGAGCCAAATCGTTGCTACAGACAAAACTTGATAAATATGCCTGGAATAAAACTGGCGAGGATTCCGAGGCCGTCAACGCCACTGACCCGGACAACACACAGCCACCCACTATGCAGCCTGATCTAACGTTGCAAGACATCATGGCCGCCATCAACGGTGTACGGTCCTCCCTGGAGTCCCGGTTGGACTCCGTGAACATTGAAGTGTCCCTCATGCGAGCTGACCTCCGGAAAATGGGTACGAGAGTTAAGGAGGTGGAGGACGCTACCAAGCAAATCACCATGGATACCTCCCAACTCAAACGTCAGGTACAGCAACTGACTGAAAAAAAGGACAAAATGGAGGTGCAGCTTGATGATTATGAAGGCAGAGCACGTCGCAATAACGTGCGTATCCTGGGGGTGCCGGAGCGAGCGGAGGGGCCGGATGTGGGCCTGTTTGTCGAGGAGTTGATCACAAAACATTTGCGCCCAAAACGCCTCTCTAACTATTTTTCGATTGAACGGGCCCACCGGGTTCCTGGGCGACATCCCAGACCAGGGGCTCCGCCTCGTCTGTTAATTGCTAGGGTCTTCAACTTCCGTGACATAGACGTGATACTCCAGGCGGCGCGGAACACCCCACCAATATCGCTGGAGAACAGTCAGATATCCTTCTTTCTGGATTTTACATGAAAGTCCAGAATCAACGATGAAGCTTCCTGGGGGTGAAGAGGGCGCTCAGAGAAAAGAACATAAAGTATGCCATGCTTTTTCCGGCCAAACTGCGTATCAAAGCTGATGGGAAAAACTGGTTCTTCCCCTCCCCAGAGGAGGCTTGGGAATGGCTGGAGGGATGGCGGCAGGCGGGAAAGCCTAGCAAGGGCAGACATACCGGAGCAAGAGGGACCAGATCTGACAACTCCCGACGGGCGAGTAACGAATCAACTGGTGAAGGAACGGACACGATCCATGGCAGCTGAACCGACAATGTGAAATACTCACCAGTGATGGACTTGAGGTACAGATAAGTGGGGGGGAGGCGGGGCTCCTGAGTGTTAGGGGGGATGTTAATGATACTGGGGGGATCACCCTATTGGGCCCTGGCTGTGACACTGCCTGGTTATTTGGAGCGGGTTGGGGGTGCATCAACAATTATATGTTAAGGATGCCTTGGTAGGTCTGGACTGTGGTCCACACGTAAGATAATTACAATTCTAGATCTGTTGATCAAGTCAGGGAGGGGCAGGGGGGACAGAGGCTGCTTCCCAGGCACCTACTTATTCGGGGAGGGGGGGCGACGGGCACTCTGGCGTGTTGAGGAGTGGGTAGTTCGAAATCCACTGGCAGGGGGGCAGGGAGGGGGGAGCAGTTGTGGGGGGGGTTATTTTGTATGTTTTTTCACACAGCTCACTTTATATTGTTTACGTGCATCGGACATCTCGCATATCTCCTCCCAAGGCCTACATGGCCCAGAAAATATAAGGGTAGATGGCGTGGCCATGCCTCGCCTCTCGTCCTACAGGGAGGGTAAAGGGCTCACATTGTCTATAGGGATCATAACGATCGAGACCTGCTGCTCTGCTCTCCCCCTTGAGACATCGGGATGGTTACACAGTTCACAGACACATCATTGACGATCCTAACCTGGAACATCAATGGGTTGGGCGATAAAATAGAACGGGGCATTGTCTTGCAATACCTCAAACGTCAGGCTCCCGATATAGTCCTCTTACAAGAAACGCATCTGGTGGGCAACAATTGCAAGGCTCTGACCAGATGGGGGTACAAACTCATGGTCCATGCGGGATATACATCAGGTTCCAGAGGCACAGGCTTTTTAATCAGGAAGACCCTTGCGTTAATCCCACACCACACATGGGCGGACCCCCAAGGTAGGTTCGCGGTTTTGGAGGCTAGCTGTGAGGGGAGGCTGGTTAATATCATCTCAGTTTACGCCCCTCCGGCTCTGGGTAAGGAAACACTGGCAGACCTTGGTAAGGTCATGCTTGATCTCCCAATTGGTACACTGATCCTGGGAGGGGACTTCAATATGACGCTAAATGACCAGTTGGACTGACAGCCTGCGCGCCCCTCACCGAGGCTTGGCGGGCATATGTCAGAGTTTCTGGCAGCTATGGGCCTTACAGATATATGGCGGCACTCTCATCCTGACTATATACAATTCACGTATTATTCTAATGCACATCACAGCCTCTCCCGCATAGACTACCTTTTGACCCACTCGGCCAATATTGGAAGCTTCCGGGATCCATGCTGTCTTACGCGCTGCATCTTGGATCACTCCCCGGTATGGGCTAAACTCTCGTACAATACACAGCGCCAGAGATCCTCAATAACCATTATTCCATGGCTCCTTACAGTGCCAGATATTAAAGAACGCCTGCGGGAACACTCGGAAAACTACTTTAAAGAAAATGTCGGCTCTGTCGATTCAGCTCAGACAATATGGGAGGCATATAAAGTGGTGGTGAAGGGACTGGCACTAGCTCTTAAGGTGGGGTACATTAAGAAACAACGGGCACAGATAGAACAAGTGGAAGCCGATCTACAGACTCTTGAGGCGGAGTATATCCACTCTCCTAATGAGGACACTCGACATAAATTGCAGGTCAAGCAGCTGGAATATAATACTATGGCTCGTGAACAGGCTGGGGCCAAGCTGCTGGCAACCCAGCATAGATTGTATGAGCTTGGGGATAGGGCCGGGAAGCTACTTGCACGGCTGGAGCGGAGGGAGCTGGCTGAGAGATGGGTCCCGCAGTTAACTATTGATGGTACACTGACTATAACGGATCCACAGGAAATAGCAGAGGCATTTGCAGATTACTTTGAACAAATTTATACCCCCTCGGTCACTGCCACCGCTGAAGAATCCCGACAATTCTTGGCAGACTTGCCCCTGCCGGCCCAGTCCCCTAGTGAAAGAGAGTCACTGGAGGTCGAAATTACTGACAAAGAGGTCCGGAAGGCGATGGGGAGTATACAATCTGGGAAAGCAATGGGTCCCAACGGGATCCTTATTGAATTCCTCAAATCCACTAGCTCCGTAATAGTACCCTACCTAAGAGACATGTATAATGAGAGCTATGGGAAGGGGTTCTTGCCGGAGGATTAGAGGCTCGCATCCATTGTAGTCATTCGTAAACCAGGGAAACCCGGGGACAAATGTGGCTCCTATCGGCCGATCTCCATAATTAATGCTGAGGCTAAAATCCTAGCGAAATTACTAGCTTCCCGGTTGGCACCACTCCTCACTTCGCTCGTACATGCGGACCAATCCGGCTTTATGCCGGGCCGCAGCACGGTCCTTAACCTTCTAAGGCTCCATAATGTGATTGGCTGTCAACATGTTATTGAGGAAGATGCCATAATCTTAATCTAAAATGGCGTTCGACACGATAGAGTGGCCATACCTTTTTGAGGTGCTACAACGCTTGGGATTTGGACCAAAGTTCTTGGGATGGATTAGGCTGTTATATACTGACCTCACAGGACAAATTAAAGTCAACAATCGCACATCCTGAGTGTTTCCTCTGAAGAGAGGCACCAGACAGGGATGCCCCCCATCTCCATTGATTTTTTCCTTGATACTGCAGCCTCTGGCAACATGGGTTAGAGGGGATGTTTTACTAAGGGGATTGAAATGGTTTGAGGGACAAGAAGACAGGATATCTCTTTACGCGGACGATATCCTGCTTTATCTAGCAGCCCCCACGAAATCACTCCATAGAATTTTAAATATTTTCACAAATTTCGGGAGATACTCGGGGTATTCGATTAACTGGTCTAAATCCGTACTTTTCTCACTACACAGGCCGGTTCCGAGACTCCCACTTGGGTGCGAGGTGGAGGTGGCGGAGAATGGGTTCCGCTATTTGGGAATCTACATCACCCCGGATCCTAATATATTCTATGCTAACAATCTAGTAGCCCCTTTGGTTAGGCTGAGGAATGATGTGAAACACTGGAGGGCTTTGCCTCTCTCCTTATTGGGCCGAGCTGCCCTTTTCAAAATGTTAGAGCTTCCCCGCTTCCTATATGTACTACAGAATTGCCCGATTGCAATACCAGAGTCCTATTTTAGAAGCGTCGAGAGTGAAGTAAGGTCCCTGTTATGGGATGGGAGGGCGCCCCGTATAGCTCTGCATAAATTGACCAGGAGTTGGTACGACGGAGGTATCGCTCTCCCGGATATACGCCTCTACTATTGAGCTTCCCAACTGGTAGTGGTCTGCCATTGGATATATCGACCCCTGAAAGACCCGGCTTATCTCCTGGATAAATTTCAGATGGGGAGAGAGGGTTACCTAGGGGCTCTCGACTCTAAGGCCAAGAGGGGCCATTTTTGCGGCCCTACGGCCCAAACCATAGCTATTTGGAGGCAAGCCAACAGGACACTTGGCTGGTTGGATACCCTGACTCGGGCCACCCCACTGTGGACGACCCAAAAACTTGGGATGTTATGCCATCAACCTGGCTTCGACAGATGGGATACCATCGGTATTACTACCATCAGTCATCTTTGGAAAAGAGGGAAAATGGTGTCATTCACACAATTAGCAAAAGACTATGATCTGGCTGGAGGGGAGGTCTTCCATTACCTACAGATCTAGATACCGGAATCCTCACCCCTGGAAGATAGGTTACTCTCGGAACCACTGCCGAAAAAAGCGATATCACTGACCTATCGTAAGTTATGAAATAACCTGCCAGATTCACTTCAGAGCCTTCGTGAACAATGGCAGGCTGACATAGGCATACTAGAGGACGAAGATTGGCAAGCTGCACTTATGTCTCCGAGAGAAGCAGCCATTCCGCTTAAGTTACGACTTATCCAACTGAAAGTACTGCATAGATCGTATTTCACCGGGGCAACACTTACGAAAATTGGGCGCAGAGATGATGCATCATGCCTTAGACAGTGCACCGAGGAGGCTACCATATACCACAGTCTGTGGGAATGCTCACACATTATTGTTTTCTGGAAGGAAGCCACACGCCACATGCATAGGGCCATAGGGAAAGACATCCGACTGACACCGAGACTGGGGCTGTTAAATATTTGGGAGGCAACAGACCTCACTGAAGTGGAACAACAATGGGTCACTTTGGGCTATACATTGGTAAAACGTGCGATTGCTATGCATTGTGGAGCTGCCGAGGTGCCGACTGCGGGGGGGATGGGCTAAGGAGCTAGATAAATGCATAATCGCTGAAAAAGAGGTGTTTGTTTAAATCCAGAGGATGCCCCAAGAAGTGGGACAAAAAATGGGGCAAATGGAACACTTATTGGGGGGAGATTTGTACCTCTCCTACTGTGGAGATGGAGATGCGAGAACAACAAAGGGATGGACACTCATGAACAAATGTATGTGGATGTACTGATGCACGAAAAATATAACTGCATTGTATGTAAGATGTCTTATGTGCTATTGGTAATGTATTCCTAGTGACTGCTCAGTTCAATAAAATAATAAAAATATCTTTAAAAAAAATAAAAAACCCACTCCATCTTCATAATAAGACCACATAGGTGTACAGGGACACCCTTATTTTTCTAATAAGTGCTCCCACGTATCCGTAGGTAGCAGCACGCCCCTGTTCGTAGAGGGCAGGGATGGACCCTATGATGAAGCATGCCACCCAGGGGAAACTGGGTGGGTGAGGGTTATCTGAAAGAAAAAGTTTTTCTTTCTTGACAGTCCCAGTAAGAGGTGCCTTTTCCTTTTGATATAGAAGGGACTCCATTTTGGTTATTTATGTAGTTTCATGGAGGACGAGTCCCTACCTCTTCTACCTCTACTCTCCCCCCCTTGTGATTTGATATGTTTTTAAACAGTCAGTAACACGGTTTTACACATTATAAACATGGAAAACATACTCTTTAGGCAAATATGTTAAAACCCAAATGTTAATCACAATTTCCTTTTACATCAATATTACTTTAGTTTATTTTTTATTTTTTACTTTTAAATTTTTTATTTTCATTTTTGCCTGTTTTTATGTTTTTTATGTTACTTTTTTTATTATTCACAATATTCCACTTCCATGTTTGAATTAATCAAGATTAACCACCTCTCTGATATGACCACAATCTTATAGTACCAGTCATTAACTGACTTCTAAATAAAGTGCTTGTGCATAGATCAAGTGCCCACAGGATTTACTATAAATATTCCAATACAATATAGTATAACAAATCATTGTAGTAAAGAGCAAATGCATTAGGTAAACTCAATCTTACTCTCTAGAGTGCAAGTGCAAATAATCCATGTTTGTCACATTGGACATGTTGCTAGTGCAAATATTCACATGAAAGAAAGACATTTCTGGCAAGTGCCTGATTTCTTTTTTTTTTTTCTTTTCCAAATAATTTTTATTGGGTTTTCAAGGAAAAACAAAAACATAGATGAGAATAAAGAAAATCACAAATTGGCATGAGTTGAAGTACTAGCTACAAATGTGATTATAAATGATAATAACAAATATAATAACAACTATAATAATAATAGAAATAAAGAAAGAACTACAAAAGAATAAGGGATTGCCAAGAGGTTACAAATTAAGTGGCGGTTGGAATTACGGTTAGGTTAAAGTCACAGATGGTCTTTGTTTTTGACATTTTTATGTAGATCGACCATAGGTCACATGGTAGGCATATAATTGAAGACATAACAGTTTGTATAAGATGTACTATAAGGATATCATGTTAGAACATCCATTACAGTAATATAGTAATCATAGTCACATATCCTATGTACAATCTTAATGTCAAAACAGCAGGTAACAAGAAACTCTCACATATCCACCCACATCGTGATCGTCGGTATAATAGTAAAGACATAATGAGGTTAGCGTGAGGCTTGCCCTATGTGAAACAGTCCCTATGTGGAGGGACAGGTGAGAGGATACACGATTGTGATAGAGACCCATAGGGAGAGTGTCCTATTTCAAGTGATTGTGCAATGGTAGTCATCAAGAGGATCAGTAAAATGTATGTATTAGCTTATGTGAAGTCATTTGGTTCAAGGAGGATCATACTTAAAGGAAAAGGCATCAAGGGACCTCCATAGCTTCCTAGGTGGAGGACGCCAGGGCGAAGAGTGTAGAGAGATATTATCAGCCCCTCTGAGAGAGGACAACCATTCTTGCCATTTCCTGACGGAGACTTCTTTGGAGTTCTTCCAGTTATTGAGTACTATTTTGCAGGCAAGTGTAAGCATTAGGTCCAACAGATAGCGGTCATTCTCAGACGACAGCGTTGTATCTAGAAATCCCAGAAAGATGTAGGAGAATTCTCTGGGGGGGTCGATTTTGAATGTTTTGTTTATACACTTGTATATTTTATCCCAGTATGTTTGTAGGATGGGGCAATGGAAGAGCATGTGAGCTAAGTCACCGACATGTGCTTTGCAGTTCCAGCATGTAGGGCTCTGGCTGAGGTTAAGCTTAAAGATCCTTTCAGGGGTCCAATATGTTCTGTTAATTAGCATGAGCTTCGTTTGGGATAATACTGGAGAGATTTTATTTGAAAAGGGAGTTTTATGTATCTTATGCCATTCAAAGGGAATGTTTCTAGTGTTAGATTCAGATTCCCATTTTACCTCGTTACTCAAGTCTGATTTGTGTGGTTTTGGGATCAGTAGTTTGTAGATTTTAGACACAGTGTGTCCTGATTTCAGTAGCTGGACTATCATTGGGAGGATCGACGGGTTGGTGGGTAGTATTGAGTGTGACGTGAGCTGTGCCTTTAGTTTCAGAAATTTATAAATATCTAAGGATTCCAGGCCATACCGTGATTGTAGTTCGGAGAAGGGAGTTTCCCTGTATAGAGGTCTTTGACTAGGTTTATGCCGTTTTTTGACCAATTTTCCCAGAATAACATTTCTCAGTCCACCTTTAGGTGAGGATTGCGCCATAGAGAAGCTAAGTTGGATTTGTTGATTTTTACTGCTGACATTTGGTCCAGGCGTAGTAGGGCTCTTCTTGTATTTTGAATGATATATTTAGAATGAGGGATGATAGAGATATCCATGGTTAGGAGAGCAGGTAGAGTGATTTCATTGATGAGTGACCTTTCTATGTCCACCCATACTGGGATATAGTCAGGGTCGTTTACCAGCCAGTTGGACCCTTGCTTGCAAACGTACGCAGTTTGATAGTTCCTAAAATTTGGAAGGCCCAAGCCCCTTTTCTTTGGATAGTTGAAGTTTTTCAGGGAAATTCTGGGTATCTTCCCTTGCCAGAGGAACGAGTTGAAAATCTTGTACATCTTGGCCAAGAACTCATTAGAGAGTGTCAAAGGTAACATACTGGCCAAATAGTTGACTAATGGGGTGATCCTCATTTTTAATGTCTCTGCTCTTCCCCACCAGGATAAAAATTTTGGCGACCAACCGTCTAGTAGCATGGAAAGTTTTTTGAGGAGGGCGTTCTCATTGGCCTGCAGGGTGGTGATTAGGTCTCTGGTCAAGTCCAAGCCTAGGTATTTGATACTATTTGGTTGCCATGTAAGGCCCGAGCTGCCAATTATTTCTTTGTCGCCAAGATTGTTGAGCAGTTTTACCTTAGTCTTGTCTTTGTTGAGCTTGTATCCCAATACTGCGGAAAAGCCAGCTATTGAGGACATTAGGGCTGTTATAGCGGACTCCGCATTTTCGGAGATGACTAATACGTCGTCTGCGTAAGCCGTTATTTTAACCGTATTGTTGTTGAAACATATTCCTGTGATCTCTTTGTTGTTCCGTAGTTGATAAAGGAACGGTTCTATAGCTAATAGGAACAAGGAAGGTGAGAGTGGGCATCCTTGTCTGGTTCCCTGCTCTAGTTTAAAAGATGAGGAGAGGCTACCACCTGCTCTTACTTTGGCGGACAGGATAAAATACAATGCCATTACCCTTCGAATAAAGTTGTCACCCAAATAGAATTTTTTGAGTGTTGCTTTAAGGTAGGACCAACCTATTTTGTCGAAAGCCTTTTCGGCATCCAACGTGATTGCTACTGTGGGGGAGTCTGTTAGTTTGGCCTTCTCCAGGGCGTGACATAAAATTTGTGTGTTATCACTAGAAAGTCTGTTTTTTAGAAATCAATACAGAAGGGTATGCAGTTCCTGACAGAATAGGACAGAACAGGTTGCCTAAGTGAAACAAAGCTCACTTAATAGCTAAATGAAGGAGGGGGATTCCTCCTTTTGGAATTAGGACCCTCACACACCCAGCCAGCTAGGTGTCATGCTTCATCATATGGGTCTGCTCCTCGTCAGGTCGGCGCTGCAATACCTGACGGGCACCCTATAAGGGGCTCTTTGGCGGAGATCTTTTATTCCTTGCCGTTAGGTGCAGTGCGTGTGAGGGGCCTAGTGAGTGTAGATGTGTAGAAAAATGAAGGAGGGGGATTCCTCCTTTTGGAATTAGGACCCTCACACACCCAGCCAGCTAGGTGTCATGCTTCATCATATGGGTCTGCTCCTCGTCAGGTCGGCGCTGCAATACCTGACGGGCACCCTATAAGGGGCTCTTTGGCTGAGATCTTTTATTCCTTGCCATTAGGTGCAGTGCGTGTGAGGGACCTAGTGAGTGTAGATGTGTAGAAAAGTGAGGCATGGTCACAGCACTACAGCGTGAAGCATGTTTTCCTCACAGGTTGAGTGTTGCAAGGTGATTTACCAATTTGTGCGACGAACATCATGAATATCCACATAACTATGCTGTGAATTTCTTTTTGTGTTTACAGGTTGACCTCCTAGATCTACAGGTACCACACTTAGGGTGCTGTGTGTGGTCTATCATTTTCATTACACTGGACCACCATTTATAGTGTAGATAGAACTTGTTTTCGGTCCTGATGAATTGCCGTCTAGTTGACAATTAGGCAAGAAACATGTTGACCTTAGAGCGCGGTACCCTGTAACATTACAGCAGTGGTGCGCCACACTTAGTTTTAATCAGGATAGGGGCCATCCATTAAAATAGTTTTGATTGGACCTCTACTTTGTGTTTTAGCCTCACTTTTCTACACATCTACACTCACTAGGCCCCCTCCTTCATTTAGCTATTAAGTGAGCTTTGTTTTACTTAGGCAACCTGTTCTGTCCTATTCTGTGAGGAACTGCATACCCTTCTGTATTGATTAATTGTTGGGCATGTATGCTGGACCTGGTTAAAAAAGCCCTAAGTTCCCCCCTTTTTGTAGACCTGTTTTTTTAGAAATTCCACTTGTGAGGGGTGGATGAGTTTGGATATAAATTTTTGGAGACGCTTAGCAAGGATCATGGCATACATTTTGCAATCCATGTTTATCTGGGATATAGGCCTGTAGTTTTTAGGCAGTGATGGATCCTTCCCATCCTTGGGTATCACCGCTATGATAGCCTCTGCAGGGGTACCATTTAACTGGCCCGATTCACTAAATTGATTGAACATGTTTAAAAGAGGGGGAGTCAGAACAGTAGCGAAGGTCTTGTAGAATTTTGCATTGAACCCGTCAGGGCCAGGCGCTTTCCCTATTTTAAGGGATTTAATCGTGTCCCCAATTTCGTTTGCGGTTATTGGGCCATTGATTTCATCCTTGTCCTGTTCTGAGAGAGCAGGTAGGTCACATTTGCTTAAGTAGTTTTAGGCTTTAGAGGTGCATAGGTCATGGTTTTTGCTATATAGTGTGCTGTAGAAATCCTTAAATATTTCTGCTATTTTGTCAGGATCAGAGTGAGCGTCGCCCTTCGGGTCTAGTAGAGTCTTAATCGTATTTTTCTGTAATTTGAATTTTAAGTAGGAAGCTAAGCTCTTCCCAGCCTTATTGGATTCGCAGAGCCTAATGCTCTTTTGTTTATTAATCCAAATCCCTGCTCTATTACTTACTAATTTATTATACTCATATTTCTTTCTCACCAATTCATTCAAGACAGAGGTGTCTCTGGAGGCAATGTGTTTCCCTTCCAGTATTGATATCTCTTTTCCTTGTTTTTGAAGGTTGCTGTTGGTTTCCCTATTCATGGTGGACCTAATTTTGATGACCTCACCCCTAAGAGTGCTTTTTAGTGCTTCCCATCTCGTGAGGTCCGAGGTATCTCCAATTTTATTTTCAATGAGGTAGTCATGGATCGCACATTCAATGCTTTGCCTGCATGAATCTATATCTAATACCTCATTGTCGAATCTCCATAGGGCTTGTTTTTTAAAAGGTGTCGGGTCAGAGATGGATAAGCTGATACAAGAGTGGTCTGAGATCACTCTTGGCTCCATGGAAGTTTGATCTATTCTGTTTACAGCGTTGCCAGAAATAAGTAGATAGTCAATGCGTGAATAAGAGTTATGGGGAGATGAATAAAAGGTGTACTCCCGACCTGTGGGATTCCGTAATCTTCAAGTGTCAATCATATTAAAACGCTTACATAAATTATTAAGAGCTTTGTGAGACTTATTGGTACGAAAGGGACAGCGTGAGTTCCTATCTAAAGCTGGGTCCAAGGGAAGGTTAAAGTCTCCCGCAAGTATGTGCATGGCAGTGCCTGGAATTGTTTTAATTTGTTTACTAAGATCTTCCCAGAAAGCCGAATCGTCCTTGTTGGGAGCGTAAATGTTTGTGATGTAGAATTCCGCGTTATGTTTCGCCAATTTCGTTGTGACCCACCTTCCCTGTGTGTCTGCTGAGCTTGATACAAGGTCAATGTTGGCTTTTTTGGCTATTTAGGTTAGGACACCGTTTTTTTTGCCTATTGCATCTGAGCCCGCAACGTCGCTGTAAGACTTATTTCTAAGTGAGTTGAATTGTTTGGAGTCGATTTTAGTTTCTTGTAACAAGATGATGTCCCCCCTCTGCTTGTGAAGATAGTCAAGAATCTTCCTTCCTTTGATCGGGTGGTTTATGCCTTTAACATTCAGTGAGACTATCTTAATGTTTTGTTGGGCCATAGCTATCGGTAGGGATTGAGACATGATAGTTTTGATATGGTCATAGTGTGTGTTTCTCTACATAGGAGAATCCAGTTGGATCGGTTTCTCTCGATATGGGTAAGGAGTGGTCCTCCTTTTTGTATGAACAATAGGATCATTATGAGCATTGGGAGTACCTTGAATAGAGTCGTGAACATATAGGGCACTCTTCCCATTGACGGGCCACCTGTATATACAGGGGTATTACAGCAAATCTTGACATCGGAATAATAAACACAATAATAATAATAATGACAACAACAAACAAAGAAAAAACAAAACAAGTACATAAGGAAAAACAAGATCAAAAACCCTTCCCTCTCATCCCACAATCCCTCCCTCCCAACCCCCAAAGTAGTGCTGGCATGGTGACAGGGGAAGAGAGCTCACCTCCCATGGAAAATACCAGATTAGGATAATCGGAACGCATAAGACCAACCTATGCCCTAAGGCATGTACAACAGTAATAAGAAAAAGATAGAAGTTTCTGCTAGAGATAAACTAACTGCTCGTCTAAACGTATGAGCAGTTTGGAGCAAACGAGTTGATATTACCATTTGTATGGTGTAATTTGTATGGTGTTATAAACCTAGGTGAGTATTTACTCAGACAGTGAATCGTCTGCCTAGTAAGTGGCACTATATGAAGTATATATTAGAGTATGAGGCATGTAGTATGAGGGTCTGAACTTGTTTGAATAGACCAGCTACGTACAAGCTGTAGTAAATATCCAAATAATGTGTAGCTATTATGCGGTTATTCAGCCGACAGTTGAAAAAGATAATGCGTCTAATTAGACAATGAAGGTTCTATCTGTGGTCGTGGGTAGTGTGTAGTGTGAAAATAGTATTAAGACATAAAGCTGTCAGTGGACTAACAGCATGACTGAGCATAGACCGTTCCAAGACATAACATTAACGACTCAATGATGTGACAGAATCAGAACAGATTTAGGACTATTTTCATACATATATCGGAGCTGGGTTTCGACGGATTTCGTCGGAGGATTTAGATCAATTCACATACATTTGGCAGCGCAATAATGTATGTCGGTGTATGTCAGTGTGTATGAGCGACTAACCACAGGCCGTTTAACTTAGCAATCGTTTCACTTAGCAACTTTGCAAAAGTTCACTTAACTGGATTACATCAGAGATTTCTTAGCTTGACAATTGTTTCACTTAGCAATTTAGCGAATGTTAACTGGATTACGTCAGAGATTTCTTAACTGGGTTACGTCGAAGCATTTCACATGACAAGACAGCCACCAAAACCTAAGATGTATAGTTTACAAAAAGGTCAGAAGATTCAAAGTTGGTCTCTTGCCAATACAGTGATAACTCAAGGTCTTGCAGTAGAAGAACCAGGGGCCGAGCTGTCCATAAGAGTTTCTTCTTTCCCATCGAGGAATTTTTTCAATGCTAGATGATCGGTGAAGAAGTGTGGAGACCCCTGAATTGTGACTCGATATTTAGCTGGGCCTGCAAAGGAGAACTGGTAGTTCATGGCCCTTAATCTGGGTGGGTGAATCTGGGTTAGGGGTGTCAGCCTTGACTCTTTTGAGGTTTGTCTTGATCTCTTTGTCTGCCATTTTTGTGCGAGAACCGTGCTTCAGGGTACCGGTGAAGCCGTTGACACCGAGGGGGTCAGGCTACCCCTTCAGTGCCCCTTAAATGTCTCCAATGCCTCTACAGTTAAAAGATCTGAGAAGGTCTGGCCGCCCCTTCTATACCTTCTATACCTTAATGCCTTCGCACTAAACAACTGTCTGCGTGGCGCCTTCACAATGGTTGGCTGGTACAATGATGCTGTGGAATGAGTATATCAGTGTTACCAATGTTGACGCTTGTAGCACTGTTGATATTGATGGCGTAGCATAGAGATGATGCTGTGGAATGAGTATATCAGTGTTACCAATGTTGGCGCTTGTAGCACTGTTGATATTGACGGCGCAGCACAGAGAACACCAAATATTAGAGAGGTCTGTTGATCTTCTGTTGGCCTTCTGGAATGATCTTAGGACACGGGTCAGGCACTGTAGATTTGCATAGGCGCTGGTAGGCCCTATATTTGCACTATATTCGCTGAGGCCGTGAAAGAGTAGCCTGATCTAATAGGAGCACTGGGCTATATGTGTCTGCAGGTAGCCGGTTGTAGTGATGGCAGGTTTAGCAGGGGATCTTGCAAGAGACCCTCATTGCGGCCGCCATTTTAGAGTCAATCAGCGCTAGGATTAAGCGTGCTTGCACTTACTCACAATGCCCGTATTCACCGCTTTCCTCGTCCAGCCTGTCTAGCCCGAGACATAAGATGGTGCTTGGTCGCTGTAGTCATGGCAGGTTTAGAAGGTTTAGCCAGTTTAGCAGGGAATCTTGCAATAGACCCTAATTACGGCCGCCATTTTAGAGTCAGGCAGACCGAGCGCGAGGGATAAAACGTGCTTGCTCTTACTTCTTTGTAGATCTCATCGCCCGCAATCACCGCATTCCTCGTTCAGCCCGTAACCTTAAGATGCTGACTGGTTGCAGAGGTGCCGCAATGCTGCAATAACGCATGCCATGAGAAGCCTGAGCAGGGCACGCGTCACGGCCTCGGAGGTATGATGTTTGATGGTCGGACTGGTAGAGAGCGGGCCGCTGCGCAGCCGGTGAGTGGATCTCCAATGTAATGATGCCGCTCGATTCCCCCGAATTTCAGCAGAGATTTCGGTGAGAGGAATGTTCTTAAGCACTACAATAAGCGTATAAAAAGGCTTAATAAGGCTCTTCCATGGGAGAAGATGCAGGCTCAAGCCGCCATCTTCTCCGCGCTCCAAACCAAGCCCCTCAGCAAGTGCCTGATTTCTATATATATTTAACAAACCTTCAGCTATTGTACTTGTATACTGCTTAATGTACAGGGATTTCTTCTAATACTCTCTCCCTAGTTTATTACAAACTCCTCTTGACCATGCCTATACATCTGATTCAATAAAGTGCAACTGCTCATATCTAAAGTGCCTTTTCTTTTCAATGCATTCTTATTATCTGAGGTGTGGTTATTTCTTACAAAATTTATTCAAACTTATTCCATTTCCATGTAACTTCATCTGGCTACTCAAAAGAGAAATGGAGGTTTCACCTTTATATGTGTACCTGCATGTCTTCATCAGAATTGAGGCCACTGGGAATCCTAGTGTTGAGCATTAAAATGTACTTCGATTCTAGCTGCCGTAGTTTTATTTCTCGATTGCCACCTCTTCTATTCTTCAGAACTGAATCGATCACATAATAAAAAAGCTCTTTAGCATTACCTCCATGTACCTCATTGATATGTCTTACGACGGGATAGCTTTTATCATAGTTCTTCACCGCTCTTAGGTGTTTGAGGATTTTTACGTGTGCCATATGGATAGTGCTTCCTACATAAAGTTTGGGACAGGAGCATTGAAGGATATAAACTACAAATTCACTTCAGCAGTTGTAAAATTTCCACATTTTCCATGGGTTCTTCAGTAAGGGTGATTTGATCTCCTTCTTATTAAGACCATGTTTACAGGCCTTACATTTCTGGCACTTAGTAAAGCCCGGACTAGCCCTCAATTACCTTTCTGTATCCATCACCTCTGGACTGCTCAACACCAAATCATGTCTCATGGATTTTGCCCTTCTGAATGTCAAAAGAGGTCTGCGAGGTGTAATACTACCTAGAATAGGCTCACTCTTCACTAGGTGCCAATGTCTATTCATGGATTCTCTCACTTTCGCATGGCAGACATAGTACCCAGTGATCATATGTAGTTCTTCCTTATCCTTTCTTTTTTCAATCCCTCCTGTCTTCTTAGAGAACAACAGCGACTCTCTCGTAATGCTCTCCACCTTATCCTGAGCTTGATTTGAAACTTGCATACTGTATCCCTCTCTCTGTAAATCTCTCTGTCAGTTGAGTCTGTGCTTCCCTCAAGGAGGAAGGCTCACTGCAGTCTCTTTTCAACCTTAGATGTTCTGCATATGGAATACTTTGTTTAAGTTTCTGTGGATGAAAACTATGAGAGTGCAAAATCGAGGTCCCTGCTGTAGGTTTCTTATGTTTTCTTGTTTGTATTTTGTTATCACTGACGAATTCTAGTGTCAAATATATATATATATATATATATATATACCTCCTGTCTTCCTTGCATATTCCGCAACAGACTGCCAACAACAAGAGGGTGTTTAATTTTCCTTTATTTTAAAGTGCTCTCGAGCTCCCGCTGACGTGTTTCGGCTGCCCGACAGCCTTGCTCACAAACAAAGGCGCAGTGTTTCCTTTCTACATTTAAAGTGCACACTACTTCCTCATTTTTAGAAAATGACAACAAACTTTACCCGTTTCATTGGTATTAAATGTCAATGTACATCGATAAATTACAGTCTTCCATTTTGTGTAAAAATACATAGAAAAATTGCTAAGACCTAATTTAATGTTAAATACATTTAACATTTTTAATTTAAATGGAGCATAAAATTTCAAGCATAAAACATGCCCTATAGTCCTTATAAACATATCAATAATACATGATCATAAAATTTACTTTTCTATTTTTATTAATTTACAAACTGGCTATTCATCTTAACCTCATAATTAAGCCCATGTGGGCATATTGCATGCACGCTTTTTGTACTTTCCATACTTCATGATTGTGCCAATACCAAAAGTCAAGACCTGCATTATTTCCCCATATATCATATTCAACACATGAACAATGCTTCTTCTTCACGATGTACTCATCCTATCTCAATGGGTAACTTATTTGGGTTGGCTAATTTCTTTTCTATTCCCAATATGATAAATAGTGCTAACCAAAGTGCTATGTGCTATTAAAACTTTAAAAACTCACAGGTACCTTATAACAGTTAAAACTAAATGGGAGGTAATAAAGATCTATAAATGCATATGGCGGTCTTCTTCACAATTCAAGCCCCAAAGTGTCTTCGTATTTAATTCAATAACATATCTAGACTCCAATTGTCTGATATTTCTCCCCCTATCTCCACCTCTGATGCTTCTTGATATAGCATCAATCACAAAATATTCCAAACCATTATTATTACTTTTGTGTTTCTCATCAAAATGGTGCACTACTGGATAAGTCTTATCTTTCTGATTGATAGCTTAAATGTGTTGAAGAATTCTTTTATGTACCAGGAGTACTGTACTTCCCACACACATTAACGTACAAAGGCAGCATAACACATAAATAGCATGAACGATTTTCCAATTAAATATACCCTTTATTTCCTTCTTCTGCTTTAGTAAGGGCTAATCATATTGCTTCACATTGATTTGAAACTGACAGGCCTTGCACCTACTACACTTTTTAAAACCTTTTAGTTTACCCAACCATCTGTTTCTTTGTCTAGTACATGCTGGACTGCTCTTAGTTAGGAAATCTCTCATGGAGGTGGAGAGGTGTGGTGCAGCGGCCAGGGCAGCTGACTTCGGAGCACAGGGCTCACGGTTCGATCCCTGGCTCCGGCGGCAGCTCAGCTCAGCACCATGTGACTCTGGGCAATAGCTCACTTAATTTCCACAACGGCCCCCAGCGCCTTGAGACCCGTAAGGGTGAGTAGTTCGCGCTTTACAAATACGGATTTACATGGATTTGGCATTTCTAAGAGTCACACCTGGCCTTCGCAGGACTTCTTTACCAATTACCGGGTCATTCTTTATTAGGTGCCAATATTTTTGTATTTGGAATGGCACCCACTTGTTTGTTGAAAGTACTAATAAATCTAAAATGCCTGGATTTCTTGGATCTCTTCTTTCTTCTCTCAAATAATAACTGTTCTCTTGATTTTATTTTGCCTTCCTCTTTGCTTCTTCAATATTGTTTAAGGTATACTCTCTTTCCTGAAATCTATATGTAATTTCTGCCAACGCCTTCTCCTCCTCATGTTTTTTGCTACAATTCCTCTGTACTCTTAAGGTTTTACCATATGGAATACTTTTCACAAGATTTTGTGGGTGAAATCTGGTAGTGTGCAACCAGGTATTCCCAGCTGTATGTTTCCTAAACAGTTTCGTCTGTAGTCCACCATTCTCAACATACACTGTTAAGTCAAGGAAATCCACCTTATCATCACTCACTGTGCTCGTAAAATGCAAATTCAGATTGTTGACATTTATTTTTTCCACAAACTGCCTGGCACTCTCAATTGTCCCCCTCCAAAACACAAATATGTAATCTATAAAACAACACCATAAAACCACTGATTGTGACCATTCTTTTTGAATTTCTGCCTGGAGCAACTGCTCCTCCTTCAGCCCATATGCATATTTGCATAGCTGGGGGCAAAGCAGGAGCCCATAGCAGTCCCTCTGACCTGATGGAACAACTAATTGTTAAATAAAAAATAGTTGTTGTCAAGACATCTCTTGATCATATTGAGAACCATTTTGGTATGTGGTATTGTATGTGGTATTGTTTTGACTTATACTGGGTGCTCCCTTGTGTCTGGACAAAGCATACCTCTCTGAAGAGCTCTAATGAGAGCGAAAAACATATCAGGGGTTGCTTTTATGCATTCCAGGTTGGCTTGGATGGTATTTTACCAAACCAAAGCTGTAATACTTTGCCTGGAATGGTAAAAAAAAATGTTTACAGCTCGGCATGGATAGCACATTGCTAATCCTTTGCTTAAAGATTTTGCTGTATAAATGGCAAAAGGCATTGTCCCTTTCTAGCTCAGCGTAGATGGCACTGTGCTAATCCTATGCTTAAAAATGTTTCTAGAAAAACAGACATTTGAGGTGAGCAGATTGTGAATGTCACTGGTGTTGCAGGGTGATCTATATAGGAGCTTCTCTCCACCGAAATTTGGGAACTACCCAGAGTTCTCTGGTTCCGATTTTGCATAATATATTCAGCACTCTAAGCTCGAAAGGGTATTGTTTTGACTTATACTGGGTGCTCCCTTGTGTCTGTACAAAGCTTTACCTCTCTGAAGAGCTCTAATGATAGCAAAATACATGTCAGTGGTTGCTTTTCAGCATTCCAGGTTGTCTTGGATTGTATTTTACCAATCCAAAGCTGTAATACTGTACCTGGAGATTGTAAGATGCTTTTGTCATTTTACAGCTCGGCATGGATAGCACCTTGCTAATCCTATGCTGAAAGAGTTTGCTGTATAAATGGCAAAAGGCTTTGTCCCTTTCGGCGTAGATGGCACTGTGCTAATCCTATGCTTAAAAACTTTGCTAGAAAAACAGACGTTTGAGGTGAGCAGATTCAGAGTGTCGCTGGTGTTGCAGGGTGCTCTATATAGGAGCTGCTCTCCACCTAAATTTGGGGACTACCGAGAGTTCTCTGCTTCCTATTTTGCATATATATATATATATATATATATATATATATATATATATCTGAAAGAGACACGTTAGTGACAGATTCCTTACCTTAGAATATCCCCAGGCGTCAGGCTGGATCCGGAAAGTTTTTGCGTAGCAGTACCCTTTGCGCGTCGGTAGGCGGCGTCGTGCGGCTCCGCGTCCGTCGTCGGCGTCGTGATCGCCGGGATGACGTCGCGGGCAGTACTTAGACGCCGCCCCTGCGCGCTGGCGTCAGTTCTTCTTTTTCCGCGCCAGCAAGCGCAGATCCGGGAAGAGCAGTGCCCTGGTCATTTTTGACCATACTTTTGGTGAATTTTTCACTGTTTTTCCATCTTTCAAGGTGTCGTAGGGATGCCCGGCTTCAAGCGATGCGGCGCCTGTGCGCGGATGATGTCCATCACCGACCCGCATTGGGAGTGTCTCTTCTGCCTCGGCCGAGGCCACGACACGGAGTCTTGTACCGACTGCCAGGCCCTCAACCCGAAAGCTTTGCGAGAGCGTTCTCGAAAGCTCCTCGAGGCCCGGCATTCGGCTCCGCGGAAGCCCCGGTCGCGTGAGAGGTCCAGGGGTTGATCGCGGGAGTCCACACCGGTCGTCGGCGTCGAAGTCTTCTTCGTCCGGTAAGTCGAAGCACAAAAGTCCAAAAGCATCATCGCTCTAGGACTTCACCTCGCCCGGTCTCGCGACTCGGCTGAGGCCCCTCCCGGCACCGTCCCGCCCCCGCGGCCCCGGACATGCCTGTGGAGTCGCCCCGCCATACCCGCCCTTCCCGGGTTCGGGGGCGGATCCGGCCAAAGTACAGGAATTCCTGTCGGCCATGGCCCGCCTCTTCGGGCCTTCAGGCCCCTCCGGTGCGCCTTCGGGCCCCGCGGGCCCTGATGGGGTTGCTCCGGCGCCGCCGACGGCTCCGGCCCCGGCGTCGCCCGTGCCTCCAGCCTCGATCCCGGCTCCGGCTTCGGCCCCGGCCTCGATCCCGGCTCCACAACCCCCATCGATGCCGGTCGACCTAACGACACCTCCGCCGGCGCCCGATGTCTCCGGTGCCGTTCTCGGCGCCGCCCTGGGCTCCGGGCGGCGTTGTCCCCTGTTCCTTCCGGCTCCGGACATGGATCCGGACCGACGTCGCTCGACGCCGGCTCCGGCGCCGATGGGACTTGGGTCCCAACTGTCCCTCCTCCTCCTTATTTTGAACCAGAGGAGGACCAGTTGGACTGGGAGGGGTCTGATGACCCTCTGACACGACACTGTCAGTACGATCAGGACTGGACAGAGAGTCTAGGGGAGGCCAGTGGTCTGGATACTTCCCTGACACTGGCATGCTGTCTCCTCCCGTGGCCACGGAGGAGGGAGCCAATTTTGGTACGGTGTTGCGTAGGGCAGCTGGGGCCTTACGTCTCCAACTTCCTACTTTGACGGTCAAGCCTAACATCTTGACAGAGGTGCTTCAGCCGGCAGCCTCCTCTGCGGAGAGCTGTGCTGCCGTTTAACGACGCCCTCACTGACGTTCTTTTGGGCGCCTGGTCCAAGCCCAACACAGGGGCTCCTGTGGATCGGAACGTGTCACGACGCCATCGCCCAGCTCCGGGCGACCCCCTGTTTCTCTCTGTCCACCCCACTCCTGAGAGCTTGGTTGTCCAAGCCTCCGCTTCCCAAACCGCCTTCCCTACCGCTCCTCCGGATAGGGAATCCAAACGCCTGGATCAGTTTGGGAAGAAGGGCTTTTCTTCCTCCAGTGCTGGCTTGCGGTCCGTTAACACCGCTTGTCTTTTGGGCCGATATACCCACTCCCTGTGGGATTCGGTGGCGGATGTTTTGCCCCAGTGTCCTGAGGAGGTCCAGACACTGCTTTCCCGCGCCATTGCGGAAGGAAGGGATGCGGCTAAATACACCATACGTTGTGGCCTTGACACCGCCGACTCGCTGGGCAGGTCTATTGCAACGACGGTGGCACTCAGACGCCACGCCTGGCTGAGAACCACTGGTTTTTCAGGGGATGTCCAGAATACTCTCATGGACATGCCCTTTGATGGAGTCGGTCTTTTGGGTACAAAGCAGACCATGCGTTGGAGCGCTTTAAGGACTCACGGGCTACTGCCAAGTCCCTGGGCCTTTCTGCTACACGCCCTCCGCTGACTTCTGCTTTTCGCCCCTATCGTGGCCACGGTAGGGGCGCCCCTTCACGTCAGCAGCCCAGCCACCGGCCCGCGCAGCAGGCGTCTTCGCGTGGCCGAGGACGTGGATTCCGCCGTGGCGGATCGGGCAACCAGCGTGCGGGTCAGGCCACCACCTCCAACCCGTCCGCGGCCTCCAAGCCCTCCTAGTCCCTCCTTTCAGGTGCACAGCACGCCAGTAGGGGGCAGGGTCCGCCATCACCTTCCCCACTGGCGTACCATCACCTCGGACAGGTGGGTCTTGGACATTGTCCGAAGGGGCTACTCCCTCCCCTTCGAGACCACCCCCAGCCATGCCACCTCAATTCCACCGCATGTCAGGGGATCACTTGGTGCTTCTACAGAAGGAAGTCGCGGCCCTCTTGACCAAGAGGGCCATCGAGCGTGTTCCGACCCCAGAAGTAGGGCGTGGTTGCTACTCCCACTACTTTCTGGTGCCCAAAAGGACAAGGAGGACATGCGTCCTATCTTGGACCTCCGGAACGTCAATCGCTTCCTCCGGAAGGAGAAGTTCAAGATGCTCACCCTAGCTCAGGTCTTGACTGCCCTCGACCCTGGAGACTGGTTGGTAGCGTTGGACTTGCAGGACGCATATTTCCACATCCCCGTCCTGCCGGCCCACCGGCGTTACCTTCGGTTCACGGTAGGCCCCGAGCATTTTCAGTTCACCGTGCTCCCTTTGGCCTTACCAGTGCCCCTCGGGTGTTCACAAAAGTGATGGCGGTGGTCGCAGCTCATCTGCGCCGGGCAGGGGTTTCAGTCTTCCCCTACCTCGACGACTGGCTGCTGAAGGCGGGCTCGTCCCAGGCAGTCGTCTCCCACCTCCAGACTACGGCCGAACTCCTGCACTCGCTGGGGTTCTCCATCAATGTGCCGAAGTCGCATCTGATTCCTTCTCCACAGCTCCTTTTCATCGGAGCGGTTCTGGACACGACGCAGTTTCGGGCCTATCCTCCCGAACGGCGAGTCCGGGATATTCAGGCTATGATTCCGATCTTTCAGCCTTTATCCTGGGTTTCGGTACGGATGACCCTGAGGCTGCTGGGCCTCATGGCCTCCTGCATCCTGCTGGTCAATCATGCCAGATGGCATATGCGGGCTCTGCAGTGGGACCTGAAGTTCCAGTGGGCGCAGCACCAGGGCAACCTGTCCGATCACGTCCAGATCTCGGAGGGGACTGCAAGACAGTTGCAGTGGTGGCTCTCGAACCGGCAATGGGTCATGGGCAGATCCCTCTCCCTTCCCCAGCCAGAGCACACAGTTGTGACGGACGCGTCCCTTCTGGGATGGGGCGGTCACATGGGAGAGGCGGAGATCAGAGGCCTCTGGTCTCCGGGCGGACTCCCGGCTCCATATCAACCTTCTGGAGCTCCGGGCGATCCGACTTGCACTCAAGGCATTCCTTCCCTCTGTCAAAGGGAAGGTAGTGCAGGTGTTCACAGACAACACCACCGCCATGTGGTACTGCAACAAACAAGGCGGGGTGGGGTCTTGGACCCTTTGTCAGGAGGCTCTGCGCCTCTGGACATGGCTGGAACATCAGGGCATGTTCCTGATGGTTCAACACCTGGCAGGTTCCCTGAACGCCAGGGCGGACGAACTCAGCCGCAGGTGCATGATGGATCACGAATGGCGTCTTCACTCGGAAGTGGCGCAAGGACTCTTTCTACAGTGGGGAGAGCCTTGGTTAGATCTATTTGCCACCGAAGAGAACGCGCAATGTCATCAGTTCTGCGCGTTGGAATTTCCAAGGCGGCACTCGCTCGGCGACGCCTTTCGTCGCGAGTGGAGTTGCGGTCTGTTGTACGCCTTTCCGCCTATACCACTTCTACCCAGAGTGTTGAAGAAGATTCGGCACCACCGGGCCCAAGTCATTCTTGTGGCTCCGGACTGGGCTCGAAGAGTTTGGTATCCCGAGCTACTCAATATGAGCGTAGATCCCCCAATCCGTCTGCCTCTTCGGGAGGATCTTCTGTCGCAGCAGCAGGGGACGGTCCTCCACCCGAACCTGTCCAGTCTACACCTGCTTGCGTGGAGATTGAGCGGCGGCAGTTGATTCCTTCGACTTGCCTCCCGAAGTTTGTGATGTGATTCTGGCAGCCAGGCGTCCCTCCACTAAGGTGGTATACGCCTGCAGGTGGAACAAATTTGTGGCATGGTGCACAGCAAAGGCTGTGAATCCCCTTTCTGCCCCTCTTTCTGAGGTCCTTATGTTCCTTCTCTCTCTGGCCCAACAGGGTTCTGCCCTGGGTACCATCGAGGGTTATCTTTGTGCTATCTCGGCCTTCCTCAGGCTCCCTGATCAGCCCTCCCTTTTCAAGTCCCCTGTTGTTAACAGGTTCTTAAAAGGCATTACTCACCTCTTTCCTCCTGTTCCGTTTGTGATGCCTCAGTGGGACTTGAACTTGGTTCTTACCTTTTAATGTGCGCTCCCTTTGAGCCTCTACATAACTGTCCTCTTCGTCTTCTAACTCTGAAGACAGCCTTTCTGGTGGCCATCACCTCCGCTCGGCGGGTGAGTGAGCTCCAGGCTCTATCTTGCAAACCTCCCTTTCTGTCTGTTCATCCAGACAAGGTTGTTCTTCGGACGCGTCCGTCCTTCTTGCCAAAGGTGGTTACTGCTTTCCATATTGGGCAGACCATCACTTTGCCCACCTTCTTTCCGCCTCCGCATCCTTCCAGAGAGGAAGAGAGGCTCCACCGTCTGGACCCAAAACGTGCGCTCTCCTTCTATATTGACCGCACAAAACACTTCCGGGTGGATGACCAGCTCTTTGTTGGCTACGTGGGCGCCAAAAGGTCGGGCGGTGCACAAGAGGACCATCTCCCGCTGGGTTACCTTGTGCATCAAGACCTGCTATTCTTTGGCGAAGAAGGAGCCTCCTGTTGTGCTGCGTGCCCATTCCACAAGGGCAACGGCTGCTACCACGGCCTTGGGCCGCGGTGTTCCGCTGCCGGTTATTTGTCAGGCAGCTACGTGGGCCTCGCTGCACACGTTTACAAAGCATTACTGCCTTGACAGTCAGGTCCGGAGGGACGGCTTCTTTGGCCGTTCTGTCCTCCAGGACTTCCTTGTCTGATCTTTGTTCGCAGACCCACCACCGGGGTTGGTATTGCTGGGGTATCTATTCTAAGGTAAGGAATCTGTCACTAACGTGTCTCTTTCAGATGCACAAGTTACTAACTTGTGTAACGATATATCTGTAAGAGACAGTAGTTAGTGACAGATTCTCACCGCCCACCCATCCTCCCCGTTCTGCGAACTGATTTCTAGGGTTAAGGACATCCCTTTCAGGGCCCTAGTATTTTTCAGACACCTATGTCAGCTTCTTGCATGGCTCTGCGTTCCTGGCGCGGAAAGTCGTGTACAGAACTGACGTCAGCGCGCAGGGGCGGCGTCTAAGTACTGCCCGCGACGTCATCCCGGCGATCACGACGCCGACGACGGACGCGGAGCCGCACGACGCCGCCTACCGACGCGCAAGGGTACTGCTACGCAAAAACTTTCCGGATCCAGCCTGACGCCTGGGGATATTCTAAGGTAAGGAATCTGTCACTAACTACTGTCTCTTACAGATATATCGTTACACAAGTTAGTAACTTGTGCATATATATATATATATATATATATATATATATATATATATATATATATATATATATATATAATCTATGGCAGGGCTGCAGCGTCTGCAATTGAGAGACGCTTGTGGCACGACGAGTCCAATCCAGGGATAAGTATTGGCAGGACCTCAGCCCTTTTATTGTGCAGCAAACCCACTGGGGTAAACATTTGGACATTTTGCGGGTATAGCAACACCCACTGGGGTTCAATAATAAAAACGGACTACATTATCCACGATGCTCCACGCGCATACGCCCACTTGGGCGGAACATTTAAATATGCGCAGCTGGTCTGTTTTTGCTGCCGTATCACATTGTAAGTGCCAGTGAGCAAGGGCGGAATGCCCGAAACGCGTCTGGCCTGCTGTATTTGTTGCTGTTGTAGCAAGGCTGACAAACTCCTGCAATCCTTGGATTAAAAGGTGAAAACTCGCCGGGTGTGGTGTCTTCATTGGGGGCAACTCTTTTTGGATTTCATGTGTGCGGTTTGTCTCAGCCGCGAAGATGCCCCACTGCGGATTCATGGCAGGGCTGCAGCGTCTGCAATTGAGAGACGCTTGTGGCACGACGAGTCCAATCCAGGGATAAGTATTGGCAGGACCTCAGCCCTGTTATTGTGCAGCAAACCCACTGGGGTAAACATTTGACATTTTGCGGGTATAGCAACACCCACTGGGGTTCAATAATAAAAACGGACTACATTATCCATGATGCTCCACGCGCATACGCCCACTTGGGCGGAACATTTAAATATGCGCAGCTGGTCTGTTTTTGCTGCCGTATCACATTGTAAGTGCCAGTGAGCAAGGGCGGAATGCCCGAAACGCGTCTGGCCTGCTGTATTTGTTGCTGTCGTAGCAAGGCTGACAAACTCCTGCAATCCTTGGATTAAAAGGTGAAAACTCGCCGGGTGTGGTGTCTTCATTGGGGGCAACTCTTTTTGGATTTCATGTGTGCGGTTTGTCTCAGCCGCAAAGATGCCCCACTGCGGATTCATGGCAGGGCTGCAGCGTCTGCAATTGAGAGACGCTCGTGGCACGACGAGTCCAATCCAGGGATAAGTATTGGCAGGACCTCAGCCCTGTTATTGTGCAGCAAACCCACTGGGGTAAACATTTGGACATTTTGCGGGTATAGCAACACCCACTGGGGTTCAATAATAAAAACGGACTACATTATCCACGATGCTCCACGCGCATACGCCCACTTGGGCGGAACATTTAAATATGCGCAGCTGGTCTGTTTTTGCTGCCGTATCACATTGTAAGTACCAGTGAGCAAGGGCGGAACTCGCCGGGTGTGGTGTCTTCATTGGGGGCAACTCTTTTTGGATTATATATATATATATATATATATATATATATATATATATATATAATCTACTGGCGGTCGCCAGTAGATAGTTATAGTTAGGACCACGTTTCCATAGGAAAAGCGTTTTTGATTTGCTTATAACTTTGGCGTCGTTTGACGAATGTTTATGAAATTTTCCCAAAAACTTTTCTTTTCAGATCAGCTCCTATGTTGAAAGTTTGGGGTGATTCATCAAGGGGGGCTGAGAAAAAGGGGGTCCCAAAACGTGTTTACTCCATGCAATTTCCATAGGAAACTTTAGACAAGGCTACAGGTCAAACTGCTGAACGGAATTACGTCAAATTTGGCAGGGAGAAAGGTCTTGGTCCAGAAAGCACGCTTTTGTTTAAATGGGGTAAGTCCATTCAGTAGTTTTAGAGAAATATCAAAATTTACAGATATCGATATTTGAGAATTCTGACATCTGATTGGCTGAGGCGTTACGAGCACGAGCGTGCGGCTCATTGGCTGCGAACTGTTGAAACTAGGAAGTGTTGGCAGCCATTTTGTGACTGTGTTGAAAGGCGTAGGGGGAAAAATAAGAGAATAATTGTATAAGAGGGTATAGTAGGAACACTGTGGTCTTAGTTTAAGCAGTCTGTACGGTGCAGAGGCAGGGAGTTTGAATGTTGCGTAGGCCGTGGAAATCACGTCCGCAGAACAACGGTGCGCGGTATTGCGGCAAGGTTGCGTAGGCTCTGGAAATCCCGTCGGGAAAACAATGCGCCGTATTGCGGCAAGCAGTGTGTAGGGTGCACACACAGGTAGTGTGAATGTTGCGTAGGCTGTGGAAATGCGTAGGCTGTGGAAATCACGTCCGCAAAACAACGATGTGCGGTATTGCGGCAATGTTCAGAAGGCTGTGGAAATCATATCGGGAAAATAACAATGCACTGTATTGCAGCCTTCCTTTACCTTCCTTTAATATAATGCGGTGTAATGTTTACTTATAATGCGGTGTTCACTTTTATCACGGACAGTGAACAAAATTAAAGTTTAATTGGCTGAGGTGTTCCAACAACGAGCTCAATGTTCATTGGCTGCGAACCATTAAAAGTAAAAGTGTTGCCAGCCATTCCCTCCCCCTGCGCAGAGTAGCAAGGACATCTGATTGGCTCACATGTTCCAAGCAGGACCTTCCAGAGGTTAATGTTCATTGGCTGCAAACCATTGAAAGTAGAAGTGTTGCCAGCCATTTCCTCCCCGTCCGCGGAGTAGCAGGGACATCTGATTGGTTGACGTGTTCCAAGCAGGACCTTCCCAAGCTTAATGTTCATTGGCTGTAAACCATTTAAAGTAGAAGTGTTGCCAGCCATTCCCTCCCCCTCCGCGGAGCATCAGGGACATCTGATTGGGTAATGTGTTCCAAGCAGGACCTTCCAAAGCTTAATGTTCATTGGCTGTGAAGCATTAAAAGTAGAAGTGTTGGCAGCGATTCCCTCCCCCTCTGCGGAACACCATGGACATTTTATTGGCTAAAGTGTTCCGAGTACAAGTTTGCTCATTATTGGTTGGGAAGGTTTCACTGTTGTGAAGCGTTTTGTGACGCACTTCAATGGAGTACGGGAAAACAAAGTAGTAGTGGGGAGGGTAGGAACACTATTAACTCTGTAAAGTGGTCACAAGGTGGTGAACAGGGATTGTGAAGGTAAAAATAGTTTTTTATATATTTTAAGGGCCATTTATATAATTGGCGTGGGGTGTACAAATCATGGCGGGAAAATAACAGTGTGTGTTGCGGTCTTCTTTTTATTAAGTTTGCGGGTGGGATACTCCCCAGTAGCTCTATTTACTTAGAATATGGTGTTTACTTTTCTGACGGGGAGGTGTGGTTGCGCAGCAAAAATTTCAGCCTAGGTTTGAAACAGTTTTTATTAAGCAATTACAAATAAACTTTCTTAGAAAACTGAAGCTGTATATATCAAAGAGGTGACAAATAAAAACGCAATTCATAAAATATCCCTTAAGCGTGGCCACACCCTCCCTTTTTTTCTGCTATACTTTGTAAAAGTGTTGCCCCATATTCTTGATAATATAAGAGGGCATGAGTTACTTTTAGATAAAGTAAAAAGAAGTGCTACAAGAAAACTCCTGCACTACATCATCTCAGGTCACAAGAACAATAACAAGTAAAAAACTGTTAAACACAAATGACTTTATATTACATAGAAATGTACGCTTCATCATTTTTTACAATTTCTATTCTGTAGAACTTTGGAAATTCAGTCGTAGTGCTTCGAGGTCGCTCACTGCTCTGCTAACAGATCACGGACTCCTTTAAGAACATTTAGGATAGTAGTAATATATACACTACTATTCCTATCAATTCTATAGGGAGAACGAGAATAGGAACCACAACAGAGAAAAAGAGAAATACCAAAAAATCATTCAAAAATGTAGGGTTTATCAAAGGCATTCAGTAAGAAAGTGTCTATGCAAACAATCTTTTTTTAAACTGCAATTTCAAAAAATATTCTCACTGTAAAAATATCTGATCAAGTAAGTTATAAAGGTCAGTAAGCTGTATTTCAGATGGTTTACTCCTGGCGGCGACAAATCTCCAATTCCTGTTGTGTGAAAATATGACACTCTACTACAATATAGAGAGTGACACTGATGCCACACAAAAAGGAAAAGGAAAATAAAGTCATGAACACAAAACAAGGTTAATAACGAAATACTTTCCAGCGGTGAATATGTTCAGAGCTTCTTTTATCCGGGACTTCGAAACTTTCATCTTTGCGCCGACGGGTCATAAACTCCTCTGAGATCATAATGACTGTGAATATTACAATATACATACTCACACTATATGATCCCAAGGGGGAAACAGAGTAAGAACCAGAAGCTGCTGACATTACATATAAATCTTTAGTCTTCGCGCCGACGGGTCATAAACTCCTCTGAGATCACAATGACTGTTAATATTTTAATATGCATATTCACAGTATATGATCCCAAGGGGGAAACAGAGTAAGAACCAGAAGCTGCTGACGTTACATATAAATCTTTAGTCTTCGCGCCAACGGGTCATAAACTTCTCTGAGATCATAATGGGTGGTTATTATAATATACATAATCACACTATATGATCCCAAGGGGGAAACAGAGTAACAACCAGAAGCTGCTCACGTTACATATAAATCTTTAGTCTTCGCGCCGACGGGTCACCAACACCTCTGAGGTCAAGTACAGTGTCAATATTATAATATACAAAGTCACACTATATGATCTCAAAGGAGCCAGGAAAGGAACAATGTTTGCTGTATTCTGTCTGTTTCTGAAAACAAGCTGCTGACGTTACATATAAATGGCAAAAACAACCAATAACACTTTTTTCTAAATACAAATGTATAAATATTAACAAATAGCTACGTATTATAAATATCTACTATGCCATAATCAAACAACTTACAACTCTGGAATATGTTTTGTGCCGCAAAACAAGAATCCGACGCTAGAAAAGGGAACGTGCATCGCAGAATGGACACGCGTAAATAAGTCGCATAAACGAAACTAATCAAAGAACGGGTGTGGTTTATATACTTTTTGGTTATTGAGTAGTCTATGGAAGGAAGATGCGGCTCCGCCCATTTAGATGTCACGTTTTACAGTTGACACGTGCTCACGTTTTCACTATTTAACTTGTGCACGTGTTGGGAAAAGTTACAAAATGTGAAGCGGTAAAGGTTTCGATTTCGATCCTAACGCATATAAGGTCCTTAATATGTACATACGTTGGAGAGCTTAAAAACTGTTACCCGGCAAACCGTGTCATTTCCATTCTCATGACTACAAACATCTATTAATTGCTGTAATTCTAAATAGAAGACATTAAAAAAAATATCGTTCAGAATAGAAAAAAAAAATACGTGCTAATATTTCTCATAAATAAGTAAAAAAATGCCAGCATTTGTAAAGCGTACAGCTACCTCCAGAGAGGTGTCCCGGCGCTCGGGGCGTCGGGAAGATTAAGCAAGGTATTACCCACAGTGACATAGTGGTGGGCTAACGTGCCGCTGGAGCCGGGAATCGAACTGTGAACGCTGTTGTTCTAAGTCAGGTATCATAGCTGCTGCGTCACACTTTTTCCACACTTATATGTTAATTAGTGCTAATTAAGTTTTAAACATTGTTAAATTATAACTTATAACAGACTACTGTTACAGTTAGTTTTTCACTACAAAAAGTATGCACGTCTTTTTAAAATTTACTTAAAAACAATATAGGTTTCAGGGACATTGTAGTTACAAATTAGCATTTAAAAAACCATTGAAATTCACTGAAAAACCATAGGTTTCAGGCACGTTATAGTTTGAAATTAGCATTTAAAAAACCTTAGAAATTCACTGAAAAAACCATAGGTTTCAGGGACCTTATAGTTAGTTGGACATTTCACTCGGACAAAACCATAGAAATTCCGCCGTTATAGTTAGTTCAGCTAACTATAACTCGCGCCCCCGCAATGCACTGCTGATGACGTCACATATTACATCATTCATGACATGGTCAGTGACATCCCTGATGACATCACTGATGACATCTCAAATGACATCACTGATGACATCATCCACGTGAAAATCTGATGCACCTCCTCAAACTCTAATATAACCTTTGATACACCCACTGTAAAATACAGACTACCATTTTCGAAACCATCGACACACCAATACCAGTTACTACATACGCACTCACTGATTCCTAGGTCTACACACACATCCACTCATTCACCCATACAATCACTCATACATGCAGTCACTCATCAATACAACACTATCGTATGCACTCATACACCTATACAGACACTCACACACCACCACTCATCCAGAGTTACTCACACACCTAGTCAGTCATGCAAAGAATCAATCCCACTTCCATTTACTGACCTATACAGTTATACACACACCACATCACTTATTCAAACAGAAACAAACGCATACTTACTCTCTTATACAATCACTGATACAAGTACACACTCATCCATACAGCCACTCTCACAATCACTGACTCTCACGTATAGTCATTTATATACTCCAACTCTCACATACAGGCACTTATACACCCACTCATTCTTCAGTACACCTTGGCATATATATAATACATATTTAAACTTTAAAGAAACACAGTCAAAGGATGATGTCAGCAGTGATGTCATCAGTGATGTCATTTGAGATGTCATCAGTGATGTCATCAGTGATGTCACTGACCATGTCATGAATGATGTAATATGTGATGTCATCAGCAGTGCATTGCGGGGGCGCGAGTTATAGTTAGCTGAACTAAGTATAACGCGGAATTTCTATGGTTTTGTACGAGTAAAATGTCCAACTAACTATAACGACCCTGAAACCTATGGTTTTTTCAGTGAATTTCTAAGTTTTTTTAAATGCTAATTTCTAACTATAACGTGCCTGAAACCTATGTTTTTTTCAGTGAATATATATATATATATATATATATATATATATATACATATATATATATATATATATATATATATATATATATATATATATATATATATATATATATGTAATCCAAAGTGCCCTGAAGCATCGGGAGGTCACTCGACGGAGTTCTGCCATCTGGCTGTATGATGCAGCCTGCCTTCCTGTTCCACTTGTAATTATCTGCCAACGCGTTTCAAGGTATTGCACCTCTTCTTCTAGGGCAACAAACTTCACATCTGAGGCTCGCATTATTTCTGTGACATTTCCGGTTTTTATTTATAAGTATATCCGCCCCCCAGTGGGCATGTGCTAAGTGCAACATCAGTTAATGCATGATGGGACACTGAGTCCCTAATACGAGAATCTAAGTCTTCTTTAAATAAGTTCAAATGTTCATTTGCATTAGTAACGTTTTTTGTTTCCTTGGTAGGTTGTGGTTAATTCAGACAGGCTAATTTCGCATGTAGAGCGCCGTGCCAAGCAAATTTCGAAGGTTCAAACCTGCGGCCTCGCTAAGCTAGTAAAGCATTTCTCCCCCAGCTGGCGATGGTGCTCCTCCCCAAGGCCAGGCTGCCGTGTGTATTTATGTAATCCAAAGTGCCCTGAAGCATCGGGAGGTCACTCGACGGAGTTCTGCCATCTGGCTGTATGATGCAGCCTGCCTTCCTGTTCCACTTGTAATTATCTGCCAACGCGTTTCAAGGTATTGCACCTCTTCTTCTAGGGCAACTTCACATCTGAGGCTCGCATTATTTCTGTGACATTTCCGGTTTTATTTATAAGTATATCCGCCCCCCAGTGGGCATGTGCTAAGTGCAACATCAGTTAATGCATGATGGGACACTGAGTCCCTAATACGAGAATCTAAGTCTTCTTTAAATAAGTTCAAATATACATATATATATTTACAAAATTTTCCCCCAGAGATGAGGCCGCACTCCTCCACAGGTAAGTGGCACCACTTTTATTGACCATGTCATGAATGATGTAATATGTGACGTCATCAGCAGTGCATTGCGGGGGCGCGAGTTATAGTTAGCTGAACTAACTATAACGGCGGAATTTCTATGGTTTTGTACGAGTGAAATGTCCAACTAACTATAACGTCCCTGAAACCTATGGTTTTTTCAGTGAATTTCTAAGGTTTTTTAAATGCTAATTTCTAACTATAACGTGCCTGAAACCTATGTTTTTTTCAGTGAATATATATATATATATATATATATATATATATTTACAACATTTTCCCCCAGAGATGAGGCCGCACTCCTCCACAGGTAAGTGGCACCACTTTTATTGCAAGTAACAGGCTGAGTCACACTCCATAATGATGCCCCCCTGGCCTGACGCGTTTCAAGGAAACAATCCTCTTCCTCAGAGGCCAGAACACGAGCAGCCACATTTACGTGCGTCTGCACTGTCCCATGCTCACTCATTGAATACTTATAATTAGCCTCCGGTGTGCTGCTCTTACAATGCTTCCTGGGACCTGCAGTTCATACATGCACATTATACTCCCTCCAGTGGGTTTGGTGCTCGTGTTTTTTTTAAGGGGCCACTTCACAGCTCTCCATTAAGCCCCCGAGTGAGACGCAGTTGTTAAATTTGAATACCTGCTTCGCTGATCGCAAGGAAAAGTTCTCTGCGTAGACCCAATATATTTCCAGGGTGGTGCGTCGCCTCCACGGCCTGGAAGCGCCGTGATTTCATATTTAACAAAATTTTCCCCCAGAGATGAGGCCGCACTCCTCCACAGGTAAGTGGCACCACTTTTATTGCAAGTAACAGGCTGATTCACACTCCGGTGTGCTGCTCTTACAATGCTTCCTGGGACCTGCAGTTCATACATGCACATTATACTCCCTCCAGTGGGTTTGGTGCTCGTGTTATTTTTAAGGGGCCACTTCACAGCTCTCCATTAAGCCCCCGAGTCATTATGTATGCACGAAGCAGAAGCCAATCAGGGCAATTTTCTAATAAAAAGAAACCGGAAATGAGATGGTTTGCAATGTTTGTTCCTGCCCATGAAGAAGAGGCGTTTGCCTCGAAACGCGTCAGCCATGAGGGAAATGTATGGCATCTTGAATCAGGCTGCAGCAAGGTAACAAATGCCAGATGGTGGGGGCACGGTCGAGTGCCCTTTTAATGCTGAGAGCATTCTTTGGAAAACAAAATGATTCACATGGCTGCTCGCTGTGGAAAGGAGCACCATTTCTGAAAGAAAGGCTGTGGAGCTGAATTTTCAACTACCACGCAGCACCGTGTCCCAGCAATTAATTAAGCCTTCCTCGAGTGCGCCTAACCTACAAAGGTGAAGATTTGCTTTTAATTTGTAACATGCATTGCACCTACCATAGGAATGAACTGTCACTCATCTCACGGGACTCTAACATTCATAATGCACTAATCATTATGTATGCACGAAGCAAAAGCCAATCAGGGCAATTTTCTAATAAAAAGAAACCGGAAATGAGATGGTTTGCAATGTTTGTTCCTGCCCATGAAGAAGAGGCGTTTCCCTCGAAACGTGTCGGCCATGAGGGAAATGTCTGGCATCTTGAGGCAAGTTGCAGCGAGGTAACACATGCCAGATGGTGGGGGCACGGTTGAGTGCCCTTTTAATGCTGAGAGCATCCCCCCTCGGTGGGATGCACACCCAGGTAGGTAAAGCGCCAAAACAAGAGCAGCTGCCATGAAACAAAGTCCGTTATTATTCTCTCCTGCCAGACGTGTTTCGGCCCAATGCCCTCCTCAGTGGCAGACCATGTGACATGATGGCGTGCAACAAGCTCCAGTAAATCCCCATAGTGATTAAGCCTAGGTGAGCCGGTTGAAATAGTGGTTTCTGGGACTGGTGGTTCAGTAAAACCCATGTGGTTCGCCGCCGTGACTCACGTTCAAAGTTTCTTAAAAAGGATTGTCAATGTTCCTGCAGGCACCCTTGGACATTACGGGCACCTCCTGTTCCGCAATTAGCTGCCCAAGTAAGACAGCAGCGGACCCGCTAGTATCTTGCGATGGTGCAATCCCGCGGCCTGGCTGGCCGCTAAACATAAGCAAATAAGAGTTGCCCCTCGGTGGGATGCACACCCAGGTAGGTAAAGCGCCAAAACAAGAGCAGCTGCCATGAAACAAAGTCCTTTATTATTCTCTCCTGCCAGACGCGTTTCGGGCCAACGCCCTCCTCAGTGGCAGACCATGTGACATGACTGCGTGCAACAAGCACCAGTAAATTCCCATAGCGGAACAGGAGGTGCCCGTAATGTCCAAGGGTGCCTGCAGGAACATTAACAATCCTTTTTCAGCTAGCAGGTATGGAGAGTCCTATTGTTTAACACCACACAAAAGAAACACTGAAACTGTACTTGGGAATCAAAGCGTTTTAATAGGCATCAGAAGGGGCGGTAACATCTGACGCATTTCGGCTCCCATGAGCCTTAGTCATAGATATACAAATACAAAGTGACCACAGCTGTTCCTGATGGACTCTTGTAGTTTTGTTGTCTTTGAGTACTACAATGCTCAGAATGCACCAATAAAGAGTATTGTGATCTGATGTGGACTTCAGTGCATATAGATATTTACTGTTCAATATGTCCAGCACTGCAGCCAAAGATGTAAGCATCCACATTTCCGGGCACTTCACTTTCAATTGCAGGTAACTACCACATTTCTAAACATCACTAAACGCCCAGGCCCCAAGTCGATCAGAGGAGAGATCACTCCTCTTACCTCCCTTTCTTGTCCCCATCCATTCATCAATTTAACTCAATCAATCAATCAATCATAGCATTTGTAGAGTGCACTACATACCCGTGAGGGTCTCAAGGCGCTTGGGGGGGGGGGGGGATGCTGCTACTGTTCGAAGAGCCAGGTCTTGAGGAGTCTTCTGAAGGTCAGCAGGTCTTGGGTCTGCCGTAGGTGGATGGGGAGGGTGTTCCGCGTTTTGGCGGCGAGGTGGGAGAAGGATCTGCTGCCGGAGGTCGCTCTTCGGATGCGGGGGATTGTGGCGAGGGCGAGGTCGGCTGAGCAAAGCTGGCGGGTGGGGGTGTAGAGGCTGAGTCGTCTGTTGAGGTACGTAGGTCCGGTGTTGTGGAGAGCCTTGTGTGCGTGGGTGAGGAGCTTGAAGGTTATCCTCTTGTTGACGGGCAGCCAGTGCAGGTCTCTCAGGTGAGGGGTGATGTGGCTGCGGTGAGGGATGTCGAGGATCAGGCGTGCGGAGGCGTTCTGGATGCGTTGCAGCCGCTTCAGGAGTTTGGCCGAGGCTCCAGCGTAGAGGGCGTTTCCGTAGTCCAGCCTGCTGCTGACGAGGGCCTGGGTGACCGTTCTTCTCGTTTCGGTGGGGGATCCACTTGTAGATCTTGCGGAGCATGCGGAGGGTGTTGAAGCAGGAGGAAGAGACGGCGTTGACCTGCTTAGTCATGGAGAGGGTGGAGTCGAGGATGACTCCTAGGTTGCGTGCGTGGTCGGTGGGTGTTGGAGCTGTTCCCAGTGCGGTTGGCCACCAGGAGTCGTCCCAGGCCGAGGGGGGGGAACCGAGGATGAGGACCTCCGTCTTGTCAGAGTTCAGCTTCAGTCGGCTGTTCCTCATCCATTCAGCGACGGCCTTCATTCCTTCGTGGAGGTTGGTTTTGGCGGTGTGGGGGTCTTTGGTGAGGGAGAGAATCAGCTGGATGTCATCGGCGTAAGAGATGATGTTGAGGTCGTGCAGTCGGGCGACGTGGGCGAGTGGTGCCATGTAGATGTTGAACAGCGTTGTGCTGAGGGATGAGCCCTGGGGTATGCCGCAGATGATCTCTGTGGCCTCGGAGCGGAAGGGGGGGAGGCGGACGCTCTGTGTTCTGCCGGAGAGGAAAGAGGTGGTCCAGTCCAGGGCCTTCTCTTGGATTCCGGCGTCGTGGAGGCGTGTGCGTAGTGTGTGGTGGCATACCGTGTCGAAGGCGGCTGACAGGTCCAGGAGGATGAGGGCCGCGGTCTCTCCGTTGTCTAGCAGGGTCCTGATGTCATCGGTGGCGGCGATGAGGGCAGTTTCGGTGTTGTGGTTGCTGCGAAACCCGGACTGGGACGGGTCCAGGATGCTGTTCTCCTCGAGGTAGCGGGTCAGTTGTTTGTTGACGGTCTTCTCGATGACCTTCGCCGGGAACGGGAGCAGGGAGATGGGCCGGAAGTTCTTGAGGTCCTTGGGGTCCGCCTTGGGTTTCCTGAGTAAGGCGTTGATCTCGGCGTGCTTCCAGCTTTCCGGGAAGGTTGCTGTCTCGAAGGAGATGTTGATCGCTTTCCGGAGATGGGGTGCGATGGCGGTGCTGGCTTTGTTGAAGATGTGGTGTGGGCATGGGTCTGACGGAGATCCGGAGTGGATGGTGTTCATGATCTTGATGGTGTCGTCGTCGTTTATGTTGGTCCAGGAGAGCAGGCGGTTGGTGCGGATGTTAGTCGTGGGGGCGGAGATCTCAGTGGTTGTCGGGGCGATCGTGGTGTTGAAGCTGTCGTGGATGTCAGCGATCTTGCGATGCAAGAAGGTGGCCAGCGAGTTGCACAGGTCTTGCGACGGTGGGATGTCGTTGGTGTTGGAGCTGGGGTTGGAGAGTTCCTTCACGATGTTGAAGAGCTCTTTGCTGTTGTGTGCGTTGTTGTCTAGGCGGTCTTTGAAGGAGGCCCTTTTGGCGGATCTGATGAGGTGATGGTGTCTGCGGGTGGCGTTCTTGTGGGCTGTGTAGCTGTCCGGTGTTTGTTCGCGGGGCCAGTTCTTCTCCAGCTTTCGGCAGGTTTGCTTGGAGGCCCGGAGGTCTTCAGTGAACCAGCTGGCTTTCTTGGTGGTGTGGCTGTTGGAGGGTTTCTTGAGCGGGGCGAGGGTGTTGGCAAAGTCGTAGATCCACTGTCTGAGGTTGCAGGCGGCGGTGTCGGGGTCGGTGGGAGGGCGCCGGGCTAGGGTGGTGGTTAGCTGGTCTTCGGTGACTTTGCTCCAGCAGCGGCGATGCATCTGTTGAGTGCGGTGGTGCGTGGTGGCTTTCTGGAAGGTGAAGTGGATGCAGCGATGGTCGGTCCAGTGGAGTTCGGTGGTGTGACTGAAGGTGTCGTGGGAGCTTGCGGAGAAGATAGGGTCAAGCGTGTGGCCGGCGGAGTGGGTGGGAGATGTGACGAGTTGTCTGAGTCCGAGGTTGTCGATCAGGGTGGTAGAGTTGGTGTCGTTGTTGTTCTCGAGGTGGAAGTTCAGGTCCCCGAGGAGGATGTAGTCCGTGGAGGCGAGGGCGTGAGGGCTGACGAAGTCAGCGATGGAGTCGCTGAACTGTGGTCAGGGTCCGGGGGGTCTGTAGACGAGGGTTCCTCTGAGGGTGGTGTTGGGGTCGGTGTGGATCTGGAAGTGCAGGTGTTCGGCGGTGCTGAGGGTGTCGTCATTGTTGGTCGAGACTCTGAGAGTGTTCTTGTGGACGATGGCTATTCCTCCTCCTACTCCGTTGGTGCGGTCCCTGCGGGAGATCTTGTAGCCTTCCGGGATGGCAATGGCGATGTCGGGTGCCGAGGAGGGGTTCAGCCAGGTCTCCGTCAGGAATGCGACGTCAGGGGAGGTTGAGTCGAGTAGATAATCCTTTTCTCAGTGAAGAAGGCACGAGCGGGTCAGGCTTACAAATTCAAACAACACACAATCCTCCGATTTATGTGAGCCCCAGACCCTTCAGGGTGGTTTAAGCTAACAGGGACGGAGAGTCCTGTTATTTAACACCACACAAAAGAAACACTGAAACTCTACTTGGGAATCAAGGCGTTTTAATAGGCATCAGAAGGGGCGGTAACATCAGACGCCTTTCGGCTCTCATGAGCCTTAGTCAAAGATATGCAAATACAAAGTCACCACAGCTGTTCCTGATGGACTCTTTAGTTTCGTTGTCTTTGAGTCCTACAATGCCCAGAATGCACAAATAAAGAGTATTGTGGCCTGATGTGGACTGCAGTGCATATAGATATTTACTGTCCAATATGTCCAGCACTGCAGCCAAAGAAGTAAGCATCCACATTTCCGGGCACTTCACTTTCAATTGCAGGTAACTACCACATTTCTGAACATCACTTTAAATGCCCAGACCCCAACTCGATCAGAGGTAGGCACGAGTCAGTCAGGCTCACAAATTCAAACAACACACGATCCTCCGATTTATGTGAGCCCCAGACCCTTCAGGGCAGTAGGTTTAATGTATAGTGCCTGTACAGCCTGAATAAAACCTGGCCCAATCCCCATCCTCAGCATGATGGTCCACAGGAAGAGCCAGGAGAACCGATCAAAAGCCTTTTCGGCGTTGAGCAGAATCAGCGCTACTGGGTCTCCTGTAACCTGCGTTGCATCAAACAGCGTAATGGACCTCCTTATATGATCAATAGTACCTCTTCCAGGTATAAACCCGTGCTGTCATTTAGAGACTAGTTTGTCGATTACTTGCGATAGACGAGAGGCTAGTAATTTAGAATACATATTGGAGTCCCCATTAATCAAAGTAATTGGGCGATACGAGCCCAGTTCCTAGATGGGTTTATCTTTTTTAGGGAAAATGATCATTTTTGCAGAAGAAAAGGATTGAGGAGGTAAAGCGCCACTACAAATTGGCTCTAACAAGGTTTTTAAAATGTCTTTAATTTGATCGGAAAATAATTTATAAAATTCAACGGGTATAAGGTCTAAACTTGCAGCCGTCCCATCCGGTAGGCTGGTCAGTGCGGTGACAATCTCCTCCCAAGAGGGGGGCCTTCTAAAAGCTCACGTTCTTCATCGTTCAGTCTGGTCATCGAGATAGAGTCAAGATACTTATCAATAGCATTCTGTGTGGTCTGATCGTCACTGACCCCTTTCTCGGTATATAATGCTTGATAGTACTGATGGAAAGATGCCCTGATTTTGTCCGGCTCTATTACCACCCTGGCCATTGGATTTCTGATCGACCGTATCCCGTTGTTTGTCATTTGCTGTCTAGTTCTCATGGCTAGATGATGACCAATTTGTTCGTTAAATTCATAGGCCTTTTCCCTGAAAGCGGCCCACTTGGAGGCGGTTTTCACGGCTAGGATTTCCCCAATTGCTGCCTTAGCAGTCACAACCTCCAACTGGGCCGTATCCACTTCTTTCTTTTGCTGGACTGCCCAAATAAGCTTTTCTTCAGACATCGCCAATTTCTTTTGCAGTTCTTGTAGCAAACATTTATTTTCTATGCCCTTCTTTAATAAAAACTGAAGGGTTTCACCCCGGATGCATGCCTTAAGGGCATCCCACACCACCCTAATTTGTACAGAGCCAATATTTCTTTCCAAAATTCTGATATCCACCCTTTCAAGTGATTACTATTGGGGGGGCGTGGCCACGCAAGCGACCAAAATGGCCGCTTGTCGTTGAAGCTCCGTCTTCTGACCCAGCTCTTCGACATTGTCCCCGGGGAAATATGCTGCAACTGCCTCACACTCGGCAGCGCTGAAGAGCTGAAGCTGCCCGGTACACTGCGAGCTGACTCCGGGGCCGGGGGTTGCCTCCATCACCAAGATACGGAGCGGGCGAGCAGAGGGACGAGGAAGCGGCGCGCGGAGCCCTGAGCGCCTCCAGCCGATCCGGACAAAGAAACAAGGAGGCGAACGGCGGGAGCCGGCGGTGAGTTGGGGCGCGTCGCTGCGGCGGGGAGGCAGACTGTGGGGCTGCGGTGGAGATTCCCCTCCCGCCATGCCGCAACTTAGATCGGAGCACAGTTACGCCGGATCGCTCCAGGGCCTACGGGCGGACACCCATCATCTCATGAGGCCGCGTGGGGGACAGGGCCCATGGCGAGCCTGCGAGGCGCCCATGTAACAACGGCGCGGCGTTGGCTACGGGGGGGGCGAACCGCTAGCTACCCTTTATACACCGCAACTAGCCTCCCGGCGGCAAGGCCCCTTCTCCCAACGGCCCGCTCCAGCAACGAGTATTGAGGCGCCCTTCAGCTCCCAGGACAGATCGGGGCCTGCAGACGCCCGCGGCCACTTCTAACAGGGCTTAAGCGCCAGATACATTCCACGCTGCTTTCCTGGCTGCCCGTGCCCTATCTACTACAGCTGGACTACCATGCACGTTTGTAAAGGGCATACATCTGCACAACACATGCTCTGGATTGGGGCGCCCCCAGGTCCCTGGAGGTGGGGCCCACCATCCATAGCGGAGGAGAGAGGTCCGAGGATTTGGGCCTTTCTGTACACAGGCTTTTCCCCCATCTGATCCACGGCGAGGCCACAGCGACCTGGGGGGACACCATGATTTACATGCGGAGCTGGCTCTGAGTGCTGGTCTCTAGCCGCATTCTCCTGAGGCCTGCACACTCCTGCACACACTGCTGCCTCTACTCGCACTGAGCGCAGCCCAGATTGCTGCGCTTCCCTGCGCTTTACTGGCTTGCTCTACTAAGCCCAATCCAGAAACTGCATAATACCTGGCGGTGCTCACCCTCTCCGTGGCTTGCCTGCGCTGCGGTTCCGCGGCATGGGCCGAAAAGACCCCAAGCAAAAGACCCTGCCTTTTGAGAAGCTCACGGACAGGGCCACTGAAGAGAGCTCTGGAATGGCGGATAACGCACAAGGAGCAGAGCATACAGACGAGATCCCGGCACTGTCAACGGCCATGCTCCAAGAGATGAGGGCGGGCTTCAAGGCCCTAGATGGGCGCTTCGACGCGTTGGACAAAAGTCTGGCAGACATGGGGGCCAAAATCCAGGTCCACGACCGGTGCCTTGATGTGGCAGAGGCACGCATCTCGGATATCGAAGATAGCGCCGCAAAATCTTCGAAACGTCTGGAACGCGTTGAGCGCATTCTAAAAGAGGTAGCTGTAAAGAATGAGGACCTGGAGGCGCGCAGTAGGCGCAATAACATTCGCATTCTGGGAGTTCCTGAGTCCACGGCCACTGGGCGCCTAGATGTCTTTGTTGAGACGCTGTTGTCAGACCTGTTTGGGAGGGAATCCTTCACCCAGGGGTTTGTGATAGAAAAAGCACACTGGTCTCTGGGTCCACGGCCCAATCCAGGATGCCCTCCCAGACCCATCATTGCCCGTGTTATGAACTTTAGGGACCGAGACACTGCGTTGCGCCTCGCAAGGGAACGTGGGGACAACATCTGGCAAGGTTCTAAGTTATCTCTTTACCCGGACTTCACGGTAATGGTGCAGGATGCCCGCCGGAAATACAATGGGGTGAAAGCGACCCTCAGAAACTTGGGTTTAAAATATGGCATGTTATACCCCGCCAGTCTAAGGGTGGATGTGGGCGGGCGGCCACGCATATTTGACAATCCTGCGGAGGCACAAGATTTTTGTCGCACATGTAAACAGAACAATAATCGGTCGGGAGCGGGGGGGCTGGGCCTTCTCCACCACACAGCGGCTCGGATGCAAGTGTCGAACTTTTTTCAAGTTCTGGCACTGGATAACTTGGCAGTAACAGCTGAATGTAACGTTTATGCAACTGAATGGGGATGATGTACTCGATTTTTCTGTTATGCTTCAGATAGCTGGCCGGTAGACGCGGCGTTGCCACCTCTCAAGGTATATACCTGGGGTGTGTATTTGTTTTCTGGGATGTACCCTTCTCGGGGTTTTTCACTTACCTGTAAAGTTAATAGGTACTTCATGTTCTATTCTTCGATATGGTTCTGCCTCGCTTGGAGTGTAGTGAGGCTGGGGGGGGGGGTGGGAAGGGTTATTTCTTCTTGGTTAAATGTTTCAAGCGGTTTGTCAGTCATGATCACTGTCACAGTCTCTTGTTCTTCACTGTTACTAGAATGCACTGTGTTGGACACGTATAATGGATGGCTCAGGTAGGAAACATTGAAGGTCCCTCTGGCTTGTCCTTAATGTCCTGGAATGTTCGAGGTCTCAATGACAACCGCAAACGACGACAAGTGGTTCACTATTTATTGAGACACAATGTTGACATTGCATATTTACAGGAAACACACTTACCCAAATCAGACACGGCCCGCTTTGCTGCATGCTGGGGGGCACATAGGTATTTCGCCAATTACAGCAACTACGCCAGGGGCACAGCCATTCTTATACATAAGAGGATCCCTTTCCGCCTTAGCTCTGTAGTAGAGGATGATGAGGGCAGATACGTTACTGTCACGTGTACGCTCATGGGGCATTGCATGGCGCTGGTATGCGTATATGGCCCGAACACGGACACCCCTGATTTTTTTCATTCCCTATCTGCCCAATTGATGAGGCTGGTACCTAGTTTTCTCTTGGTTGGGGGAGACTTCAATTTACTTCTTAACCCTGGCCTGGACAGTACAGCCACTTCTTCGGACTCCAAACCTAGAGCGCGGCGCGTGTTATTAGAGCTATGTGAGCAGCACTCCCTGCTAGATATTTGACGCCAGCGTAATCCGACACATACAGAATATACTCATTACTCCGGCCCACACAACACTTGGACCAGGATAGATTTTTGGCTGGTCTCCCCTGGCATTGCCGGCTGGTTCCGGTTGCTGGCGACACTACCAAGGACCTATTCCGACCACTCCCCGGTACAGCTTCACATTGGGGTACCTCGCCCGGAGGGTTACGAGCGACAATGGAGATTCCCCAGTCGCGCCCTTCATGACGACCTTTTCAACGCGGAGGTGTGTGAAGCCATTGAGGATTATTTCTCCATCAATACCGGCTCAGTGGACACACGGGCGGTTCTGTGGGAGGGCTTTAAGGCGTATATACGTGGCGTATGCATTTCCAAACATGCCGGAGTACTTAAAGACCTTCGAAACACGCTGGCGCGTATATAACGAGAACTCATGGATCTCGATTTCATAATACTCCGCACGACAGAGTTGGATACGGAGGGAAAACGCTTGGCCCTTCTTGTTGAGTTTCGCGAGGCTGCAGATCGCGAGGTATTATATCTGAGCAAATATCAGTCAGCCCGGCGATATGGGGAGGGCGAGCAGCCCGGCAGGGTATTGGCGCAGATGCTTTGGCCCCCGTACAAACAGGCATACATCACAGAGCTGCATACTTCCGATACTCAGACACACACCTCTACCACGGCGATCCGCAATGCGTTCTTGGACTATTTCTCGCCCCTATACGTGACTAAAGTAGGGAGCGATTCCGCGGCCCGGGAAGCCTATCGATCCGAAATCACACTGGTGTATTTAGAAAAGGACATGCAGGATTTCTTAGCTGAGCCGATATCTGAGGCCGATGTCCTGGGAGCCATTGTTGCTCTCCGTGGCTCCTCACCTCCTGGGTTGGACGGCTTTACTGGAGACTTCTATAAGGCTTACAAGGACATACTGGCGCCACAGTTGATAGAGGTGTATGCCGAAGCGCTAGAGCAACAGATACTGCCCCCCAAACTCCGTGAGGCTGTCATAATTCTTCCCCCCAAACCTGGCAAAGATACGTCTCTCTGTGGCTCTTACAGACCCCTGTCGCTATTAAACCTAGATCATAAAACTTTAGCTAAAATTATCGCCAATCGCCTTTCACAGTTGATGGAATATATTATATCTCCGGCCCAGTCAGGTTTTGTTCCAAAACGCTCCACTTCCCTCAATCTTAGAACACTCTTCTCCGTTATTCATAGAATCGATCCTAACGTTCCCGCAGCCGCAATCCTTCTTGACGCGGAGAAGGCCTTTGATTCTTTGGAATGGCCCTGCTTCCTCTCGATTATGCAGCTTATTGGCATGCCAATAGGATTTGTAGCCACCACTGCGTTACTATACCGCAAGCCCACTGCAAGACTTCGCCTAAACGGCACTTTATCCCGGCCCTTCTCACTCACCCGAGGCACACGACAGGGGTGCCCATTATCCCCTCTCCTGTTTATTCTGGCCATGGATCCCCTGATTCGACATAGAGGCTTACAGTTTAACACTGGCCCTTTACTAGTCTCGCTATATGTAGACGACACGATTCTCTATGTTCGAGATCCCCAGAACAATTTAGATCCGCTAGTGCGAGAGATACTCAGATTCGGTCATTTCTCGGGACTGGGCATCAACTGGCATAAGTCGGTGATATTCCCTTTGACCAGCAGTACAGTTCTGTGGGATCGTGAGTTCCCTCTAGAGTGGTGTAATGACTCTGTAAAGTATTTAGGCATCCACATTCACTTGGATACCACCCAGATCATTAGCTTAAATTATGGGCGAGCAATATGCGCCTTAGAGTCTCAAGTGGAACGATGGTTGAAGCTACCGCTATCTATAGCGGGCAGAGTCGCCAAACTTAAAATGATAGTGCTTCCCAAATTTTTATATCTTTTCAACAATGTTCCCATACCCCTGACAAACGTTTTTTTTTTTACACTGCGCAAACACCTAATCTGATTGGTGTGGGGTGGGAAACAGGCACGCGTCCGCTGGCAGGTACTCACTCTCCCATATAGCAGAGGAGGGTATGGGGTTCCTGACCTCCAGTTATATTATCTGGTGGCCCAGTGCTGCTACGCATACGCCTGGTTCCACCCGGATGCCAGAATCCCATTCCTGCGTCCAGAGGCAGACCTCGTCCTTCCCGAGAAATTGGCCACTGTGTTGCCGAGGGGCCTCCCTAGAGACCCGACTGATATACAGACGGTCTCCACCACTAGCTGGGCGTGGGATAAGTTACGTCGGCTCACCGGTGCCACAGTGCTGTATTCATCGGCCTTACCCCTCCCTAATCCTCCTTGGCTGCCAATAACTGGAGAGAAACTAGTACACCGCACTTTGGCCAAATTTGAGGTTTCCAAAATCGGGGATCTATACCCGGAGGGGCACATCTTCTCAGAGTCGGAAGATGCCCGTTTCCAAGACATCTCCTTCATGGACAACTTCGTCCTGGGGCGAGGCCGCTCTGCTCTGCGTGCCACACTGCCTACCTATCCCATAGAACCTGACACGTTTACGCCACTGACTTTAATCATAGAGAGCGAGTCTGGTGCCCATCTCATATCCAGACTTTATAAAGCAATCGCTGACATGAGGCCGGTGGCTGACGATAAGATTCGTACTGCATGGGAAAACGACTTAGGCCGCGCCATCACTGACGATCAGTGGAGGAGGTGCTGTGAGGTCACGAAGGATGTTTCTCTTAATAGCAGACACAAACTTCTCCACTTTAAATTCCTACGCCGTGCTTATTTTACTCCTGCCCAAGCACATAAATTAGATCCTTCTACACCACACAATTGTCAGAAATGTAATGCCCCACACTCAGACTTTGCACATCTAACATGGACTTGTCCTAAGCTGAAGAACTATTGGGAACAAGTCCACAACACGCTAGGAAGTATGACTAACCTGACCCTTCTCCCCACTCCGGAAGTAGCGTTGCTAGGATACGCTGTTAACTTCCCTAAAAAGGTCATAAGGTTTGCGTCCCTAGGTCTGCTGTTGGCCAAGAGAGAAGTGGCTCTAAACTGGGGTCGTAGGGCTGTGCCTGACCTGAAGGGCTGGCTTTGCAGCTTGGCATACTGTAACGTACATAGTGAGATATATGGCAGTGTGATGCCTAGTTCATCGCGCCCTAAGGACATCTGGGGCCCTTATCGGACATATGTGGACGCATTGCGGCAGAGCTCGAATTCACAACTGGAACAGGGACTTGTCCCGGAGGGAGTGGGGTAACTGGACACGCTTATCAAGCACATTGTTGCATACGTTTAGAGCCCTATCTTGAGGTACTGTCTTCTCCAATGGTTGGGATTTGTGTTTCTGTAATAACCAAGCTTGAAATGGGAAAAAGTATTGTCTATTGGTGGACTACGAGGCAGAAGAGACAGCAGGGACTGAGGTTTGAACAATGTAAAGATTCAAATATTTTGGAAATAATAGATATATTTTACGTGTAACACCTATATATGCAATTGTACTTTATACATTTGGTTTTTATGACTGACAGTGATCTAACAACTCTGTATCGCTGATAACTGGGAAAATTTGAAAATAAAGTAAAAAAAAAAAAAAGTGATTACTATTGGGCACATGCATCAAGCCATTTTGCGATCGCAAACAGTGCGATTTGCAAAAATCGTCCGTTTGCGATCGCAAAATGGACTTTTCTGATGCATGTAACTTTTGGACAAATCGTAATTTAGGTAATCGCAATTTTTTGCACTGACTTCCTGGGTTGCGCTCTGCCTGCCCTATTCGTGGTGCGGCTACAGTTCGAATCTGAAGGTGCATCTTGAAGACAAATTTCCATCAGCAGAAGAGTAAGATCCATCAGTTAATGAAAAAAAAGAATTCCCCGGCTATCTCAGGGGAGGGAATAGCTCGCTGTTGCCACCCCTCAGAGGTAGTCCCTCTTTCACATGTTGGAGTAAAAGGGGTATCTTCTTCCTGCACCACCTCTTTCAAAGATCCCTGTGCCGAATCCAGGGTTTTGACCCTCTCGGAGGCAGTCATGCTGGGTTTGGGGATTTCCTGTATCTGGGGCACCGTATCTCCCACCAACGAATCCATTTGCATTCCCAGACCGTGGCTCAATGGTGGTTCTGGGCCATCAACAAGATTGGTGCTCAGGGGGTGCGTAATAGTAGTGAGTCGGGCCTCCGTCTCCAACCCAAGAGGTTCAATGGCTTCCCCAGCCCCGTGAGAATCCTCCACATTTTTCCCCTTGGAGCTAACAGTGCGAGAAGGGGGGAAAAAATTAGCAATAGAGAGTTGTGAGCCTCCCGCTTCTGTGTGTACAATCTCCACAGTCCCTCCCTGTGCTGTCTTTTTACCTCCTCCAGTGTCCCTTTTACCTCTACCTGGCGCCTCCCGAAAACAAGCTTCATGAGATGAGTCTGCCAGAGCTGTGAGAGCCGCACCAGTGATCCCTGTTGTTGGCGGGGGGCTTGTATCTTGGCACCCTTTGCCCCTCTCGTTGCCACAGCTCCCCTTAAGTACACCCTCGCAGTGTCTGTTAGCCTGGATTCCTGGGCCACGAGAAAGCGCAAAAGTGATGCAGCAACAACGGCCGCCAGACAATCCAGCGAGGTCAGGCCACCGCAACCAAGTTCGGGGCCGTGATGTGAGTACCGGCGTCCTCCCAGCGTGAGGTTGCTGGAGTGGGCGTAGCAGGATCCGGATTCCAGGCCGCATAGCTGATGGCCAATCATCAGAACAGCACGGTCGTGGCGGCGGGCGGCGCGTTGAACTACTCAGGCACCATCTTGCTCCAGAGTTGTCTCCCTTTTTCAGTGAATTTCTAAGTTTTTTTTATTCTGTTTCCTAAATATACTGTCCCTGTAACTTTTGTTTTTTTCAGTGATTTTCTACATTTTTTTAAATGAATTTCACAGTTTCTTAAATATAAATTGTACCACGATTTACTAATAAAATTTTTCACAAGTTTATAAATGCATTTTATTACACATTCGTTCTTATTATATATTTTAAAACAAAACATACAAAAATGAAGGTAAGTTAACTTATATTGTCTTTCTATAAATGCAGTGCACCAAGTCTCTATTTATTAAATTCATTTTATGGATCCACAGAGCCGCCATCATTCATTGGAGAAATAAGGGGCCTGCCGGTTATACTGCACACATTTCATACTAAAACAACAACACATTTAGTACAAGCTCATGCTATTGCATTTTCTATAAGTGTATCACTGCCTGTGTGTGGGTGCGTGAGTGACTGTGTGAGTGAATGTGTTGGTGTGTGAGTGGCAATATGGGTGTTTGAGTGGCTGTGTGGGTGTGTAAGTGAGTGTGGGAGTGACTGTGTGGGTGTGTGAGTGTTTTTGTGGGTCTGTGCGTGGGTTTTTGAGTTGATTGAGTGGGTGTGTGAGTGGTTGTATGTGTAAGTTGATGTGTGAGTGGGTGTTTGAGTGGCTGTGTGGGTCTGTGAGTGGGTGTTAAAGTGGGTGTGTGGATCTGTGAGTGGGTGTGTGAGTGGTTATATGGGTGTGTATGAGCAGTTGTGTGGGTGTGTAAGGGGTTGTGTGAGTGGGTCTGCAGGTGGGTTTGTGAGTGGTTTTGTGGAACTGTCAGTGGGTGTGTGATTGGCTGTATGAGTGGTTGTGTGGGTGTATGTGTTTTTTTAAATTGGGGTCTGGATCAGCAAATCCACCCAAATCTGCCTGAATCCATGAGGATCTGGGCAGATCCAGGTGGATCTGTGGATCCTTGTGCACTCACAAAAAATGTTTTTGGACACTTTCTTGCCCACGAGGGGTCCCTCACAGATGCCTCCATCAGTCCCATGCGGTCCGGGTACCTCTATCCTGACCTCTACCCTGACCCCTTCTATCACATTTACATTTTATTTCCCCACCTGGGAACCGTGTTCCGATGCACAAAATGGCAGCCGCAGCTTTCCTCTCAGGTTGCGGGCAGCCAATCACGGCACTGCTGTTTGTGTATACATCAGTGAATCTGCATTTCTAGATATGCATAAATCTTTTTACTTTAATAACTCCAAAACTACTGAACAGATTTTCGCCAAATTACAAAAAGCACTCTTTTTGGACGAAGATCTAGCTTTCTGCCAAATTTCGGTTCGGTGGTCTGGGCTACAGTCTTGTCTGAAATCCCTATGGGAAATTGCATGGGGAAACACGTGTTTTGGGACCCACCCTTTTTCTCGGCCCCCACTTGACAAATCACCCCGAAACCTTCCAGACAGCAGATGAAGTGACTAGTAAACTAGTTTTGAAAATGTAGTGAAGATTCTTCAAACAGCGCCAAAGTTATTAGCAAAACAGAAAACACTTTTCCTATGGAAATTTTGTCATCACTATAACTACCTACTGGCAACTGCCAGTAGGTTATATATATATCTATATATATTTATATATTCACTGAAAAAACCACAGGTTTCAGGGACGTTATAGTTAGTTGTTCATTTCACTCGTACAAAACCAGAGAAATTCGGCTGTTATAGTTAGTTGAGCTAAGTATAACTCGCGCCCCCGCAATGCACTGCTGATGACATCACATATTACATCACTCATGACATGGTCAGTGACATCACTGATGACATCACTGATGACATCTCCCACGGTCCCTGCCGGCTCCCCGCCTCTTGTGGGCGGCCGGCATTGCTTTTGGCCAAGGGGAGCTGCTAACATGCAGCTCCCCTGCTTTGCTTCGTTAAAGCGAGAGGTTCCTGCTCTCGCTTCAACAAAGCAAAGCAGAGTTTGCTATGACAGGGCGGGAGCCATGCTCCCGCCCTGCAATAGCAAACAGCAATGTCCCGGGGGTGGGCATCCCGGGACATTGCAGGAGCCGGCCCTGGGGGGGGGCGGTCCCCAGGGCCATCAAGGGCTCCAGGAGGGGGGCCGCGCGGCCCCCCTTCCTACATTTTCAAAGCCCCGGGGACGTGGTGGTCCCCGGGGCCATGGGTCCACTACGGACCTTGCATTTAAATTAGTGTATACCCCTGGAAGGTGGTGCTCCCCGGGGCAGTGTGGGGGGGGGCAGGAGCCCCCCCCACACTTTTTTTACATATATTTAAGCCCCGGGGAAGTGGCGGTCCCCGGGGCTTGGTGGGGCCCGCAAGGCCCCCCGCACATAATTAGGAATGTCCCGGAGAGGTGGTGGTCCCCGGGGCAGCGTGGGGGGGCTGGAGCCCCCCACGCATTTTTTTTAAGACAAAGCCCCGGGGAGGTGATGGTCCCCGGGGCTGCGGGGGGGTCGCGTGCCCCCGCATATGATAAACAAAGCCCAGGGGAGGTGGCGGTCCCCGGGGCTGTGGGGGCCCCCAAGGACCCCCACACCTTAATTAAGAATTGCCCCCGGGACCTGGCCCACCCGGGGGCTTGAAACAAATGAAGCACGGGAGACCTCGCTTTGTTTTTTTTTATAATTTCGGCCGGATTCGCGCACCCAGCGCGAATTCGGCCAAATTATTTTTTAAAAAAATGCTTTTTTTGGGCCTGGGCTTGAGCAGGCCTAGGGGGTCAGGTTGTTTCTACCCTGCCCCCTTTTCTTGTTTTTTAACATTTTTTTTAACTGTTTTCTTGTGACTCGGTTACCGAGTCACAAGATGGCTGCCAACACTTCCTGGTTTGGAGTGTTGGCAGCCAATCAGAATGAAGCTCGTGCTCGGGAGGAGTCGCGACTCCTCCTTGGTGCTCAGATATATACATTTTTATTTTTTGAATTTCTCAGGAACTACTGAACGGATTTACACCATTTTTAAAAAAGGGCGCTTTCTGAACCAAGGTCCTAACTATAACTACCTACTGGCGACCGCCAGTAGGTAATATATATATATGTATGTGTGTTTTTTCACAAAGAAGAAATGCTGCACACCCAGAGACTCCAATTAGCAGGATTCTTTATTGAGGAAGCAGCATCTGAACCCACGATGTGTTTCGACTGTAATTCTTTTTCAAGTGGTGATGCTCATTAACATTAACTACTTGTTATGGCTTAATATACAGTCCAAGGCATTCTGTGATTTGTAGTGCTTAATTATATTCAACTTAGTGTTCATTTAGGTGACTTTTCAACACACTACAATACACTTGAAGACTGGCATATAAAGGCTTTACTTCAAAGGCGCTTAGCGAGTCTTGCCAATTAGGGACAGGCTCATTGAGGATATGGTGAGTGTGTGCCCCGTTACAAATTCTCACCGATGCAACCTGTAATTGGTTGTAGAAGGGTCCGGAGATCAGCAGCACGCTTTATTTCAAGAATGCACATTTGAATTACGCGCTCTTTCTCCACCTCTCTGCAAATGTGCCTCCCGGCGCTCTACTGGTTGGGGGCTGAAGTCTCCTTGGCTGTGGAAGGTCTTTGGGGGCCAACAAGCCCTCCTGTTACCTCCATTAAGTCCAACACTGCGGGATTGATGTGAGCTGGTCGGAGGTCCCGCCCCCTTTCTCCAGCACTCTGGAAACGAGCCTCCTGGCACACTACTGGTTGGAGGATGAAGTCTCCTTGGATGCTGAGGGTCCTTGGGGGCCAAGAAGCCCTCCTGTTACCTCCAGTACGTGCGACACAGCAGGATTCCTGAGAACTGGTCGTAGTCCCCGCCCCCTTTCTCCAGCACTCTGCAAACGTGACTACTAGTTAAAAAAAATAGAAATTTACTGAAAAAACAAAAGGTTACAGGGATCTTATAGTTAGCAAATAGAATTTGAAAAACCGTATAAATTCACTGAAAAAACCAAAGGTTACAGGGACGTTATAATTAGGAAATAGAATGGAAAAAACCTTAGAAATTCACTGAAAAAAACAAAGGTTACAGGGACATTATAGTTAGGCTTAGAGTTCACTCATACAAAACCATAGAAATTTAGAATTTATAGTTACCTGAGCTAACTATAACTTACGCCCCCACAATGCACTGCTTATGACCTCATATATTACATCACTCATGACATGGTCTGATGACATCACTGATGACATCTTAAATGACATCACTGATGACATCATCTATTGAGCGTAAGAATTTTCTAAGAGTTTATGATTGTATATATGGAAGAGCAATATGCCTCACAGGATTGTTTTTTGTGCAGCAAGGTGCCCCTTCCTGCACAAAACCAATCCTGCATGCAACACAGGCACCCTGCCACCATGGTGCAAGGGTGTCAGTGCTAGGCTTCCAAAAGGACGCTAGCGCAAGGGAAATGACAGGAATGTGCCGTATTGCCTTAAATACTGCGCATTCCTACTATAAATAATCCGCTGGGAATCTAGCTTTGTCAAGGGCAGGCATCATTAGGTCTCTTTGGAGTGCCCAAGTATAATTCCGGAGCCCAGCAGTCAGAAACAGGAACCCACATCTAGGAATACAATGAGCACAGCAAGACCAGCAAAAGACCAATAGGCAAAGATGTAAGCCAACAGAGGGAAGACACAAATGAAATCTGAAGTTAAAGTCACAGAACTCAGGTTTGTTCTTTCTGACTCAACCTCCTCAGGCCATTTAATATACTAAACTGATGACTTTTTGGACCATTGAGAACAGTATTACTCCATGAATAATTTGATGCAGGAGTGGTCGTAAATCTCTGGGAAGGCATTCCACCAAGATGAAACATTTAAAATGCACTTGCAACACTGTCTAATGTATTAGGACAGGACCATGAGTTGGAGACATTGGCCTTCTGGCACCTGAACACAGGCCGCCTCTGCAACAGAAAACAGGCTAAATCACTGTGTTTAGCCATAGTTTTTCACTTAATTTTAAGGAATTCATATATTTATACACAATTGAGACGCATGCTGGAGTCAACGTCTCATTCTCTATTGACGCCATTGCCCTGTGGAAATTATTGTGTTTATTCAGTAACGACGGAGAAGCGCATACATTTCAGAAGAGATGAAAATCATTTTTATATATACAAATCATTACTATAATGTATAAAATGCAAACTTATGTGTTAGCATGGTGGCTGTAATCCATACTGAATCCAGGTGCAAGGCCTCTAACAGAAAGATATCCTGTTCTGTTCACCTGTGACCAGATGTGCTGTTTTACAGGTTGCAAAAAGCGTTCTCATAGTGCAAACCTACTTTTTGCGACCAGTAAACTATTTTTCAAACCAACCTATATTCATCTACGTCAGTTTGTAAACTAATGATTCAGAGGGGCGGGGTCGCAGAGCGACTTAACTAATCAATATTCATCAGGCAGGTTCCAAATTGAGATTCCCTCTGAATGGTTTCAAAGAGAGATTCTCTGACTTGCAAAGGACAGCAGACCACCAAACCTGTCTTGGCATTTGAAAAGTGAAAGCTTTTTTTACAGTACCACTGCCTCCTCTCCCTGAGGCTGCCACCCCCATTTGCCATTGCAAATGAGTTATATCTGTAACTTGGGAGTCAGTACCTTTTCAGTGGTTTGCAACCAGAACTATAGTTGCAGACCATTCACACATAGGATATCCATTTGGTACTTGGAAGAGACGCCCAAAACACGCACTATTCAAATATTGAATCACTATTAAGTTCTAAACACAATTTGCAATCAGAAAAAGAGGCTGAGTTGCAAAATGTGCTTAGAACAAAGGGGAATTGATTTTAGCAGTTATAAACTCTCTAAATTAGCAAATTGGAGAGGTTGCAACATTTAAAACCATAAGTACATTTTTCCCCGGATCTTGATGGAGCTGATTATATGTCAAAACTTGAAAACAACCAATCAAAACATAAGTGTATCAGAAATAACAGTAAGAGGCACCAATGAAGATGAAAACATCAATCATAAAATAATGACTATTTCTTCAGCTGTTTTCTAATTTGATCACAGGGGAAAAATAAGCCATCATTGAAACGGCATCTACAGCTCCCATTATCAGGTAATCCTACTGAAAGTGGAGATTGATTATACAATCTGTAGACATCATAAAGCAATGCTCAAGAGTTACTGGTAACAGCTGCAAGTATCCACATGACGTGGAGTGTGAGAACTTACCCTGGGCACAAATAGGACAGGCAAGGACATATTCCTGAACTTCAGGCTGCACAATTGACGATCCAAAAATCACAAGACTGCATCTAAAATTGTCTTTATTCCTCTTTGGCATGAGATTGCCAAGTCATGGCACATTGTCCTATCATCCATTTGTAATTCTTTAGTAGGAACACGCTGGCATGTCCATTGAAATACAGACCAATTCGTCAAACCAGAGTAGTCTTTTGAAGAAGATCTTCCGGTGTCTTTGGATCTATCTGTCCCTGAGCCACCTAAACTTTGTCAAGAACAAAACTGAACTATTCCCCCCACAGAAGGAATTACAGGTTGGCCATAAGTAAGTGAAGATTCTGGGTAACAACAGGCTAACACATTCTTTGATCCAGGAATGTAGGTTTTAGGAAAGCCATAATGAGCAAAAAAATGCCATCTGACTTGACAACTGTTTCTGCAGTGAAGATTTTAGAAACACTGTAAATTCAGCTGATCAGTTTGAAGTTCAAATGGTTCTCTAGTTTCCATCAACAGGTGTATCCACTCCTTTCCTCTTATGCTTCCTGCAAACAACAGCTGCATTCCTTCCTCTTTAGCCTGCATAGGGCCTCAGTTGAGCTCTTGACTCTCTATTCAGCACAGATATATCACTGCAGAAGAACAGGACACCAACAAGTTGACAAGGTAGATGGCAGATCTGTTCCCCAACAGAATTTTACAGTGGCAACCTACATGGATATGTATCGCACCACTCCAACCTCTCATTGAATCTACCATTAAGTTGAACTATTTACATTCCAACTCACATCACTTATCGAGCACACACATCATTCCTAAAGGAACTAAGGGCCTGTTTTAAATCTTGGCGGACGGGTTACTCCGTCACAACGGTGACGAGTATCCCGTCCGCCGAAATATAAATCCCATAGGATAGAATGGAATTTGTATTTCGGCGGACGGGATATATGTCACTGTTGTGATGGAGTAACCAGTCCGCCAAGATCTAAATCAGGCCCTACGCACTCTGCGGCAAGTCCCATACCGCACGCCTCTGTTTTAATACAGGCAAACACACAAACTCCATACATATCACACATTCACATCCATATCAACAATATACCTCAGTGCAACTAAACTTGTACTTCTCCACCTGGAAATGTAAACCTTTTTTTTCATACCACTTGTAACACATTCTCTAAATTATCCCCCTGTCACATCTGATCAGCTTATGATGATGGCATGAAGAATATATAGAGAATATGGCTGGTCTATCACAAGGGACTACATTCTATGCATCATACCCTGGAGTCTGAAAAGAAACCTATCAGCCTGAAATTGATGGAGAGATTGGTTTGTGAAATATCTGGATTCCATGAGGACAGAAGTAATAAATATTGTTAAATTCTTATCACAGTTAGTGGACCAGGTGTCAGTTCCTATCCAGGCAATTCGGCTGGCACCATTCAGTTTCCAATTTGCTAGAGGGTGCCCACTTTCAGCACATTTGGTGAGGGGAGCCCTAGCAACCAAGTCTTACTGGTAGACAGGAATTTAGACAATATAATGAAGGTGGTAGAGTTAATGTAGAATTTTGTTGCATTACACTGACAAGTATATTGCATAAAGACATTCTGCCTCCAGGTGATGTTATCGAGTTTTTAAAACCAACGAATGTACATAAGCCAGACTACAGCCCTGCCAAGTACCATGCATCAGCAGTTAGACTAATATATTTTAGTGTTGGTGGCCACAGCACTATACTAAAATGCTAATGTCATGCATAATTATAGCTCCACTATGCACGACCCAGCACCGTAGCTCTGTGGGGTTAGAAAAACTCACCAACCAAAGCTCGCTAGGGTGCCCCAGACAGTTATTATGAGCCGGGCCAAGTTGAGGAGTGGTGTCTCATTGTATGGAATTTGCCCTGGGCATGGCTAAGTTGTTTACTTTACTTTCACTGAAAACAGTAAGAGTTTCTCACATTGCCTGTCACTGGGTAAAAAGTTGATTGACAGGTGTTCATCCCAACGTCAAGCCTCTCGGCAGAGTGCAGAGAGCAACTGTCACACATATCAATTGTAATTACCATTTGGTGTGCAAGAGGTACATCTATGTCGAAATATTGACAGCACCAAACTCAGGAAAAGGAAATGCTATATATACAGCTGGGGGGTGGAGGGGCGAGAAGGAGATAGAAAGAGCGAGGGAGAGAGCGCACAGATTGAATGCCATGATGCAAAGAATTACATAAAGAAAGAGAGAGTAAAAAGAGTAGTGAAGAGAAAGAAGTGAGATAAGCAGATAGAGGTTTTCAGAAAGATGCTGGGAGAAAAGTGTCCCAGTGAGAGACTGCAGATGAATGGGCAAACAAGAGATTGAAGCACTCTTAAGGCCACTACTCTGTCCTTCGAGCTAGTGACATTCATGGCCTCATTTATGAAAAGTGACGCATCGCTGGGGAAAAACAGTGACAACACTTTTCACTGCGCCCTCCTTGTGACACCATGGATGTGCACTATGTACACTACGGCGCTCCATGTCGCAAGGATTGACCAGATACTTCACAAATCCTGACTTGTTGGTAACTTGACACAACTCCAGCAATGTGTCATTACACCTGGAGGGAGTCCCATGTGAAAGGATGTGTGTTACTCCTTACGCCTGCTTGAAGCAGGCGTAAGGGTTTGATGGGGTCAGGTCGTAGAAGTGGCGCACTGAAATCTCATAGATTTCTCTTCGCCACTCTACAAGCCTTTTTTACGTGGGAACGCCCTCCCTGCATATTTTATACCTGACGCAGGTATAATGTAGCGCAGGCATTTACAAAGTGATTCATCTGCCTAGATGCGTCACTTTGTAAATTGGGGGCAGTATGGCGCATTCTGCAGCACACATAGAAAGAAGAAGAAATAGAGATATTTCTCCTCATTACGCCTCCCCTGGGAAGGCGTCCCCAAGTTTACAAGTTATTGTAAATCTGGGGATACATCAATATCCATGGGAGTTGTGTGGGAACACCGACGCAACACCCATGCCTTCCCAGGGCAGAGTAACGCAACACATCAATTTGCGCTGCGTTGCGTTACTCTATATTTTTTCAGCCACTCAGCGTGGTTCCAAAAATCTGACTTCGAGGTTTGTATCACGCATGTACCACGTTGCCTGGTGCAAACGTGACGCAACCCTCTCATAAATAAGCCCCCCAAAGTGCTGGTTTGTAAGCAGAAACACAGAAATCTACCTTCCAAATCAAGATAGGTAAATATCAAAATAACCTAAAAGAATGTAAGCGTTTTGTTTGTGAAAAATGTATGGTATGGTTCGTTTTTAATTATGTTTTTTTAAACATTTACATCCCTTGAAGTGTAAGTTTTGACTTGTCAAATATTCAATTAATAGACAGAAATGTATAACTCTCAGCCAATTTTCCATAAATGTAAACAAAGTAACGTCATATTCTTAAGTATACATAAAAGGTCCTTTCCGAGCGTTTTGGATGGAAATCCATCCACTGTCAGCCCTAGGTGGAAAATAAAATCAGTGCATGAGTGTTTCTTACTTCCAGGATTCGTTTTGATTATACATATAATTAATCTACTGGGAGCTGTTCAATGTGGACAAGGTTGGTTTCATGTTTTAGATGTGCAAAGGTCAAGGCAACCTTTGTGTGAAGTGTTTTCAATGTGGCTCTGATATTAAAAGTTGATAAATCTTGCGAAACTATATTTAAATATAGCAGCATTGAGTCACGTAGGTGGAGTTTGTTTTCTTATTATAGATTAGGAAATCAACGAGTGCAATGAATGGCCTTCGGAATACGACTTCTAAAAAAAGTTTCAAGTATAAATTGATTGCATGCTTCAAAAATAACACGAGTAAACTATTTTTTTTAAAGTTTTCGTTTGAAAAAAGGGCAGAGCTGAATTTACATACCTGAATATGCACTTAATGGTTTTAGATGTTGGCATTTTGATACATTTAAAAGCCAATGCATTTTATTATTTTGGGTGAGCTTAGAAAAATCGTCAATGGAGGTTTAGTGATATGAAAGGAAGTTAACTGCTTCATTATTGGTATTGAACCATTAAAACTTCAGAGGATTTCAATAGGTTGATGTTAGGTTGATGGTGTTGTTTTAGTTTGTCATTAAAGTTGAGCATTTGTTCAGTGATATGGCTGGTCTAGTGGTTTGATTTTGTTTTTTGTTTGATACCCATTTTAAATTTGAAGTTTTTGGGCTAACTGACTATGAATAGGAAATTTAGACATTTTTATATTTGGCGAAATGCATTGATGATCGGATGTTGAGCTTGTAAAACTAACAGGATAGAGGGAGTTTTGATTCCCTAAGTTGCAATGATGGGGTCCTGAAAGGAGCGGGCGTAACTTGTTTTTCAGCAAGCATCTAAATAATACCCAAAACCAAAAGAAAGGAAGGAGAATATTTTTCCAAACATATATGCTATGTACCAACCAGTTTGTGAATCAAAACTACCTTCTTGGCAGGGTAATTTCCCCAGATTTGGAATAGGGCAATATACCTGAATAGAGATGACTTTGAAACCTGGGTAAAGACACCAAAGGTTACCCTAAAACCCGTCACAAGAAGATCCCCGTATCTCTGTTTTCGGAAAGCCTTGAGTAAGCCATTGGGAATTGAACAAGTTCTATCTTCTAGTTACCGTACCCAGTAAAATGGACTAACTGAGCAAACAAATTAAAGCTTGGAGCAGTATCCACTAAACTACTGTAAGGTAATTCAAGACAATAGAGTTTCCTGTTTGTCAACTGCGCTTTCCAATTCGCCAATTCCTATGATAATGCTATCCATAGTACCATCACATATTTGCCTTTTTTGTTTGCAAGGATTCCAATCAAGATGGGCCTGGGGGAATGTCCTAGCTGCTATGACCACACTGGACACTGAGACACATGACAAAGCTGAAGAAGCTTACTCCAGTTGGGAAAATCGCATTACACAATCACTGGATAAAATAGCCCTCAAAACTTCTTTCAAACCAAAATCCTGACCTAAAATGGCGTTATGGTTTGACCCCCAACTACTTTCCTTAAAGAAAAACTGTAAAAAAAATTGAAAGGGTCTGGAGGAAAACTTATGATCCAAAACTTAAAGCCAAGTATAAGGTGGCTATCAGACTATATCACAACAACATCAAAGAGGCACAGGCTAAATTCTTCGAGCTACAAATTAGCCAGGCACAGAACTCCTCAAAGGAACATTTCGCAGTAGTCAAGGCCTTAACCTCCCTAGCACACGACACACATCCGACTGAGGCCCCGGAGGAGAGATATAATGATCTAACAACCTAATTCCTCACAAAAGTCATGGACATCTATAGCTCTTTTATGACTGGGAGAGAAACATCCCCAAGGCAGGAAAGAGATCAGGCGCAGACCGCCTCGCCGCCCACCATTACCAGCTTCCCCCCAGTCCACATAGAGGATGTGAAACTATTATTGGATAAGGTGAAATCAGGCTCGCCATTAGACCCTGCCCCGCCGCATATGCTTAAAAAAGTCACAAAGATCCTGCTTCCAACACTAGTTAAAATCATGAACCTCTCTCTCTCTTGAGTCGGGGTTAGTACTAATTAAGCATGCTATAATTAGACCTCTGCTAAAAAAAAACAATCTAGACCCAACTCAACTAGGGAACTATCGCCCCATTTCAATGCTGCCATTTGTTGGGAAGCTGTTGGAAAAACATGTAAATGTAGTACTGACAGAGTTCTTGGAAACGAACCAATGCCTCCACCCCACGCAGATGGGATTTTGAGCTCAGCACAGCACAGAATCAGCGTTATTAACTGTGGTAGAGGAACTTAAAATGATTCTGGACCAGGGAAGCTCAGCCGCTATACTACTTCTTGACTTGAGCGCAGCGTTCGACACGATGAACCACCATATTCTGCAAAACAGACTGGTGGACATTGATGTCCAAGGTAATACTCTACCATGGCTGGCATCGTTTTTGGAAGGTAGAACTTTCCAAGTTATGGAAAACAACCTCCTCTCCAGAACGATGCCTCTGACCTGCGGGGTGCCTCAGGGCTCCTCGCTGAGTCCCACACTGTTTAATGTCTATATGGGACCACTAGCACGGATAGCGCAAGAGTTTGATGTCTCTATGACATCCTACGCTGATGACACCCAGCTGGTGATTTCCCTAGATCCCAGATCCAACGGGGACTCCGACAGTTTAGCTCCCTGTATGGAAAGGGTGGTGGACTGGATGACAATAGCTGCGTAAAATTGAACGGGGATAAAACAGAGCTGATGGTCCTCGGGAACAAGGCAGTCCCTGGGCCTTTAATCAGCAGGCCCAACTGCCTAGGTAGCCCACCTATTCCAAAGGCGTCTATCAAAAATCTTGGTTTCTGGCTCGACAAGGATCTACCAATGGTGATCCAAGCTATAAAACTAGTAAGCACATGTTTTGGACTACATAGAATGCTCCGAAAAATTCTGGAGTGTATTCCCATACAGCTCAGAAAGACAGTAGTCCACTCCCTGGTCACGTCACGTCTGGACTACGGAAACTCACTTTTCCTAGGGGCACCAAAATACGTTATTAATAGACTTCAAGTGGTCCAGAACGTAGCAGCAAGGCTGCTGTGTAAGGTCCCAATCCAGGAATCAGCCAGGAAGCATCTAAAAGCACTTCACTGGCTCCCATTGAAGGCCAGAATTAAGTTCAAGGCACTCTGCATGACACACAGAGCTCTACACAACATGGGCTCAAGTAAAGTCAGAAACCTGTTGACCCTTTATGTCCCAAACAGGAGCCTTAGATCCGGCTCCGAACGACTGATAAAAACTACGAGAATCAGGCGAGCCAGGTGGGGAGGTAGATCCTTTACCCACCTGGCACCCAAGTTTTGGAACTCATTGCCACGTGAATCTCGACACCTGGAAAAGGAAACAGCACTCCGGAAGTCGATTAAAACTTGGTTGTTCAATCAGTATTATTAACCTACCGCTAGCCTTCTCTCAGTATTAGTCTCTTAGCGCTGGGAAGCCCTCGGGTAGCTATGCGCTCTACAAATCACTTAAATAAATAAAAAATAATCAAGTTCTATCTTCTAGTTACCGTACCCAGTAAAATGGACTAACTGAGCAAACAAATTAAAGCTTGGAGCAGTATCCACTAAACTACTGTAAGGCAATTCAAGACAATAGTTTTTCCTGTTTGTCAACTGTGGTTTTCCAATTAGCCAATTCCTATGATAATGATATCTATAGTACCATCACATATTTGCCTTTTTTGTTTGCAAGGATTCCAATGAAGATGTTTTCCATGATCTCCTCATATAGATCCTTTGGTTCGAGCAACTACTTAAAATAGTTCCAGAAGCATAAAAAACGTGTTTTTAAAGCCTGCATCATTAAAAGATCAGGAAGAAGTAGCATGCAGATAAATCAAGATCAAACTCTGCTTCTTCTTTTGCTCCAGGAAAGAAGGTTTGACTGTCTTCTTCTGGTTCATACAGCTTAAGTTTCGACCACGATTTTTAGGTTGGTCCATTTTTGGGGATTACTGATCAGATCAATCCTGTGGTCTTTTGACTAGGAAGATGCAGTCTGTTTTTAATTCATCTCAATTGAAGCCATAGGTTCTAGATCTTTAGCATGAGCATTCTTCTGAACCTCTGCCAATTATGGTTCAAGAGCAACCAGAATATGAATTTATAGAAATCTGCAATTCTCTGATGGTTTAAGGTTGCCAGGCGGCATTCCTGGGAAGATGTACGTTCATATCCTTTGTGAAGGTTTGGCATTTCTTTAAATGGCACACCAATAGGCCCGGAGCTTCTGGAGATGGCATACTGTTTCATTTCTACTAAATGGAGAGTCAAGAGCTTACTAGAAACCCTATTCTAGCCAAAGAATAAGGACCATAGCTTATGTTTACAAGCAATGTGGACCTACTTATGAGTTCGGTGGTCCTACCGCCGTACCGGTGTGGTGGCGGTCTCCTGCCCGCCGTATTACGATGTCAACGCTGGGCCAGCAGCTGTGTTTCTGACAGCGGTGTATATTTTTTCATATGTGTTGCTGCATGTGTGTATAATTTGACTGCACAAGTGTTAAATGGACACATATGCATGATGTGAAGAAAAAAAAAACCTACTATGAGTACTTTCTCATTGCTGGAGTCTGGCCCACATGTGCCCAGTCCAGTCAATGGGTAAATAGTACAAAACGGACGTACCTGAATTTCGGCGCTAACAGGGTCATTTTCTTTGGGGTCTAGATCCTACTGTGAATGGGGGACCTGGAGGAAGGGATTCACGTGACTGAAGGGAAGAAAAGGAAATGGGTTAGTAAGCACCCCAATTCCTATGATTCCGCAGACTCGAAGCAGGCAATCTTCCTGCCACTGTCGGCTCGTCAGAAAGCTAACTCGTGATTCGGAAGGCGGTGAACTTCTCTGTACCGCCATCTGACAGCTGCTTTTCCCGTACCGCCATCGAGGGAGTTGGCCCGTGGCTAGCGGTGTCGGCTGTGCTCCAGCGGTCTTTCGTTCAGCAAACCACCAACATAATAATATGACGGGCGGACCGCCAACTGTGCGGCGGGGTTTTCAACGCCGTTTCGTCTGTGGTTGGCTAACCGATGAACTCGTAATCAGACCCTGTGTTCTAAGATGATGCATTTACTGTGCTGCTTAGCAGCTGCTTTGTCTTATCTTGTCTGATGTCTCTGTGCTTGTGGTCCTCTGGTGGGGTATTTCACGAGCTGTTTACAGTTGTTTATATTTTGGAGAGAGGATACTTGGTCACAGATGCTAAACGTTGTCTACTTGTTTGTTGTTGAGTAAACACCATGATTTTCAGAATGGAGGTTTGGACAAGCGTTATAGTATTTCCTTTTCAAGATGGTGATCATTCTATACAATGTTAATTGAAGTTCCCAATCCAAAATGAGAAAATACCTTTTCTGAGATGTCATGTCCTACTCGTTGAAGAAGCCTGCTTTGGAGCAATCTCCTTACTTCATTATTTTCTCTAAACTAATTGGCAACAAATAGGACATTGTTGCCAAAGTTCCCCTCACATAACAAGCCCTTTGCCATTAGGCATTTAACTCATCTGGCCAAGGTAGCAGTTAGAAGGGGAGAAAAGAGCTTCTTAAATTAAATCAACAGTTGCCTACATCCTTTGTGCCCCAGTTCTCTCATCCCAAGTTCATACTCTTTCACGTATTGTATCAAACACAGTTGTGGATAGTGAGAAAAAGTGCAATATGAGATCCCTCCCGTAGATGATTTTGGGCTTGTTGCTATTACAAACATCACAGCCTATGCTGTAAACATTCGCCCATCAAGAAGCTATACATCAGAAATTCTGTGACAAGATAAAAGACACAACAGCATGGTCAACTTACCTGTCAGTTGTTAGTGAGATAATTCAGTATTAGCTGGGCGCTGCTCCAAGAACCTCAAGCCCATATTAATAATTTGCAAAGCAATCTTGCGATTGTGCGAGCAACACACAAAGGTGAAAATCTACACAGCATCACAAATAGGAATATTAAAAGCACACCTAAGAGCATCTTTACCTATTATAAGTCATCCATCTCTTCCTTATGCACAGGTAATCAAACCCATAAATGATTCAAATGCTGGTACCTCGGGGTGAGGTAAGTACTCGGACATATTTACAAGCCCCTTGCACCGCTGGTGCGTCACTTTTTGTGACGCACCGGCAGCACAGTGTGGTGCTCCATATTTATAAGGACACGTAAACCACCCTGCGTGGCATATCATGTCCTTGTAAATACGGCCCCTCTGAGTTTAATAGGTTTCATTTATAAGTTCAGAAACAAATCAATATAGATCATTCTCAGTAAAATCGTATAAAAGTACAAAAAGATAAGAGTAAATCCAGATCTCCTCAAGAGATGTACCCTATATATTATAAAGCACATAACTAACTCTAAGAAAATAACGCATGTATCAGAAAGAAGTAATGAAGGTTAAATTGCATCAGATGATTCTCTTTAACGAGCATGAGAAACCTGACTTTCCTTTCACTAACTAAACCCTAAACTAAAAGCATTTGAGTAAGGACCTAATCAAATAAGGAAAGGAGAAAGGTGTCAGCCATCAGAGTCTTCAGTATAAAATACTACAACGATGGGTCAAGTATCTTACAGCCACTTGAGCAATAGCATATGTCTGCTCCCTAAGGAAACCCAAGATGGACTCTCTTCCTAACTAAAACACAGCACATAATATCATCTGCCGTCGACGTGACACTCTTATGTGGTTCCTCTGGTACAATTGGATACTTCATCACCTTTTCCCAGTCAGATAGCACATTATCTCTTCTTGTCCTTGGCCATTCCTTTCCCATGAGAACTCTTCTCTTCGCTAGTTTTCGCAATTCCCTCGGCCGACTCCACTTTCTCATGGTCTGATATCTATTAAGAAAAACTTCTTTATTCTAAATAACGAGGCTTATCCACACCTGCAATAGAAACACCTCAGCAGCATACATTCCAGAAGGTTAAAAGTGAAATGCATTTTAAATCTTAATGTAAGCTTCAACTAAACGAATTTCTTCTTGAGGCCTAGTTTTGCTAAGTTAACATGTGAACAGAGTTACAGAAGATGTGAGCACCTTTGTACACATAAAATAAATGCAATTGCTTAAAGTGCAAATAAATGCTATGAAATATAAACGTCTCAGTATAAATGTATTTACACATAATTAATTCAAATCACACATATAAACATTAAACATTAGTTGTTTGCATCCTAATTAAGCATTTCACAATACAACATTTTAGGTTATTATTCTCCTGTCACATTAATACAGAAATTGTCACGTACTGTTATTAATCACAATCTAAATACATATATTTCAAACAAAACACCCTTTAGTATAAACTGTTCCGCCCTTTTTAGTACATTAGTTTAGACAGAGTTTATTTGAGTGCTGACTATGCGTGAGTATGATGCACTCCTACATTATCTCCAGATGGGATCAAGATTACACTTCTTCAAAGTCATAAAAAACATAACATATGCCCGTAGTTCTGTAGCTATTTACATGTTTAGACATGTTTCAATCCATAAATAATACAGAAGTGAAGGTTGAATTAGTATAGAAAATTAATAAAGTAATAAAAGCCAAGTACTTAAATAAACAAATCTGGCACATAATGATTTTACCTCTACTGGGCCTTCATGACGTGGAAAACAAATGGAAAATATCTTAAATAGAAGACACATGTGCTAGCACAAATGTGCTACAAGGGCCCATGCAAAAACACCATTTTCTATCAATTATTTGCTCCAGGTGTCAATGCAGAATTTCTCCACTATAATCTATGTAATCTGGTCCATATATTTTAACGTCCAGAAGAAGCGTGAAGAGGAAGAGGATGAAGCGCAGAAGAGAAAGAGAAAAGGTAGAAAAAGGAGAAGGGGAGAATAGGAAAAGGTGAGGAGACAAAAAGAAAGTTGCCTAGAACAAAAAAAGAAAAGAACAGAAGAGATGATAAAGAAAAAAGGGAAGAAAAGGGAGCTAAGATAAGACAAGCAAGCAAATGGGAAGTATGAAAGAATAGCGGGAAGGGAAAATTCAATTTTCCATCAGTTAGTGCACATTTTATTACATCGCTTCAAACTAGTAACATGGAAAACACATGTTTAGCACTAATTTGAAGTGGTTTTTTTTAATCAGGTAAAATTATGAATGTTCATTCAGGATTATTTTCTACACAGCACACATATCTGAGATTGTACAGTACTATAAAATGTTCTTGAGTACTGTCCACATGTTTAGCCATATATACTCGGTTAGGGCCTATTACTCAAACACAGACAAAACATGTAATATGCGCATCTGTGATTAGGTGTATGAATCACAGAAACGTGACTGTGTGTGTTAAAGGAGCTGTAAATGTGCGTAACCCAGTTTTTGAACAGGTGCACATTGCTTATCATACATATCATGAACAGTGGCGGCTCCTCTGCAAAGGAGGAGGAGCGTCACCCCACTTCTAATTCAGCAGTGCACAAAAGAAATAACTTTATTATCATTTTATTTTTCTTTGCAAAGCTCAGAGCCAGGTGGGGACAGGGTTGGGCTCCGTGACGCCAAACAGAGTGAGGAGTGGTTTGCACTACTCTAAGTGCACATGACAATTTGTCCGGCCCTTTAGGGCTGGCCAAATGTCATGCGCACTTGGCATGTTCTCCATCGGGCTGTGTTGCACAGACCCGTGGAGAACATGCCCAGCCTCCCCAGGCACAGCCTGAGTGTCCAAACAGGACGCTCAGACCAATCACAATGCTGCTCCTGCAGCATCATGATTGGCTGGGAGAGCCCGGCAGCCTGGGTGCTTCTGGTAGATCGTGAGGAAGAGGATGGAGGAGAGACGTGTGGCAGCGTGGCGGCGAAGGAAAAGGTAAGTTCCTTTTTTTTATTATCATTTTTTTTTTGTAATCTCCCCCCTGCCCCACCACCGCCGTTCCGAGGCGGCCACCACTGATCATGAATATATCAGAGGCAATGAACGGAGCTTAGAGCCTGCTTCTGGGTGTAATATCACTGTCTACAGCAGGTGCACTAACTCAGAAACTCTAAGGGACTAAGGGACTCTGAGCTTGTATATTAGCTGCAGACAGCACAACTCAAAAATAGAGACAGACAACAAAAGCTCAGTGTTTTAAAGGTGTGCTGTCTGTCAGCTCAAGTACTATCCGAGCTGCGCTAACTGCAACTCAAGTACTATCGTATTATTTGAGCTGTACTATCTCCAGTCTAGATCTGTTCAGAAAAGTGTGCAAAGCTCCGAGCTGTTGAAGATTTGTTCATAATTACAGGAGAGCTGTAGCTCCAGACTGTTTTACTTGTTCACTATGTTTTGGAATTACAGGCGACGATCAAACTAGATAGAATGACTGTTTATTTCTCGCCATAGCAAGTATTTAATGAAGTAGCCATTACCCAGGTTTGTCTGTACCCTCGGGCTGCAAGCTCCTTATACAACAATCCTGGAAGGTGGCAGCTTGTTCCAGGGTTCTACTGACATATCACAGTCCTGAATTTGGACAACTGATTTTAAACCAATACATGCTAGAACAAAACAAGCCCAGATGACAACGCCAGCAGCAGTACAAAGCTGTCCTTCCCAAAGATCCACTGACAGTAAAGGCGAGCCAAAAAACTTGATGAAGCACTCAAGAGATTGGGAAAGGTAATCTTTGAGTCTGTATAAAGCCCATACCCTAGGCCTAAGGTAGTGACGTAAGAACAATCTGGGTGGCTCTCATGAGAGTGCGAGTCAGGGACTGCTCTGGTGGTGAGTGCCATTACATTGACGTTTATTATATAAAATGTAATTTTTGGTGGGCTGGTAAAAGAACATGAAAAAAACATTATACATAAGTACACATGTGCTTCAGGGTTGCACTCAAATGCCCTGTTACCCCGTTTAGGCTTACTTGATGTTTCCACTGGCCTTTGATCGGCTTTGCCCGTTGCTGGTAACTCCAGGAAACGGCAATCATAGAACAGAGAGTGGGAGGAGGGCGCGAGTGCAGATGGCATGCTCGCTCGTAATTAAAATAACAAAAAAGTTCGAAGCAGATGAAAACCAGTACTTTGGCCATGGTACTGATAAGAAGAACGCACAAAGAACAGGAAATGGCATGCTACAGCCAACAGAAAAGGAGGAAAAGTAAGTGGCAAGCACATGAACAAATGAAAAATTAGGGTGGGATGTAAGCCCCTTTTAAGAATTTTATTAAATACAATAGATTTCACAAGCCATACTAGCACACCAGAGTATAATTCTGGTCATATCCTGCTAGCTTCATGATGACCCATCTCCCTTCCTTATGCACGACCCTGTCTTTGATGAAAATCTTCAGGTGCTTCTTTAACAGTATGGCCACACCCTTCGTGTTAGTATTGTGACTTGTACAAACCAATTGCTGTACTCATTTTCTCGGTTTAAAAAGATAAATGCACTCTCTCTGTTCAGTGGGCCTCCTGCAAAATAATAATACAGCGCAGGCTGCCTTGTAAGTATTGCAGCAATCTTTCTCGTCTCCCTTTCACTCACAAACCATTTATGCTTCAGGATAACATTTTTATGTGGGCAGCCATATCTCAAACCGCCTTACCCTCGCTAGAAAGAAAATGTGCCCATAGATAAGATGTCGAACAGATAATAGGGCATCTGAGGAACCTGAAGCACCTGAGGTTATTTATTTGATCTTTTTTCCCTCATGGTCCCCAACCAGTGACCTTGTTCTCCCCACCCCTGGAGAACCTGCCCTGTCTTCCTCATAGCCTACGGCCATAGGGAGCGCTACAACCAAAGTGCAATTTAATATCAAGAAAATTAGGGGCTAAATACTTCCTCTATGTTTGAAGAAATAAAGAGGAGGGAAAGAGTAAATAAAAGGGTCGGAGGTTGAGAAAAAAGTTCAAATTCAGCTGTTTCCACACATCGCCTTCAGATCTAACTACTGCCAGTAAAAGTCATACTTTTAATAAAACCATCAGCCTCTTTGTGGCACCTGAAGTTGTACATCTTATTATTATGCATCACTCTAAGAGTGGCGGGAAAATTCAGCTGAGCTGTGGCCCCCAAAACTTATGCCATCTACGCAGATGCCCGTGTTCTTTTGAAGGTTCCCAAGTTTAGCTCCATCACTAAGAAGATTCGCAATCCTCACTGGGTCCCCATCTGAATGGGTACAATTTAAGGCTCTTTGTATTGTACATAAATCCCTGCTTGGCACCGGCCCTCTCTATTTTTAAAGATCTTCAAGTGGTATTTTCTAAATCATAAGTAACGATCTTTTTCATCCAAACTGGTGGCTACCCCAAAAACAAAGAGGACTAGATGGGGAGGTAGAAGTTTTTCGTTTTGGCCTGTAAACTTTGGAATTCTATACCCCTGTCCATTAGATCAGAATCAAAGCTTCTCCCTTTCAGGAGATGGCTAAAGACATAGGGCCTCATTTACGAAGCCCCTAGCGGCACTTTTGCGCTGCTGGAGCGTCACTGTTATGACACACCGGTGACACAATGTGCAGCAGCATTTTTACCAGGCCACGCAAAGCCACTTTGCGCAGCTTTTCATGGCCTTCTAAATATGTGCCACTTTCACGCAGAACACTGTGTGATAGGGGTGTTCCATGGGTGTTGCTGTGGGTGTTCCCACGCAAAACCCATGGAATCTGAAGCATTCCCAGATTTACGAGGAATCGTAAACCCAGGACTGTGTCAGATTCTAACACCACCCCAGGGGTGGGGTTAGGGAGTTGCAACGAGGAGAAATATTCTCATTTCTCCTTGTTTTTTCCTCTTTCTATGCGTGCTGCGTTCTGCAGCACCCATAGAAAGAGGAAAACACCTCTCGTGATTGTTTTTGTGAATGGAGGTGTCCCTTTCTGCACAAAAACAATCACCCCTACAACGCACACACCCTTGCACCATTGCACAAGGGTACCTGCGTTGGCGCATGGCAGCCCATTGTGTGCCAGCTCAGGGGAAAAGGACAGGAATGTGCCGTATCTCATAGATATGGCGCATTCCTGCCCTTTACTTTTGACGTAGTGCAGCGCAGCAAGACTCCTTGCCGCGCTTCCCTGCGCCAAAACCTCGAAATTGAGGCCCATGGTTTTTGGTCTCTTCTTTATAGTTGGCCTTTCTAATCTTCAATTAGTTCTGGAGGTTTCGCTAGTGTCAAGACACTTCAGTAATCACGCGATTTAGAAAACTGTTACTTACTTACTTACTTTAAACAACTTCAATTTCAGAGCATTTAAGAGAATACAGTCTTTTATGATATAAGTGTGGAAGTTGACTAAAATCTTTCTAGACTTGCTTCTATTGGGGTTCATTCTGAAGGGGTCCCTTGGATGTCCTTGAGAATATCTTGTTTTAAATTCTCTGTTTGGGTCCCTGCTTTAATCAGTCTTGCCACAAATGCTTTTAGATTGTCACCCTCCGACCCCTCCGGGATGGTAAGGATCCTCAGATTGTTCCTCCTCTGATTATTTTCTGATGGTTCTAACTTCTCCTGGCATCCATCCCCATTTGCTGTCAGGAGGCGAATGTCATCTTTATTCGTCTCAGTCGCAGTTTTTTAGGTCCCTGACCACGTGCTCCAAAATGGCAATTCTGCTTGCTAGGTCATCCATCTTTCTTTCCAGGTTACCACATGCTTCCTGAATCTCTTTTTGATTGAACTCAGAGACTTCGAGTCTGCTCCTGATCTCTAAAGTGAGGGCATGAATCAAAGACTCAACGGAGTGGCTTGCCACTGCATCTATTGCAGGTATTGGGGTAGCTACTAACCCTATGGGGTTCTGTGTGCCTAATTGGGAGTTTCCGTTGAGTGGGGTCTCACATGCAGCAAGCTGAGCTCCTGTTGGCGTCAAGGTTTACTGCATAGAGGTATTTAGCTCATCTCGCCCTTTTAGGGAATTGTTAGCAAACCGGCTACATTTTCAGACCCCATTACACTGGCGAGCAACTTCAGTGTTGCCCTAGATAGTACTATAGATGGATTGGTAAAAAGTAGATCAATAACTAACACGAAAATGTCATCACAAATTAAACTCATGATGAAGCAGATGGGGTATGGGATATATGGAAGGAGAGGGCAGAATCCAAAAAAGGATTTACTTACAACAACAAAAAATATGGCCTCCAGTCTAGAATTGATTACTATTTAGTTGACCAGAGCATAAAGAGACAGTTTCAAGAGGTTAAATATATAGGGGCCCATATGTCAGACCACTCTGCAATGTTACAGATCTGATTCCAGCCAGCAGGGTGGAGCAGAGGAGGTGGACAATGGGCCGTCCACCTCTGCTAGATGAGGAGACTGTAAAAGTACTCCGAAATAAGACAGAGGAATTTTTCCACATTAATTTAGGTTCAACCTCTTTGGGAATGGTTTGGGACGGCTTACAAAGCCTTTTTAAGGGGGAAAATTACCAGCTTAGTCTTGTTTAAAAGGAAAGCATACATTAGAGAGGTTAATGATCTGGAGTCTGAAATACGAGAGGTAGAGGCAAAACTGTCTTAATTGACATCAGACTATGGTGATATAGAAAATCTACAGACCTCTCTGCAAAACATAAAAGGAAAGTTAGCATCAGTGGTGGAGGATAGAGTTAAAATGAGGTGGGAAGCTATCAAGTGAATTCATTTTGAGTACGGAGAAAACTGGTAGGCTGTTAGCCTGGAAAACTAAAGTAGACTTAGTAAGGAATGTAATCAATGAAATAAAGTGCAGTAACACTGGGGTAATTCTAAGAAATATTGGGGGGATCGAAAAGGCTTTTCAAAACCTTTTTGAAGAGTTATATCATGAAGACTTAGTGACTATAGAGGAGGGGGTGAAGACCTGGCTAAAACAAGAAGATCTAGGTACATTGCATGAGGCTAATAACATCTATCTCAATAGTAATATAAACGCCCTGGAGGTTAAGCAAGCAATTCTGGGGCATATTTACAAGGACTTAACTTTTTTTTATCACCTTATTTACAAATTGGCCCTCACTGCAGTTAGTGGCACTTTTCCAGCGTAAACGTGAATTTTCAAGCTCACCACATCTGTTAGCGGGACTTATTGAAAATGAGATGCAAGGTGGGCGTTCTCGTGCAAAAACTGCCGCTAACCCCACCTTGCAATATTTACAATGAAATATCTGTCCGGCAATAACCCCCCCAAACTGCAGCTAAGTCCAATTAGAGGCAGTTTTTTAAGTCCAGAAAATAGCCGGTCTTCAAAATTGGTGCAAACACTCGGGGCCTCATTTCAGAGGTTTTGGTGCTGGACAGCGCTGCAAGGAATGTTGCTGTGCTGCCCTGCGACAAAACAAAAGGGCAGGAACTATAAGATAGGGTGCATTCCTGGGCCTCATTCATGAAAAGTGTTGCATCGCTGTGACACAACAGCGTTGCAACACTTTTCTCTGCGCCCTTCTTGCGACACCATGGATGCGCCGTATTCACTGTACAGCGCTCCATGTCGCAATGACAGATACGTCTGGAATCCTGACGTATCTGTCATCGCTAAAGTCACGCATTGCTGCAGTTGTGTCACAAGCATGACGCAACTCTAGCAATGCATGGGGCCAGCCTATCCCTATGGCACTGCGTCACCCTTACGCCTGCCATGAGGCAGGCGTAAGGTTCTGAAGCAGTGGCAGCCTAGAATTTCCGCAGTGAAATCTGATAGATTTCACTGCGCTACTCCTATGAGGCTTTGTTGTGTGGGAACGCCCACCCTGCATACATCATGCATCATACCTGACGCAGGTATAATGTGGCACAGGGCTTCGCAAGGTCACGCATATGCCTAGATGTGTCACTTTGTAAATACGGCGCAAAGTGGTGCAAGATTCACGCTGCAAGTACACCAAGAAAATGACGCACCGGTGTCTTTAAACTGTCAGAAGGGTCTCATGAATAAGCCCCCCTGTCTTTTCCCCTACGTTGGCGCACAATGGCTGCCATGCGCCAATGCAGGCACCCTTGCCCCATGGTGCAAGGGTGACTGTGTTGAAGAGTTGATTGATGTTGTGGCTTCATCTCTTCTCGCGACATCTGCAGGTACATCTGGACTAGTGGAGGGCGGGAGTGAACCAGCTGGCCATCTTGGAGTGTTGTTTGCCTGGATTTTCTTGAGGGGTGCTAGGGTGCCTGCGCAGTTAGAGATCCATCGGTGGAGCTTGTGCGCTGTGGCGTTGGTGTCTGTAAGCGTTGGCGGAGAGGTGGTGCTGAGGGAGTGGACGAGAAGTTCTTCTGTGGGCTTGATCCAGCTGCGACGGGGAGGGGGCAATGATGGCGGTGTGTACGGTGGGCGTGGTGAAGGTGTTATGTATACAATGATGGACAGTCCAGGAGAGTTTGGTGGTGTGGCTGTAGTTGAATGTTCCTGCTGGCGGAGAAAACAGGGTAGAGCGTGTGTCTGGCTATGTGGGTTGGTGCGGTGACTAGCTGCTTGAGTCCAATGTTTCAAGGTACTCCAGGAGGGGGGTGGTGTTCTGGTCACTGGGGTTGTACAGGTGGAAGTTGAGGTCCCCGAGTAGGATGTAGTCGATGGATGCGAGAACCTGGGGCGAGATGAGCTCTACAATAGCATCGGTGAATGGGGGTCATGGGCCGGGGGGCCTGTAGATGAGGGTGCCTGCTGAGGGTGTTGTTGGGCTTGGTCCTGATCTGGAAGTGGAGGTGTTCCATGGTCGCTGTTGGGTCATTAGAGTGCCTGGTCAGTCGGAGTGTGCTTTTGTAGATGAAGGCAATGCCTCCTCCTGGGCGGATGGGGTGGTCCTTGCGGTTGATGCTGTAGCCACCGGGGATGGCGATGGCGATGTCCGGTCTGGAGCAGAGGTTGGTCCAGGTTTGCGTGAAGAAGGTGATGTCTGAAGAGTTGACGTCGAGGAGGTCACAGATTTCTGTGGGGTGTTTGTGGAGGGACCACACGTTTAGGAGGATGCAGTTGAGCTATACGGTGCGCTGCTGGTTGGCTGGGCGGCGAGAGGCACAGGTGTGTTGATGTGGCAGTAGGTGTGTTTTCAGTTTTGGCAGGTGAAGGGTGCAAGGGTATTCTTCGGTGATACTAGATGGCAGGTGGCGTGACGTACAGGGTTGAGGGCGAGGAGGGTGCTGGCATCATAGCGGTGTAGTGTCCGGCAGGCAGGGTCCTTGGCACTGGACGCGGTTCATACGCAGACAGCGCAGACGGGCTTGCCTTTGGCGCGCATTCGGCACACCAGTGGCACACCCGCTGCGCATGGCCACACAGCTGCCGCCATTAAGTAGTGCTGTGGGGGTAATGGACAGCTGGGAAATGGGAAACGCAGGAAAGGACACGAGGGGGCGGGGCTGCAGGGGATCGCAGCGTCAACGAGGGAGAGGACAGGGAAAAAGGAACTGTACAAAAACACATGTAAGACAAAGCCAAACAAAGCAAAGAAAAAAGAAGAACAAAGCCAAAGGAAGAAAGCAACGGAGAAGAGCAGAAAGAGGGACAGGAACATCAGAAAAGAGGGACAGGAGGGCAGTCAAGCAGCAGAGCAGTGATGCTCTACCACTGGACCACCAACGATGAGGCACAGGCAGGAGCCTGTGGGGGGAGCAGGGCCTCACACACCTGACCTCCGGGTCAGAGGAACCAGCAGCAGCAGATGGGGACAGCAACAGCAGCTACCAGACGGCACTGCGCTGTGGGAAGAGCAAGTCCACTAAGGGATAGTCCCCCATACACCCAAAAGCTCAGTGCCAGGGGACTAGGAAAGGCAGCACCACCCGGTTGCCTCTTCTGATTTAACAGTGGCGACCAGATTCCGTGTTCCCCAAGTGCCTAGGCCCGAACCGGCACCCTTGCCCCTGGCACCTGCTGCCAACAATGGCCGATCTCTACAACTTGAGCCAGTTAGTGGAGTGCCCCACCAGTCTTGTGCGGTGTCCTCGAAAATGTGCCTCCTCCACAGCGCAGGGATTGCTCAGGGGACAGTGTGCACCACCCACAGGTGCTAGGCCTGGGCCCGACACGATCCCTAGGCCTCCTCCGCTCCCCGTCCCACCTTCTCCTCACCTGGACATCGACACCTGGGCTCAATCCGTCGCACTCTCTCCAAATCTGTGACTCAGCCAGCAGGAGCCTCAGCCGGGTGGGATTTCACAAGCCTGGGTACCGCAGTCGTGGCCAAGTCCGCTGGGGAACATCCCAATGCAGATGATGCAACAGAGTCCCCTTAGGCATGAAGTTGCAGCACTCCCACCACTCAAGTCTGGCACAGCTCAGGGGCCTCCCCCTCCATAGCGTCCGGGCAGCGCCACATCCTATGGTCTGTGGTGCAGAGACGCGCGGCCCACCATTGGCAATTTCCTGCATGCACCCCGGTGTAGTAGTAGCGCGTGTTATGCGATGCAGACTTCCCTATGTTGGTGCGCAGGAGTGCCTCTACCAATCACAGCTCCAAGGGGCACCAGGCGGTCTTCTCACACAGGTCAGCAACGTGTCTCCATGCGACCTGCCAGACTTCACCACCAGGTAGGGAGATCGCGATGCCTCACTGTCTACCGCTACGGCCCAAGGGCTTGTTCCCGACGTGGCCCGCCTCCACCTTCAGGCCGTAGCAACTCCACAGCACCTCTGCCTCCCACTTCGGGTCTCAGACGCAGGCCCAGCGAGGCCTCTGGGCCCCGGGGACTGTCCACGCTTCCAGGCTTCGGCTGCCATGGTGTCGCGGGGAAAGCGCTATGTAAAGTGATGCATCACTGGTTTTCCCAAGTGATGCGCCTCTTTACATAAATGGAGCCCTGAATCTGCATTCCCCTTCCCCGGGGACTCTGGCTGGTCATCCTGGCTGTTGGGGGGTTTGTTTACCTGTACTGAACTTGGCCCTGGCTGCTCCATTCTGCATTCCATTGTTTTTCTTTTCTTTTTATCATTGGTGGTGGACTTATAGGCTATTTTTGCCTCTAGAGGCAGAAAAGTGACGTTGGGCCAAATAAAACTGAGCTTTTTGCCTCTAATTGGCCTTTCGTCACTTTTCTCTCGCTAACGGAAAAAAATATATCGCCTTGACGCTAGTGTTAGTAGCAGTTTTCACCGCGGCTAGCTGATGTTATTGCCATGTAGCGACGTATTGTAAATACGTCGGTACAAAGGCGATAGTTTTTGGCGATAGGCCATGTTAAGAAAACTGCAGCTAACTAACGCTAACGCTAGTTAGCGGCAGTTCTTGTAAATATACCCCTGAGTCTGGTAAGCTAGGCAAGGCAGCAGGCTCCGACGGTCTACTACATGAGGTATATAAAGTCCTGACTGATACTCTGCTGCCGGTTCTGACAAATTTATTTGGGGAGATATTCGAGGAAGGGTCAGCGATACCTCTGACATGGAATGTAGCTATAGTCACACTAATCTTGAAGCCTGGGAAGTGCCCTAGGAGCTGTGAGTCATATATGCCAATATCACTCCTAAATTGTGACTATAAAATATTTGCTAAGATAGTAGCAGAGAGGCTGAATGGAGTGATTGGGGATCTCCTACATGAGGATCAGAAAGGTTTTCTAAAAGGGAGAGCATTGTACGAGCTGACCTATTGCTTATTTGGATCTATAGATCTGGCCATTGTATATAAGGTACCCCTAACGGCAATAACTCTAGATGCTATAAAAGCATTCGATTGAGTAAACTGGTTCTACCTGCAATTTATGTTGAAGCTCTACAATTTAGAGGAGAATTTCTGTAGGACGTTGGAATTGCTATATCAAAACCCTTGCACCAAAGTCTTAATAAAGGGGAATCTTACTTCTGCTTTTAGAATATCTTAGGGGGACGAGACAGGGGTGCCCGCTATCACCGCTATTGTTTAACTTATATATCAAACCGCTAGCAACTAAAATCAGAAATGAAAAATCTATCCGCCCCCTCTAGGTGTAACAGCTGGGAAAAAAATGTTGCCCTCTATGAAGACGATCCTATGGTCTATACATCCGATCTATAGGCTGCGTTGCCAATTATTGAGAGATTTACCCTAGGTTTTGGCCAGGTAGCTGGATATTCTGGCCATAACTTCAAGACAGAGATGATGGCTTGGAACATGACAGGGAAAAATAACTTGGTCAAGAAAGAAATGAGATATTATGGGGTTAAAATCACATAAGATATTAGGAAACTCCCCAAAGTGAACTTTCTAAGAGTAATGAAAGAGGCAGTGATGAGCTGTGCTTATTTACCGCTTCAAAACGAAGTGGAGCGTACATGCATTACACCCACATGTCGCATAGCAAAGAAAGTGCAGAGAAATCCTTTATTTCTCAAATATTCCATTTTATTCCTTTGTTTATCCAAGTTATGTTCCACAAGTTTATCACAACATTTTCATTCTTTGAATTAAGACAATGTGAATCCCATATTTTTCTAATGCTGGTGACATGCCAATCCAGGCCTCCTTAATCACCAGCACTTAGGGTTCTGCAGCCCCATTTATGGTCGAATAAATCTGGTGAAGGTGTCTATTTTGCCCAAATTCACATTTCTATTTAATGCAATTCCCCTACCTTTAAAGAATGAATGGCTAGACAGACTACAAGGTAGGATCAACAGCTTTATCTGGGCCTCAAAGGGGGCATGGATAGCCTGGAAGAAATTGCGAAGGAAAAAGAAAAAGGGGGCTTGTTTCTCCCAGATCTGTGATATCATGCCTTGGCATTCATGTTAAAGAATGGAAGGATGTTATCAGGTAGTCCAGATAGCTCTGAGATAGGCACTATGGGGCATATGTACGAAGAAAGCGTTTTATGAGTCCTTAATAGCGAATTTTAGCGATTCGCTATTAAGGACTCGCAAAAGGCAATGTATGTAGGATTCGCAATATTAATTGCGATTCCTACGTATTCCTTAATTGCGAATCGCAAATTGCGAGTCGCAATTAAGGAATACCTTCCCATTCATTCCTATGGGCCTAGAGGCCCATAGGAATGAATGGGAAGACATTCGCAATTAGGTACTCGCAAATTGCGAATGCAATTTCAAGGGTGCAAGGGTGTCAAAAGGACACCCTGTTGCACCCCTGAAATAAGCATGTGTGCACATGTGGCGCTCATACATGCCCTAAGGGCATGTGTGTGCGCCACATGGCACTTGAAAAATGCAAAAAAGTGCATTTTTCAAAGAAATCGCAAATTACCACCAACTTGAAGTTGGTGGTAATTTGCGATTTCTAAAGGCAAAATCGCACAACTTGGGTGCTTCCAGAATTGTATTTAAGGAATCGCAATTTGCGATTCCTTAAATGCATTCGCAGAATAGGGAGTCGCAAATTTTGCGATTCCCTATTGTGCGAGGGCCTTTTGGGATGACACATCCCAAAAGGCTTTTTCCCGTTCGTAAACGGGCCGATTGTGAGAATCGGCCCGTCTGCGAACTGGAAAAAGGCTTCATACATATGCCCCTATGTTCAAAGCTATGTTAAAAGATACTCAGGGTGGAGACTCTTGCCTTGCATACAAGTTTGGAGATCCTAAGTACTATAAAAAGGTGAGACTCAAGGTACTACAAGGCATGGCCGAATTATGGTATTGCATTAAGAAGGCCACCAAACTCACATAATGCAGCAAATATGTACCTATTTAGGATTCTCCCTAACCTAGGGAGAGAACCAAGCAGATGCCTTGAACACAAAAAGCATATCATGTGAACCATTCAGTGGTGGTCCCTTCCTCCTAGGACCACCCCAAGCACAGTTATGGGCAAAAATACAATCCCAACCAAAGGCCCTGCAAAGCATTATGGGACGAGATTAGCAGTGGGCAGTGAATATTATAGTGTCCAATATCAAAATAATTCTACAAAGAGCTGCAGTTCAACTAGTCGTTACTAGATGTCCCTCACGAGTCAAATGCAAAAGCATTGAAACCCTTTCATGAAGCTTTTGCATTTGACTCGTGAGGGACATCTAGTCTAGTGGAACTGCAACTCTTTGTAGAATTATTTTGATATTGGATTTTTTTTTTTTTTTCTTTCAAATTTGTTTTTATTGTTTTAGTCACAAAAAACAAAGACAATCGCGTGCATCACAATTTAGTCCGTTCTGCCATCAATCTACACAAATGTCTTACATACATAAGATAGTTTTGCTACTCAGCAGCTGTGTCTCGCTGAGACGAATGATTATCCTAATAACTTATAATGTCTGAGGCCATTAATACAGTGTTAGTCAACTGGTGATACAGTTGTGCTTCTGCTTGCCATGACAAAACATCATTTCGAACCTCATAACCCCCAACAATCGGTGCACGCTCTAATTCCCCCTCTTATCCCACCCCTCCCCCTTTGGCACAACCGCTATGTACAAACAATAATGGCAACAAGACACAACTGCATTGAGGATGAAAGATCAAAATACAGGGCAGCAATCAGGGCGACGGCTTCTCAGCGCCAAGGGCAGGGCACATAGAATAAAAAAGGCTCAGTGCAGTGAAACCACAAACAGGACCATCCCTTTCTTCCAGTCTTCGTTAGGCTACGCCCTCTATTTCATCGTCAGTCTCATTGATCGGGGCCCTCAAAAGCTGCACCAATGCTTCCCAAGCCCTCGCCAACTCTAGCGCCTTCTCATTCTTCGCGCGGCTCGCTGCTTGCAATCTTGTAACCCCCTCGCAGTCCGCCCATTTAACGAACTCTGCGCGCCATCTCCCATAATTGGGGCCCCTTTCTGCTTTCCAGTGAAGTGTAATCTCCCTCTTTGCTAACAAAAGCCCCAGGTCTATAAATTTACTCGTTGTTTTATTCCTGGCAGTGTGGGGAAACCAATGCAGCAAACATAAGCCCATTGTGGGTACCATGTCCCTGTCCGTGACATCCTGCAATAGTTCAACTACCTCTTCCCAATACGTCCCTAGCTGTGGACATGTCCACATCATATGACCAAAATCCGCCCCCACTGTACGACAGCGTGGGCAGGCCGCCGATTCCGTATGGAAGTATTGATTGAGTTTAGCCGGAGTAAGATAGGCTCTGTGAAGGATGTAGAAATGAACCAACTGGAAGCGAGCATTCCTTGTACTCTTCCACGCTCGTTCAACAAGTTCTGCCCACGCTTTCTCAGGGATCTCATCTCCCAAATCCTCCTCCCACCGCAGCCGAAGGGTCGCCAAAGGGGCCAGCCTCTCGTTCGTCATTCTACCGTAGAGGCACGTTACCGCCTTAATGGTGCCAGCCGCCAGGACCACATACTGACATGTCAACGAGGTCGCTGGCTCACTAAGTCCCATTTTCCAATGCGCCTGGATGGCTGCGATAAGCGCCATGTGGAGTAAGTAATCACCACGGGGCAAGTCATATCTATCCCGCAGTGTCGTGTAGGGGAGCACTGCCCCATCCTCATAAAGATCTCCCATTGTGGTCAACCCATTCTCTTCCCAGCCCTGCAAGGCCATCCAATTACCGCCATGCGGCAGCGCCGTGCACACCGCCAAAGGAATTTCCGGAGCATAAGGCCGTACAACCTGCGCACGTTTGAGCGCCCTATTCCAGCAAGGTTTAAACGTCCCCATCTCACGGGTGAGAGAGGAGGCCGGCAACGGCAGCTGCAACAGCAGCCTGGAGAGTAGATGTCTCTCCACACTAATCCCCGTCTCATCATCCGTGCTCCTGATCTCTCGCACCACTGCTTGAGTGAGCCCCTGCAACTGTGCCGCTAGGTAGTATGTTTCAAAGTCTGGAACCGCCAGACCGCCCTCCGAGCGTGGCCTCATCAGCGTGTTAATAGCCACTCGCCGCCGCCCCTCAGCCCAAAGAAACCCAATCACCATTGACCGCAACTGTCGGAAAACCGAGGCCGGTATCCACAAGGGCAACGTTCTAAAATAATATAGGAGTCTCGGGAGCGCTACCATTTTAAGGAGGGCCACTCGTCCCGCCAAGGACAATGGAAGCGTACTCCAAAATGTCATGCAACCCCTGAGTGCTCCCATAGCCCTGCCCACATTACCCTCCAACAAATCTGCGTGGGTGTGATATATACGAGTACCAAGATACGTCATACATCGACGTTCCCAGCGTACCTCTTGAGTAGTCTCAGGCCCATCATTCTGTGGTGCTATGGGGAACAGACATGACTTCCCCCAATTAACCTTAAGCCCGGCAATGCTACCTAGCTCTGCCAATAACGCCTTCGCACCCCTAAGGGCTCCCTCGGTATCCGTCAGGAACAAGAGGAGATCATCAGCATATAAAGCTATATGGTGAATCTGCGTAGTAACACGCAGCCCTGGGAAATGCCGACCCGTGCGAGCCCGTGCCGCCAGCGGCTCCATGGCCAGGGCAAACAATAATGGGGAGAGGGGACACCCCTGTCTCGTTCCCCGGCCCACGGTGCAGGTATCCGATATCATCTTCCCTGTTTGCACACGGGCCGTGGTTTGACAATACAAGAGAGATGTCCAGTCAATAAAGCCCTCCCCAGACCAAAGCGGTGCATGACTTGAAACAAATAAGGCCATTCAATACTGTCGAAGGCCTTCTCAATATCTATGGCCAATACCGTAGCAGTGGCCCTCTCATACGTGTCTGCATCCAGAATCCGAAATAAGCGCCGAATATTCTGAGCGGTGTTTCGGGTTGGTATAAAACCCGCCTGGTCTGCATGTATTAGGTGAGTCATATAGGGAGCAGGCGGGACGCCAAAATCCGGCTTAGGATTTTATAATCCGTGGTCAACATTGATAATGGTCGATAGGCTGTCACGTCATGAGGCGGCTTCCCTGGTTTCAGCAAGGGGATAATGAGCGCTTCACGAATCGTGGAGGGCAGTAACCTATCCTTCCGCGCTGCGTTATACAGCAGCACCAATCTGGGGGCCAAGAGATCAACATACTCGCTATAAAATTCCACCGGGAGTCCATCCACTCCCGGGGTCTTTTTCCTGGCCATGTGCTTAATTGCGCCGCGGACTTCACTTAAAGTGATGTCCTCACCCAGCAACTTTGCTTGCTCCCTATCTAATATTGGGAGGGTCACCCCCGTCAAGAAGCTCCGTACCGCCTCTCTATCAGGGAGAACTTGACTCCGATATAGTTCCGCATAGTAAGCACGGAACTGATCATTTATCCCCTTTTGCGTGTAACAGGTCTCCCCATCTGGTGCGCGCAACTCAAGTATACTCGTCCCTCTCCTAGTTGGGTTGGCCAGCCATGCCAATAACGCCCCTGATTTGTCACGCTCCGCATGCGCCCGCTTGACATATTGCTTATAATCATAGCAACGCAGTCGCTCCATCTGCACTGCGACCTCTTCCCTTGCGGCCAAGAGGTCCCGCTGGCAGTCCGGACGCCCAGGCCTCTCCTTTTCTATGTCTCGCAATCGTCGCTCCGCGCTCTCCAGGTCCTGCAGTAACACCCTGCGCACTCCTACTTTCTGCGCCATACAATGCCCCCTTATCACACTCTTAAAAGCGTCTCATTCCACCATCAGCGATGAAGCAGTGCCAGTGTTGTCTCGGAAGTAGTCAGTGATACCAGCCCCCACCGCTTCTCTAAACACCTGATCCTCTAACAATGTTGGATTCAACCGCCAAGTCGGGATTACAGGACGATCAGGGACCAAACTCAAACGCAACAATAAGGGATTATGATCCGATATCGTTCTGGCGAGATATTCACTGTGTTGCATCATTGCGTGGAGATCAGGAGTGCACAGCATCGCATCCAGCCGCACATGGAGGTCATGTACAGCAGAAAAATATGAATAATCTCGATCAGTTGGGTGGTGTGCCCTCCAAGTATCTACTAAATCCCACCGTTGCTGCCAGTCTCGCCTATCCCTGGAGAGCCTATGAATGGGCGCCTCTGGAAGTGGAGGATGGGATCTATCCAGCAGGACGTCCGTGATCGAATTAAAATCCCCACCCAATAATACAGAACCAGTGAAAAAAGGGGCCACCTTCCCAGATAACTGCCGTAGAAAAGCCGATTGTTCAGTATTGGGGGCATATACGCTAGCCAAGACCACATCTCTACCATTCAGTCTACCTGCAACCAAAACATATCGGCCCTCCGGGTCTTTCAATTGATGAGTAGGCTGAAACGGAACCCGGCTCGGACCCACACCAAAACACCCCGGGCAAAGGCAGAGTATGTGGTGCTAAAAACCTGTCCTCTCCATCTGCGCTGCAGTGCCACATCTTCTTTTGGGGCAATATGAGTTTCCTGCAAGAACGCCAGCTGAATCCCCCTACGAACCAGGTATGTATGAATCCTATGCCTACGCTGCATCGAGTGCATACCCCTGACGTTCCAAGTTATACATTTCAACTCAGACATAGCCATCGAGCCCCCATCACTGCCAGACCCCAATCATCCTGCTCCAGTACCAGCCAATTGTGCCCCGTGCCATGAATCAAACCCTTATAAGTAGGGTTGCGCCAGCCCCCATGTAACATTCCCCTAGTAACAATCAAACAATCCCAACAACCCCACCCCAGGACAGGTACTAAAAAACAAGCCCCCATCCAAACTACGTCAAACTAGGTTCCCTCTAGTGGCTACTGAGGGATTACTGTGGGGAAAGTGGCCGCCAGCAAAAAGTCGACCACACCAAGGCCCCGCAGTGTTACTATACTATCCGCTCCCACCCCCAGGAGGCATCTCGACGGGAGCCCCTACTCTTGACCCCTCATCTATCCACCACATCCGGCGGTCAATACACCATTCAAGCATATGATGCTAATTGTGTCCAAATAGTACCACCGACATCTCACAGGCATACAAGCCCTTCAAGCATCAAAACACACAACAAATATATCACATAAGCTCATCAGCCGTGCCAGGTGTGACATGAGGCATTTTGCATCACTGTTCTGGGAATCGCCGTATCTGTATCTGTTCCCAATCGCAACTTATCCGACTCCTGCCCTGTGTCCGAGTGTTGTTCCGGAGTTCCCAAAAGCTGCGACACCGCCTGCAATGCCGCTTGTCTGCCTTTTTCCGTTTGGGACGGGCCAGGCGCCCTCACCGCAGCCGGGCGTCGCCTCGACCTGCGCCGGCGCCGCGGCAACTGCCTCGAAAATTCTCCAGGTCCAGCATCCCTGGCCGGTTTCTTGCCTGTTCTATACGTTTCCAGCCAGTCCCAGGCCTCCGATGGGCCCTCACAAAAGTGCATGGTACCGTCCAAGACTATTCTCAGGCGAGCGGGAAACATTAGTGAGTACTGGAGGCCCTCTTCACGAAGAGCTCGCTTGACTGCCAGGAAAGACGCGCGACAGCGCTGAACCTCCTGGGTGTAGTCAGGGAAGAGGGAGACCTTACTGTTGCCCACTGAGTACGGTCCTGCCGAGCGTGCCATCCTCAGTAGATGATCCCTGTCCTTGTAATGAAGGAGCCTCGCCACCACCGGTCGCGGCGGTCGTCCCAATGCTAATGGACGTGCCGGTATTCGGTGCGCCCTTTCCAGCGTGTAAAACTGCGTCAGTCCCGTCGGTGCCACTGTGGTACGGAGCCAGTCCTCCAAGTACTGGACCATATTAGTTCCCTCAATTTCCTCCGGCAGGCCCAGAACACGAATGTTATATCTGCGATTCCTCCCTTCTGCGTCTTCTGCCCGCTTTTCCAGCGCCGACACTCTGCGGGTGACCTCTCCCATCTGGTCAGTAAGGACTTTCTGCGCTGGTTCTATAGTTGCCAGGAAGTTTCAGCTTGCTTCATTCTGCCCGACAGTTTATCGTGGTCAGCGCGCAGCAATCCCAGCCCCACGGAAGCCGTGGCAATATCTCTCTGCAGGGCCTCTCGTGTATCTGTGATGGCCTGGAGTATGCAAGCTAATTGTAGTTGTACCCCCGCATCACTCGGCGGCTCGGGAGATTCCGGCCGCGTGGAATCATGTCCCCCATCATCTCGGTCCGGCTGAGCCGCCTGCTGCTTCCCCCTAGGCTTTCCCATCTCGCAAGTAGGGAGCCTTCAAATGTAGATGTCCAAGCTCCTCTCGCGTGCAGGTCGCGATCACCCCAATCAGCTTCTGGGGGGCCCACTCGTATGTGGCGGGGACCAGGGCAACCGCCACCTCGGCAGTCCCGGGGTTCTCGAGTGTGCGATTAATCAGCAGCAGTACTCTCACGCTAGATGCCACGGACTATAGCCTTGGGCAGATGTCCGCCACGCAGCCAGGGAGCTCAGGGCCGTCTCCCCATTTTCAGCGCACGCCGGTTCCAACGCATTCTAGGCCCATTCGGCTCCAGGCCTTTCCAGCTGTTCCCAGTCCTCCGAGCAGCACAGGAATCCTCCGCAGGCCTCAGCACAGGGCACTGCCCACGGCCCTCCCGGGTCCACTCGCACCCGCAAGTGAGCCCGGCGGGTTGGCAGCACTCAGTTCGAGGATTCTCCTCTGCGCGACCCTGGGTCCCCCTGCAGCTCCCCAGCGGCTCTCCCCGCCGCCAGTCCCAGCTCTCCGCACTCTCGGCGGGAGACCAGTCGTCGAGTCGGGATGCACTGCAGGCCGCTGCACCTCAGCGCTTACCCAGCAATCCACAGCCGCCCGCTCACCAGTGGTGCGTCGCTTCAATCCCAGGTGCCGCGGTCCCGCCCTCCTCTCCGCTCTTCAGGGTAGTGCAGGCGAGCCACCAGGCCCACGCGACGCCGCAGGAGCAGGCCGCTCGCCGCAGTCCTCTCGGGTCCGGTCACAGCCAACTCCAACAGCAAGGCGCCTTTCCTCCACACCACTCGCCAGCAGCGCTCCCACCACTCTCCTTAACTCCGCTGACCTGTAGTGGAGCGCTGATGCTTGGCAGTCGCTCGGGCGGAAAGCACGCTCCGGGCGGACGGAGCTCCTCTCTCAGCTCGACGCCATCTTGTCCCCTGTGCTCGGCCGCTGCGCGGTGCAGCTCGCAGTTTGCCTGCCTCAGGTCGGGTGGGAGGATGTCACAGCCGTCGCCCCAAGGTCCCGCGACGTTACGGGACCCCCGTCGCAGCCCCCCAGGGATCGGGCGGCCGTCTATCCAGGATAATTGGCGGGGCCGGTGCGGAGCTCCAAGCTCACGCGTCCGTCTCCATTCGCCGGCAAGCCACGCCCCCTATTTTGATATTGGATACTATAATATTCACTGCCCACTGCTAATCTCGTCCCATAATGCTTTGCAGGGCCTTTGGTTGGGATTGTATTTTTGCCAATAACTGTGCTTGGGGTGGGCCTAAGAGGATGGGACCACCACTGAATTGTTCAAAAGATGTGCTTTTTGTTTTCAAGGCATCTGCTTGGTTCTCTCCCTAGGTTAGGGAGGATCCCAAAATCATCACCTCTCTCACTGTTAATTTATCGTTTTCACTTTTGTGTAATGACTATATGCATTTTTAGCATATAAAGACAGAGATATTTATTTTATCTTAACTTGCACTGTGCAAGATGCCTTTGGCAATTATTGTACAGTACAGTCAAGCACACAGCTACACACTTTTAAGAAGGAACCATCTTTTCTTCCTCCATAGAGCATATTGGACCCCCTACAGGTTATCAAAGTTGGGGAAGGGTGAAACCGTGAGCTGTGCTAGAAAAAGCAGATGATCTTCATATGCTTGTGGAATGCCAAGGAAAGCACAAATTCCTGGGATGACGCGAGTAAGGCTCTAAATGACATTCTTGACAGGTAAGTTCAAGTAAGCCCATCTCTTGTTATTTTTGGTACCCTGGAAAAGCAGACCAAAATGAATAAAGATGGAGCAAAATTGCTATTCTATACGATCCTCTTGGCCCGAAGGGAGATATGTAGGAAATGGCGAAGTAATCTTCCACCGACTTATGTTCATTGGCTACGGTGAATTGAATATAATTTTAAAATAAATACTGCAGACCCGAAAGGTAGAAGGCATACGTTCTGGGCACCACTGGCGAGGTCGTTAGAACGAGAGGGGAAATTGGCGTAATTTGTACAAAAGATAGAAGTTATAGATCTGCCCCATGATTACACTTACCCGCTTCTCTTGTAATTCGTTACCTGGTGGATGGCCATGGTATAAAGAAGAAAAAGCAAACTATGCTTTGGGTGCGGTGGCGCCTCTAAGATAAGGGCGCAACCTGAGGATGATCTTAGAGGTGTAACCTGAGGTGAATGAGGACAAAAGAAATAGGGTTCACAAGCACCGTGCAAGTGCTGTGCAGGCGAAACCTAAAAGTGACAAAATAGTGACATAATACTACCACAAATAAACCCATAACATATTTCTCCAGTTTCCGTTTCTGTATCTAGCCAAGCAGACATGATCTCTATCAGGGGACAGTTGTATTAATAAAAACTACGAGCCTGGCACACAGCAATTGGTGGGAATGTCCTTATGATGAAATTAACGATTTTCCCCCGCGCGGCGCACAATGGGCTGACGTGCGCCAACGCAGGCACCTTTTCACCATGGTGCAAGGGTGCCTGCATTGCAGGAATAATTATTTTTGTGCAGGAAGGGAAACCTTTCTGCACAAAAACAATCACGAGAGGTATTTTCCTCTTTCTATGTGTGCTGCAGAATGCAGCTCACATAGAAAAAGGAAAAACAAGGAGGCGAACGTTTTTGGAGCTGCCTCAGAGTAACTATTTCTCGTAAATCTGGGGCAGTGTCCAAAAGCCATGGATTTTGCTGGGACGCCCCTAGCAACACCCATTGCACGCCCTTGTAACGCAGAAAACTGTGTTAAAGGGAAAGATAGTTACGAGGCAGCATTAAGCCAGAAAAACTGGCTTAGTGCTGCCTTGTAAATATGGATCAGGCTCCTGCGCCACGGAATGTCCAAAAAAGTGACGTTCTGGTGGCGCAAGGGGCCTTATAAATGAGGCCCTGAGTATCCAGAGGATCTGGCTAAGCCAGTGAGCCCTCATGGCTGATCAAATGTAAAGGCCTCATTTATGAGGAATTGATATAGGGCAGAGCCGCAAGTCTTCTTGCTGTGCTGCCCTACACCAATGTGAAAGAGCAGGAATGCATCGTATTTATATAGTGCATTCCTGTCCTTTCCCCCTGCACTGGCGCACAATTGCAACCTTCTTCCAAGGTAGGCACCCTTGCACCATGGTGCACCCTTGCAGGCAGGATTGCTTTTGTGCAGGAAGGGACACCTTTCTGCACAAAAACAATCCAGAGAGGCGCTTTCCTGTTTCTATGTGTGCTACAGAATGCAGCACCGATGGAAAGAGAAAACAAGGAGAAATAAAAATGGTTTTTCCCATTACGCCTGCTCTTGGGAGGCGTAAGGTTTTGGCGCTGCCCCAGGTTTACGTGATTAAGTAAATCTGAGGTTGCGTCAAAAACCGTGGGTGTTGTGTGGGAAAACCCACCGCAAAACCCATGGAAAGTCTCCTTGACGCAGAGTAAGGCAAGGCAGCGACTTGCGCGCTTTGTCTTACTCCATATCTATGAGGCCATGCAAAACCACGCAGAGTGGCTTTGCGTCGCCTCATAGATATGATTGAGAGGCTTACGCCGCTAGAGCGTCAAAAAATGTGATGCTCCGGCGGTGCTAGCCTCTCATAAATAAGCCCCTAAGTTCTTGTACAAATAAGTGTATATAGACTGTACAAGACGGTGTGGATTATTTCTCAGAATTTTCCTGCCTATCTAATTGGGTCTGTGGTGATCACAGAGAGCAGTGTTATTTCTAGTAGTGTGAACTGGTGTTGACTTATCACTGCCCATTTGGTGGTGGTGTTAACACACGGGCTCTGTGTTTCTCAGATGTCACTGCTCTATATGAAATGATGCTGGTTCTTGCAATCTAAAATTTAAAATAGACCACTCCACTTGCATATTTTTTTTTTAGTTGAAGAAGGGGACTTCGGGGCAGATTTTCTTAACTTTCATGCAACGCAGCACAGCAGCCAAAAATGCTGCGCTGCGTGACAGGGAAGGAGCTGGAGAGCACCACATCTACAGAGATATGGCTCTCTCCTCCCCTCTCCCTAGTTCTGGTGCAGAATTTTGCTGCCTTGTGCCACGCACACACCTTTGGGCCATAGTGCAAGGGTGTGTGCAAGAGTCTAGCATAGGTTTTGTACTAGCAGGGTTCCCTTCCAGTGCAAAATACTAATCCTAGACAACTTCTAAAACTTTTTCTACTTTGTATGTGTGGATACGTGCGCCCTTTGGCAACTAGACTACATAGGGCATCTGTGAAACGGAATCTTCGTTTGAGAGCAGTTCTCCCAATATGGATTCTTCAGTTTGCTTGTCGTCTCTCTAATGGTTGCCTGTTTGAACCTTTTGAAGACATTGGCTTGCACTGGCTTTATTATAAAGTTTTGTTTTGGAAGCAACAACGCCATTGAGAAGGTTGGGTGTGCTGATTCCTTAATATATTTCCCACCATATTTGAAGGTTTTTCGAAAGACATTGGTGTTGATGACTGGGCCAGGGTTTTGCATTTCCTAAGTGACGGGCTTTGTACCGAGTTCAGTGATCACAGTTGTGTAACAGTTTATTTTTCCCTTTTGGGGCAGCACAGAATTATTCAAAATCAAACTGTTGTCCTCCAACACATAGACAATAATTTTTTTAATTCCTATCCGGGACTAACAAGGAGCGCACACTAGGCCCAGTCAGGAAAAGCGATGGCCAATGTGGTGTTGGAGAATCAGTAACAGTTACACAAATTGTTGTAACATCGCACTAACATATACATGCAGGTCCAGTTGTATTTCTGTCTCCGTAAACACTTTGTACAATGATTGAGCCGTGAAGTAGTACAGGTGGTTACCACAGAGGCAAATTTATGAAAGGTTTTGCATAGCCCTGCGCAACGCAAGCGGGGGCAGGGTGACGCAAAACCAAAAATGATATTTATCAAGCTTCGCAAGGCCATCTCTCGTGGCTTGGCAAATCTAGAGTAACGCAAGGCAGAGCAAATAGCAGCAGGGAGGCGTTCCATGGGTGGAGTATGGGTGTTCCCACACATCCACTCATGGATCGTGACACCTTCCCAGATTTACCGACACTGGCAGGCCTGGGAATGCGTCAGAATTGTACGCCTCCCCATCAGAGGCGCAACGAGGAGAAATATCTTTATTTCTCCTCGTTGTTTCCTTTTTCCATATATGCTGCATTCTGCAGCTCACTTGGAAAGAGGAAAAAGCATCAAAGAATTGTTTTTTTGCAGGAAGGAGTCCCTTCCTGCTCAAAACCAATCTTGCCTACAACCCAGGCACCCTTGCACCATGGTTTAAAGGGGCCTGTGTTGGCGCTAAGCAGCACATTGCTCGCCAGCAAAGGCAGAGAGCAGTAATATGCCCTAGAGTGTTAAATAAGGCACATTCCTGCCCTCTCCCTTTCTGCAAGGGGCCTGTAGTCAGTAGCACAAGGTGCAGTACCGCAGTTCGCTACTAGATGTCCCTATAGAGTCAGTAGCACAAGGTGCAGTACCCCAGGTCGTTACTAGATGTCCCTAAAGAGCCAGCAGCACAAGGTGCAGTACCGCAGGTCGTTACTAGATGTCCCTGTAGAGCCAGCATCACTAAGTGCAGTACCCAAGAATTAATACCACAATATAAAGCAGCACATTTTATTGGTATTAATATTATATGATAAATAATGCATTGGCAACGGTTAATTGTTAACAATATTTATTTTGCGTCTTTTTGAAATGTTGTTTATACACTGGAGAAGCAGTGGCGAATGTTTTGCATTGTCTATATAATGTGAGCAAGGCTAAGTCTTCTATTTTTCTAGGTTTTCGTGTGCTAAGTATTCTTCAGCTGTTTCGAGATGTCCCTGCTGAATCAGCAGCAGAGGTGTAGATTAATATCTCTTCTTGTACCGCAATGGCCCGTTGCGATTTCTGACAAGTGCCAGGTCTTTCCTCCTGTTGATGCTTTTTGACGCTGCCCAGGCAGTGCCAAAAGCAAATGCCATGTAAGAGCAGGTGTTAGAATGTCACAACAAAGAAAAATACTTTTATTTCTCCTCAATTTTGCTTTTTCTATGCGTGCTGCATTCACACATAGAAAGAGCAAAACGCCATTAACAATTGTTTATATGCAGGAAGGTGTGCCTTCCTGCACATAAACAATCATTTAATAATGATGATTTGCTACTTCTATGTGTGCTGCAGAATGCAGCACGCATAGAAGTAACAAATTGCCATTATTGATTCTTTATGTGCAGGAAGGGACACCATTCCTTGCAACGCAGGCACCCTTGCACTATGGTGCAAGGGTGTCTGTGTTGGTGCTAGGCAGCTATTTGTAGCACCAGCAATAGGGAAAACACAAGGGTGTGGCGCATTGTTGTAAATACGGCGCATCCCTGCAATATGGAAATGGCGGAGCGCTGCCAAATTTGGGGCAGCTCCGCGCTCTGCCATTTCCTTCTAAATATGCCCCATAGTCTCATAACACTACATCTCCCCCTTTGTTAAATAAAAAGTACAAACAACAGTTATATTATAGTTCTTCGATGAGTCGTCGAGGCGCTTGCACTAGTCGACCACATCGAGTCACATGAAGTTGTTGAGATGCACTCTGTTCAGGCACCGATGGTGCAGGTTTTGATGCTTGCTCTGGACTGTCAGGCAGGACGGCCTCATCAGTAAGTGTAGGAGCTGACGATCGCAGGGGTATGTGTTTGAAATGTGAACGAGTCCCGTGTGATGGACTGTCCAGGATGATGTGCAGTCACCAAGTGTCCTTTGCACATCACAACCCTCAGAGGATCAACAGCAAATGGAGTGTCTGTTTTCCGCTTTCACTTCTACCTGACTAGAACTAAGTCACCTTCATTGAGGACTGTCTTTTGGGCTCTCCAATGCCAACCAGTGTATGTCTTCATCTTGCACTTTCGAGAAGCACTCAAGGAGCGCTCTGCTGTCCATTGTGGCAGTTTGGTTCCAACGGCTCTTCCAAATAGCAAGGTGGCAGGAATTTCACCCATAGTGGAGTGAGGTGTTGAACGATAAGCAAAGGAAGCCTTGGCACAGGACTTGCTTTAATTCAATCCCCTCCACAGATACTCGCTGAATAACCTTTTTTGGGGAACCCATAAATCGATCCACAACACTATTTGCTTGGGGCCACAGAGGTGTACTCTTTTGATGCTTGATATTTATTCTGGCTAGGAACTCTCTGAACTCTTTGCTGTTGAACGGCAGACCGTTGTCAGATTTGAGAATGTCGACGATACCCCACTCTGCAAATATGTTGTCCAGCCGCTCAATGACCTTGTCATGGGTTGTTGATGATAACTCCTCTACCAAAGGGAAACATGAATATTCATCAGTGACTACCAAAAGGTGATGTCCATTTCCTAGGGGCCCAAAGAAATCAACTGCATTTCTTTCCCAAGCCCTTGTAGGAAGGTCAGACATGGTCAGTGGATGTTGAGTTCCCTCTCAACTCGCTTGTCTAATTCGGGAACCACACTTGGTTTCTTAGGGCTCTTTTGGTAGCTACAACACCACAATGTCCTTCATGGGCTAGGTCAATGACCTGTTGTCTTAGGCTCATAGGTATGACAGTTCTTGAACTTCTTAATACAACACTTTATTTGGTCACAGACAGTTCATCCTGTACATTTTTGAGGTTTTGAAATTCGACATCATCAGCAAGAGGTAGAACACACCTTTTCCAGGATTGAGTCAGAATGATGTCTTTGAGGATATGCATGTTCTTGTCAGCATTTGTTGCCTCAATAATCTGCTTGATTGATATAGCTGCTGGCGTACCGGACTTCACAATGAAGTTAATGTACTCCGCAGCTGTCTTGGATGTCGAACTTTGACGATGTAATGTTACTCATGAAAAATAATCAGCAGGATTCTGTGTGCAATTGCATAGTACTCTTGCAGTCTCAGACACCACTTCTTAATGCAATGGGGTATCTTGGCTTTTGGATTTTCGAAGATGGCGAGCAGCGCTTGGTGGTCTAATATTATACTGAAATGTTTTCCGTACAGAAACACATAAAGGTTTTCTTTAGCACTTTTTTTACTCCGATAATGGAAAGGTTTTTTAGGTACTTCATCTACCTCTTCTAGTGTATCTATGAAATTATCGAATGTCTTGATCCATGCAGTCCATCTGGCACCAACATTCTGCTTCTTGGCAGGGTTGAATGGCGCCTGCACCATGCTTCTTTTGGCAGCCATTGAAAGATTTTACTATTCCAAAGACCTTTTTGCATCGACGGCTCAACCAGACTTTGTCGTCAGGCCCGATTCGAGGTCGATTGACACTTTCCCTCACTCATGCTGGTAAGTACGTTTGTACTTTCGTACCTGATTGGCACTGCCTTTAGTGTTTGTTTTGCATGGATAATGGCTTTGTGTTAGGCTGTGGCGCAGTATCTCTTCTTTTGGCCTTACCAGTGGGTTTCTGGCAAGCTTTGAAATGTGCTCCTTTGCAGGACCTTCAACTTCTTCAAGACCCCAATTGGGCTGGAGTGGGGCTTCAATTCCACCCACACCCACACCAACTCCGAACTGCTTCTCATCAAAGTAGGCGCACGTGGTACACACGAGGAGTTTGCGGTAGCGCTGCAAACATCCAGGTAATGCAGTCTTGTTTTCTTCGGGCACAGATCCCGCACTCATCTCCAGTTGTAGCATCCTCCCCAGCCCATGAGCAAGCAAATAAATATGCCATTCATGGAGATCTGTATTATACCTCTTTATTCCCCAGCATCAATCTCACTCTGTTCTCTGATTACATCATAACCGTTAATAACCACACCTTAACACCTCCCAACAAGCTACATACTTTCTCGATTGAGTCTGCCCAGAACCGCAAGGGCCCTTGCACACATTGTCTCCCGACACTACACATAGGATTAGATGTTAGCCAATCCGTATTTCAGGTGGTGTGACATTTACCATGTAATAACTGCATGCAGTGCTAGGTTAATTACCAGGTTTACAATTTTTCATTTAGCTTTCTTATCCAAGTAGACCATTGACCTTGTTCCAAATTTGTTTACCCCATTCTTCAGCATTCTTAATGTTATCAGTGTGTACGTATAAGGACATTTTAGCCATCACAATTTATATGCATTCATTAACTTCCACAAGTTCTGAGCAAACCAGCTGTTCCATAGGAGCTGCATAACCGACTCACCTCCACCACATCTTTCTCTGGGAAATCTTAGGCTTCTGAGTAGTCCTCTTTTGTGGTGGAATTTTCTCACGGGTAGGCATTCACTTACTGCCATCCAGGCATCCATGTAATGTCTCTGCGACTCACTTGTAGCCAGACGTTTTCTGATTGTTGGCATGACAAGTTGTTTATTATTGACATTCCTTCTTAATCTTTCAAGTGTTCTTTTAGGAGTCTTTGGGACTTCAAAGTGTCCATGTTTAGTTCTTTCATATTGCTACTTTCTAAAAACAATTCTAAACATTTAAACTGTGGCGGTGTGCTGAAAACATATGACGCATCTAGGGGTATATTGCAAGCATTGCGTCTCCTCAAAAGGGGGCCTGCTGAAAAACGAAGGTACAACCCAGCGATGTTTCTACCCATTGTGATGGATTGAACACATTTTGACAAATAATTGATACACAAATACAGGTTTAGATTTGGCCTTCCTTTCCCACCCTTTTGCCATGATTTCATAACCAAATCTCTTTTAACCTTTCCATTTGTGAGCTCCAGAAGGAACATGAGATTAGCCTCTGAAAACCTTTTAACATATTTTGTGATGGAGGAAAGACAAGTGCAGTGTATAAGAAAATTGGTAAAATAATTGCTTTGATCACCAACTCTTACCCCTCCATAGACAATTGCCTCAGTTTCCAAAGATCTATTTTGTTCTTGATTTTTTTCTTCTTTGAGTAGCCAGTTACGTACCCATGAGTGTCTTCTGAAAATAAAATGCCCAGAATCTTAATAGGATCCTTGGTTCTGGATACCGGAATATTTGCTAGATTATCCCATGGTCCTATTTTCAGGCTTCAACTTTTTTCCACATTTATGTTTACACCTGATGCTTGAGTAAACATGCTTGTGTATAGGATAGTACTATGGACAGATGCCACATTGGTACACTGTATTGTGAAAACGTCCATGTAGGCTACGCATTTGAAGTTCTACCTTTTCCTCTTGATATAAAGGCCCCTTTAATGATTTTGGGCCTGATTTAGATCTTGGCGGATGGGTTACTCCGTCACAACAGTGATGGATATCTAATCTGCCAAAATATGAATGCAATTATATCCTATGGGATTTATATTTGGGCCGGATGGGATATTCGTCACTGTTGTGATGGAGTAACCAGTCCCCCAGGATCTAAGTCAGGAACTTTGTCTGTTCTCATTTTACATAAAAGTGGTTCAAGTGCACATACGAATAAGACAGGAGACATGGGGCAACCTTGTCTTACTCCACTATTAATTTCGAAAGGTTTGGAACGAAAACCGTTGATCATGATTTGGTTTGATGCTTTGTAGTACATTTGTTGGATTATATTCGTGAAACCTTCTGGAAAACCCATCTTTTCTAAAGTGGAGAACAAAAATGTATGAGATACTGAGTCGAAGGCCTTTTGAAAGTCCAGCGAGATGACTCCTGAAGAGTTTTCTCTATCTCTAGCTAACCAAATGGCTTCTCTTAATACAGTTAGGCTATCCCAGAGTTTCCTCCCAGGTACTACACATGTTTGATCCTCATTAACTACTGAACTTCTGAACTTAGGCCCCATTTACTAAGGTTGGTTAGTACTTTGGAGAGGATTTTTCCATCCACATTCAGCAAGAAGATAGGTCTCCAATTTTGTATGTCATCTTTGTCGCCTTTCGTGTGTGGTTGGGTGAATGTGCCTTGAAAAAAATATGGGGGGAGAAGATTCTGTTCCACCCTGTGTTTAACCATCTCCATAAAAGCTGTTCCCAGCTCTTGCCACATCTTTTTTTTATAAAACTCTCATGTGAGACCATCTTGCCTGGTGATGATCCTTTGGGGGAATTTTGATTTACATTAAAGATTTCTTTTCCTGTCAAATGTGATTTTAAATATTCTCTTTCCTGTTGGGATAGAAAATATTTAATGTCTTGATCAATTGTTTTTTATAACCGTACAGATTCTCATAGTAACATATTGCTATCTCTTGAATTTTTGAAAAGTTTGTATTGTGCCATTTTCATCTTTCAGCTGAGTCATTGTGTTGTGCACCTGTTTGCCCTTCCTCAAAAAATATCGAATACATTTTTCATTTTGTTCATAGCCCTTGAGTTAAATATGGTTTGCTTTGCTTTTTCAGCTAACCATTTCTTGATTTCTAAGACTGTTTCTCCTTTTTCTCTATGTACATTCAGTTCTTCTTTCTTCTGCTTTTCCAAAAGTTCAAATTTTTCATTTAATTTGTTGTACAATTTCCTCTTTTTAATCGCCTTTTCTTTGCATTTTTGCTGTAAAAAGTTGGCAGATTTGTTTTTAACCTATTCTCACAAATATGATTTTGTTGACAATTGAGAGATGCTTCTCCTTTCAAAGTGGCATATATTTGTTCAAATTGTTTCAGCACTTCTTTGTCTTCCAAAATGGAAACATTCAATATCCATGCCCCTGGTCCATTTTTTTGGCTTCTTCTTAAATCCACCACTACTCTAAGGGGTCTATTACGATGGCGGTCGGATGTCCGCCGCCGGGCCGGCGGTGGTGCCCGCCGTACTGGCGGTGGACATCCGCCCGCCATCGCAACCAAGAAAACCGCCGATCATATTAGGATGGCGGTGGTGACCGCGGCGGTGGGAAATTCCGACCGCCGCCATTCCGCCGGTTGCCAACCGCACTCCTGCATGGCGGACGGAGCAGGACCGAGATAATGGTGGCGGTGCAGAGCAGGCTCCGCCGGCAGGATTATGATGCCGGCGGTAGCCAGCCTTTCCTCAGCGGTCAAACCGCCATGGAAAGGCATGCGGTGATTGCCTTCCGGGGGCCCGTTGCGGGCCCCCAATGTGTTGGGGGGGAGGTGCACTGAGGGGGTACCCATTGTCCCCCCCTACATTTCCCTGTACCAGGTGGCAGGCACTGTGCAGTGCCTGCCACGCAGTGCAGGAAAATGCAGGACATGCTCCTTTCGGCATCGCGGCGGTGCTGCGGGCAGCAGCAACTGCCGCAATGTTAAGGCCCGCGATCAGACCGCCGCGGTCGGAGTTCGACTGCGGGTCATCGTAATTCGACCGGCGGTGATGTCGCGGTACATGCGGGCGGTCTTTTCCCGCTACCATGGCGGTCGGGGAGGTTTCCTGGTAGAAATAGAGAAGGTGTTCCAGATAGGTGTTTCCTGTCCCTTTTTTCTGTGGGATCGTATACATTACATAGTCTAAAGGTAGAGTTCTTGTAGGACACATTCAAGACTATTGCTCTTCCTGGTGAAATAATAGTTTGACTTAATATTGCAAATTCTTAGCTTTAGAAAAAGATCTGTACCCCAGCGTTCCTGTTTCGGCTCCTGACCATGCTAAGTCACCATATGTCCATTCTTCTTTTCTTTCCTCATAATCATGTGAAAAGGGCAAGTAACATTCCTGTAGACAAATTATGTCAGATTTCAGAGCTTTGCAATATTCATACACTCCAGATCTTATTTGGTTTTGCCCTATTCCCCTTACATTAAGGTACTGATTATGATGTTGGTCGGAGTTGCCTCTGACCAACATCATCGTGTACTCTGGACCGACCGACCTCCGGTCAGCGGTCCACACCGCAGTATTACAATGCGACCGCACATGGTGCGGTCGCATACTCCCATTTCTCTATGGGAGCTTGTGCTTTGGCCATAAACCGGATGTAGCACAAGCTCCTATAGAGAAATGGGAGATCCTGTTAATCCCTGCACCGCGTGGCAGGCACCTTAAGGTGCCTGCCACGCGGTGCAGGGATTAACAGGTGGGCACTATAGGTGCCCCCTCAGCCCCCAACCGGAGGCCATGGAGGATTGGGGGCCCTGCTAGGGGCCCCTAAAGTAACTTTCCAACATGCTTTCCATGTCGGAAAGCCCAACATGGAAAGCCTGTCGGAAACCGACATCGTAATCCCGACGGAGGAAATGCCGTCTTCAGGGATTGCAGTGGGGCCTCTGACTGGCCGACGGGCCCTTGAGCCCGTCGGAATCCAGCCGGAATGACCGCCTGGTTTCACTTTCGACTGCCGGCATTGTAATGCGGCGGTCAAAAGTGAAATCTACGATGTGAGTAGGAAAGCCTTCGACCTGCGGTCGGAGGCTTTCTGACTCACATCGTAATGAGGCACGAAATGTAGAGATAGTGAATGTCATCATTAAAAGAATACATTTTGTTTCCATTATTTTTAGGGCTCCCAGTTTTATGATATTTATTTTGACATTTCCATCTGTATTTATCCATATCTATTTTTTGCTCGTTTTATCTGTATTTATCTATATTTATTTTGGGTTTTGTGAAAAAAAGGAAGCAGAAACCGGTATATTTCCACATTAATTTAACCAACAAATATGCACTCATGCTTGAATGTCTGCCTTGTTTCAGTAAAATAAACACCCGCAGAAGATGAATAAATGCACTTATATGAAAATAAGCAAATTTTAGTATCAACCTTGTGCATATCTACTGCTGTTTAAGCCTCTCTACTAAACTTCCTTTCTTTTTTTAAGCCCCGTACCTATCAATCTACAGAGCTAGTGGCCTGGCAGTCATGGCAGAGAGTATTTAGAATCACTCAAAAAGCAACCCAATTCCCATTTTTATCCAGAATTAAATATAGATACAGACAAGAAAAAAAATGGTTTTTTGTTTGTATTTAACTGTAAAAATCAGTAAAAATGGAAAAAAGGGAGCCTTAATCGTTATATATTCAGTGTGACCAAATTGACTTAATACTTTCTATTCCAATTATATTTTCTTCATGAGATGAAGGTGTCAGCTCTTCAAAGTTACCAGTAAATGGGGAATCCACATATATTTCTTCTTTTTGATGTTTCAGTTAGCTGTAGGGGAGAGGTGATCTGAGTTTTAGGTTTGGCATTTCCTGAACAGGGAAATCTTGGATATTACTTTGACTTCCGTCATGTTCGGGAAGATTTGCTTGAATATTGAAGTGTGAACCATTGTTTGATTCCTGATTCATTTTCTTTTTTGGTGTAAGCCGAGCAGCTCGGTTTCTTGTTTCTTCTTCTTTTTTGTTGCTTTGCGTTTGTTTTTGTTTGGCCCTTTTTGGGTTTTACAAAATTTTAGCTGTCCATGTCATTTTCCCCTTGACTGGCTTTGAGCCTTTCTTGTAGAGTTTGCTCTTTCATGTTTTCTGCTTCATATTTATTGATAACATTTGTTGGTACAGATGCCCACATTTGCATTTGTGGGAATGATTTATTGTTGAATATTGCTTTCCCGCTCATTTTTGTTGACCATCCAATTGGTTTTACTTCTCTGTGATGTTTGTTACCTTGTTTGGTTTTTGAGTTATCTTTGAATAACTCCCTAGGCTATCCTCTTTATTTTGTTGATGTGTTGTTTCTCCAGCATTTGATTTTATCATATTGTTTTCATTTGCTTGAGGCAGATTTGGGTTTGGATCAGTTTGGGCTTCATTCCCTGAAGATTGTTTACTCTGGGATTGACCTATATTTGCATCCTGGGTGCTTGTTTTGTCTTCTGCTTGAGTGCTGTTCTCCTCAGTTGGCTGGGTATAGTCCTGGGGTCGCTTCCTGGAAGACCTTGCTTCCGGAGCTCGAGCACCTGCAGCAGCACTGTAGCTTTTCCTTGAGCATGGGCGCCATTAATGCGTCTCCTCCTCACATGGGTTGCATTTTTTTGTTGCAGTGCAGAATGCTGATTTGTGGTTGTTGGATCCACAATTGCGGCAACACTCATTTGTGCAGTTTTCTCTTGTATGACCAAATTGGTTGCAATTCCGGCAAAAAAATGGCTGGTGAGGGTACTCTAAATAACCTTTGTTAGGACCAGTCATGAAGGCAGAAGGGGGCTGCATAGTGCCACTGTAACCATTTTTGTTTATCTTGAAGGTCACAAAGTGCTTTCTTTTCCCATTCCAAATGCCCAAATGATTTTGCAATTCGATTCCTCCTTTAACTTTGGAGCAGTACTGTGCAAGAACATCTCAGTCTCCTTTTTATGGGAAAAAGGGGTTGTCCAGATGTAGTATTAAAGGGATGTCTCTTGGTGGTGCAGGTTTGTAATTGTAATCCCTTGGAACCTGGATCTTTGTACACTAGAAGGAAGTTGCTCCAGAAATTTTGTAAATAACTTTCATTTGCATAGAAAATATCATATGCTCCTATTTGTGGATGGTCTAGCGCACACCTTTATAAATTTCTTAGGACATCTGCATTTCTCTACTACTAATTTCTCAACGATAAAAGTAAGATCTTTTCCTTGTCGAAATTCATCAGAAACATTCAGTTGTATCGTATTGTACTTCGGGCGGCCTTCCGGAGAATCCCTCAAATAAGTTGCACTCCTTAGAGTTGCCATATTTCTCTCCATTACCCCTAGGTTCTAGAAACATTGACAAATCTTGAGCGCTGGAGGCGGGTTAGAAACATGCGAAAGGACTACAACTATAAGTAAACCACTAGGCCTTTGCCTTAACGTAATACTATTGTAGGATGCCGCTGTGGTGTTACGCTGAAGGCATGAAGGACTGTAGATGGATGACTGGTGGATTGCTTTAAAGGGCTGGAGACTCCCTAGGTTGGCTGCTCCAGCAAGCAGGAATTTCCCAGGAAAGGCTCCAACAGTATTACCAAGTTTCCAGATGTGTTGCCCCAGCAAGCCAGCAAGTATCCCCCCAGGTGAGTTGATCTAGCAGGCCAGCCGGCTCTCCAGGTGAGTTTGCTCCAGCAAACAGCTTCCCCAGACGGGCTGCTTCAGGCAGGCAGGTAGTCCTCAGATGAGCTGTAGCTCCAGCAGGCAGGCTAACAGGGACTCCAGATGAGACGCTCCTGTAGGCAGGGACCTCAGGTGGCCTGCACCAGCAAGCTGTAGGGTTCCCAGGAGAGTTGATTCAGCCTGCCGGTATTGCCTCCAGGTGTGCAGCTCCCCGAGGTAGTTGGTGGACTTCAAGCGCTCCACGAGGCATTCGATGCATATCCACAGTTAAGATGCTCCAGCCAGGTCAACAGAAGGCAGGCCCCAATCTAGAAAATAAAACTCTCGCAATTGCACTTAAAAGTGCTTTTGTGTGCTTAAAGCACTAAGTAGCTGTTTAGCAGGTCTGTAACCTCTAGTAGCAAGTAGCGGTACTGCAGATGATTAGTAAACTGTGTTAAGTAAATACAGATCACAGGTTAATTTGACACAATATCTAAAACAAAAAGGTATATAGTGAAGGTGAGGGACTACGGGAAGCCATATGCGAACATCACTGTCTTTCTCAGACTTTACATAGCTACTCAACGCAGCGGTCGAAATGCATTAACAAAAGTATGGATACTGTAATCCTGAGTGCAATTGGGATGGGGTCAGTGAGCGTGGAGGCAGAATCATAGGTGTGACTATTTTGCTGATCTTTCACCATCAGGTAACTGCATATAAAATAATTCACACCTTAAATGAAAAGTAAATGCAAGTTAAACTAATCATCGGGAAATACACAATTTTATATTTTGAAACCTCTGTTAATTAATGTGATCACTGCAGATGTATGTGTGGGCAACCAAAGGCACATATAATGGAATCCTTTTTGGTTAGCAGGGAATGGTGACTTGTTTATTGTTAGCGGTAAGAGGTCGCTGCCCCTCAGTGAAAGCACTGTGAATGTGTAAGTCACTATTTTAAATTTGCATTACACACAGTATGAGATAGGCTGCTACAAAATGCGGAAATAAATTTAGGTTAAAGACAAAAAAGTGTTTTCAAGTGTATATTTTAGTAATATGCAGATTGCACGTAGTGCAAATTGTTTCACAACTGTCCAGTAGAAGCACATTCTTCATAGCTCGACTTGGAGCACCCTAACAATGCCTCTCAAAAAGAAGAAATCTTTCGCTTCAGGCAGTTTAAAGCAAACTCTGTCAATTAACACCTATATCGACATCAAGCAGCCTTTACATGTGCAAATTAACCAGTAGCACACAATTATATTTCTTAGAGGCATGCACCCTAGCAAGAAGGCTGATTTCTAGTTTAGCTGTCTGCCCCTCCCCTCAGGATCACTGCACAGGAGACCCCTTCCCTTCTGCAACAGCTGAGCCATCTCAACTTTTAGAGTTAACATATGTCCTTTAGCACAAAGGCTAACTCTACAGACAAATGCCATCCGTGGAAACTTCCATCACGGATAACGGACATTAGCGTAAATTCACGGACAGTCTGTGTAAATTACAGACGGATGGTTACCCTAATTTCTAGGTTTTTGAGTACTAAGTATTCTGCAGCTGTTTTCAACTGTGAACAAAGAATGGCAGCTAGTTATAAACTACTGCACCACCCAGTATAGTCACACCTGAGTCACAAATTTTATATTGCCCACCTCAATGACCAGCTGCCACATGGCCATACAACACGATGAGAGGCAATATGATCACAAGAAATGAGGAGTCTTGGTTCTAACAATTTCATTTCACAGTTCCCAGTGTGAACAGGAAAATTCTTTATTCACAATTCTTCTTTATCAGGCATACAGGCGCAGCCAACGCGTTTCGCCCAACAACAAGGGCTTCTTCAGGGCACTATCGAGTAGTATCAATAAATACGCTAGCGCGGGTGAGGTTTGCAGAAAGTTCTGTGGCGCTCTACAGAAGTACACTTGAAAGTTGTCATGAACTTATTTATGTGCAGTGCTTTGAGGTGGAGAGATCACCCACTCCCCAATTGGATGACCAAAATCACCCAGTTTGTACAAAAAATTGGTTTTCCCAGCACACGCTAATGTCAACATGTATTACATAAATAACAGATATCAACAATTCTTGTCTTTCTTTGTATTTGTTAGGTTTATTCTCATATGTTCTTGTTTAGTTCTTTTTTAGCCTCTTTTTTGCCAACACGTGTTTCGTCGCCCATGGCAAGTGGCCGCGACATCTGGGTTTGAGCGTACTCGCTGGGACAACGGAAGGCTGCACAAGCAAACACTCGGAAGGCGGTAAAACGGATGAGAGCAGGCACAGGCCTCCAGTACCTTTTGAAGTGCTGAGCCAGCCAATCCAGACTCTTCACTCATGCTGATTACTATTTTAAGCAGCATGATAGAAGCTCCTGGATTGGTAAGGTTGGGATTGTTTTTTTAAAATCTGGGATGCTCGGAGCCACGCTCTGAGATCCTCATATGGTTTTAATTGCTCGTTTGAGGCACCTCCTGATATATTTACATAGGTGATAATTGTGATCTCTTGTGGCTCTTTGATCTGGACTTGGAGGAAGCGAAGCATTTCACATTTTGACCTACTTTCTGTTAGAGTGATGCTTGTGAGAAGTGCACAAGAAGCGAGCTCAATCCAGATCACGCCCAGGTGTTTATCACAAACTTTATCACAAGCAGTCCTGGTGACTTAGTAGTAGTGCACATGTGTCTCTTTGTGGAAATATCTCTGTTCGATGCTGTTTTTGGAACAAGGTGGGCTTGGGAAGCTGTGCGTACACTTGTGGTGCAGTAAAGTTGCTGTGTGTGACTTAATGTAGCTTAAATAAAACACTGCCTGCACGAGCGAGAGGAACACTTTAACTGTGCTTCTATCTTATGTGTTGTAATCACTTTTGAGCTAAAACAACGAAGGGCTACATTTTTTCCCGCTTATGAAGTATAGGTTTGGTAGGTTTGTTTACTTAGGGTTTTATCTTTGCTTTTTTGACACTTCGAGCTCACCCTTTAATGTTGAGCCTGTCACTATGTTTTCTCACACACATACTACCTGTTCAGCCCTAAATAACAGTTCATTTACCTAGGAGATGCCTCCATGATTTCACGTAATCTCACCAAAGAAACCAATGCCATATTTGGACAGGTGCTTTATTAATCTCAGTCCCACAGGTGCTGACTGTGCAACACAGTGGTTTTCCCCTGTGGTCCTGGCTGTGGCCATTCCGGGCATCGGGTGTTTCCCAGGAGGCTGGGAGGGTGGGGGGCAGGTTCTGTTAGTGGGGGTGGTTTTGTAGCAGTGCAGCAGTTTTAAAAGCACTGCAAAGTTCCTTGTATATTCAGCAGTTTTTGGGCCACAATAAAAATGTCAAGTTAACTATGGTGATTAATATACCTGCTGGAGAGAGATGAGAATTTTGTCTAGTGGCAGTTTTGACCCATCTAAGGTAGCACAGATGGCTAATATGCCTGCTGCAAAGAACGTGTACCATGCCTATCAAAGAACAATATTTTATGTGCATAGCTCAGTGGGTTGCTGCTTTTGTACAGAGATTCTTATTGTTACTGTGCAGTTCATAAAATACAATCGTAATCTAGCACAGTGAGCTATGAACTGCCATCAGAGAGCTGCATGGTGCAGCTTAGAAAGTTATGTATTTTTTCCAGTCTGTCATTATCCTGATGTTGCTAAAAAAGGTTTGTTTGGGTAGAAATAAATTTGTATTCAACCCTAACCACTGTGTTATGTTCTGAATTCTGAGTTTGTGCTTCTCCAGACCAAGCACTCTTAAAAAGTGAATTCTACACCTTGCAGTCCCCTTTGCCTGATGTAACATTTTCTATACACTGATTTACACACGTATGATTCATTGTCTCTGTATGTGTGATGCATAGTGCTTCAACACCATATTCTGGTATGAGAAGTGCTATAAAACAAATAAAATACATGCGCAAGAGGGTTTATGGAGATATGAGAGGCACTGTTGGAGGGTGATAGTGAAGAATCATTGAAGAGTCCCAGCAAAGATTGTCGTATGCTGGTGCACTGTTAGGCATTGTTTACTATGCTTTAAAAGCAAATACAATTGAATATATAATGATACATGTGTTGCAGAATGCACAATTTTCCCCCCATTTGTTTGGGGGGGGGAGAACCCCCCCAAAATTCCCATTTGTAGTGCTCAGGCTTGCTCGCTGCCCCCACTATGTACCACACGGGGGCTGGTCTGACAAAATTTGCCAGGGCTGCTTTGGGTTCCTAGTCCAACTCTGCTTCTTAGCTTCTGGCTCATACAGAGCTCGGTACAAAGGCAAGAATAACGGAAACCAGGACAGTCTGACATGCTGCAGAAATCCCTTCAAAGGGCACATGGGTGGATAACGCTTAACGACTACGGAACATTGCAGCCACAACCTTATTTTAAAACTGGAGTCAAAATAACGACGAAAGAAAAGTTCTTAAAGCTACATCTTGGAGTTATCCCGATTACCCCTCACTTGCCACCCTGGGAAAGGAAAGACAGCTCGCAGTTCTGCAGCTTATGTGGAGTCGGCAAGGAGGACATTATTCATGTTGTCTGCATTTGCCCCAATCTAAAGGACATTAGGCACAGCCTATTACGCCCATTTTTTAAGCGGCACAGTATCTGGACCTGTAGGCAGGCAGTAAAGCTGTGCTTCAATCCAGTTGAGACACAGCTAAACTGCCGGCTCACAAAATATTTCAATCTAGTAGCAAAAAGGCACAAAAGCATGTTGCATGTGGATCAATAAAACATAATTGAACAGGGCATTGCTTGACGTCAGCTTGAAACATCGAAAGTCGTACCTATGGATTTCTGGCGCCCAATTAACAATGGCACAACGTGGAAATGAACAGCCTGTATCCAGACCAACATCGCTAGAACTAGCACCATTTTGGTACAGACACTCAAGAAACGTTAGCATTTTTATTGTCCTGTGCAACTGTAAATAAAGTTTAAAGAGTGGAGTTTAGGACATCTACGACTAGGTTATAGTTCCAGAAGCACAAGCACTTTAGAATCAGCCCAACCTAAGAACCTCCGTCCAGCTTATTAGACCATGAGGCATAAGCACTTTAAGATTAGCAGAAGAACATCACGACGAACTGCGTAATCCAAATAAAACTCGAGTGGATTTTTTTAATATTGACTGGTTTGCAAACGGCCATTTAATCCAGGATAACTACGACCAGCTTACTTGATCCAGGAAAATTTGTACTGTAGGACTTCCTAATCCAGGAAATCATGTTTAGCCGTCATAGCCCAGATGCACAAGCATCTTATGAACTAATGATGAACTCAAAACCGAATTGAGCAATTTTTTATAATGCTTAGGGAAGGATTTTAAATTTTGTCTTGACTCTGTAAGTCGCTGCCCAGATTAGGACAACCATAAACCGTTTACCTGCTTTAGAAGCTCAAGCACCTTACAATCTACTCGATCAAGATCAACCATAAATTGTTTGCCTGACCTTGACTCACTTGCACTTTGATATTTACTGATGAGTAGCAATTGAACCGTGTAATTTTAAAGAAGTCGTTTAAATGAATTTTAACAATGTTTTACTGTTGCAAAGGTTTTAATTAATCATGCATAATAAATTTACTTACTTACTTACTTACAGTGGGTTGCTGCTTTTGTACAGAGATTCTTATTGTTACTGTGCAGTTCATAAAGTACAATCGTAATCTAGCACAGTGAGCTATGAACTGCCATCAGAGAGCTGCATGGTGCAGCTTAGAAAGTTATGTATTTTTTCCAGTCTGTCATTATCCTGATGTTGCTAAAAAAGGTTTGTTTGGGTAGAAATAAATTTGTATTCTCACCCTAACCACTGTGTTATGTTCTGAATTCTGAGTTTGTGCTTCTCCAGACCAAGCACTCTTAAAAAGTGAATCCTACACCTTGCAGTCCCCTTTGCCTGATGTAACATTTTCTATACACTGATTTACACACGTATGATTCATTGTCTCTGTATGTGTGATGCAAAGTGCTTCGACACCATATTCTGGAATGAGAAGTGCTATAAAACAAATAAAATACATGCGCAAGAGGGGCAATGAGAGGCACTGTTGGAGGGTGATAGTGAAGAATCATTGAAGAGTCCCAGCAAAGATTGTCGTATGCTGGTGCACTGTTAGGCATTGTTTACTATGCTTTAAAAGCAAATACAATTGAAGATATAATGATACATGTGTTGCAGAATGCACAATTTCCCCCCCATTTTTTTGGGGGGGGGAGAACCCCCCCAAAACTCCCATTTGTAGTGCTCAGGCTTGCTCGCTGCCCCCACTATGTACCACACGGGGGCTGGTCTGACAAAATTTGCCAGGGCTGCTTTGGGTTCCTAGTCCAACCCTGCTTCTTAGCTTCTGGCTCATACAGTGCTTGGTACAAAGGCAAGAATAACGGAAACCAGGACAGTCTGACATGCCGCAGAAATCCCATCATGCGCACTGAATAATGTCCTTGCGTCCAGCTGAGAAGTTCGGCTCCTAATTTTATTCAGCAACATTTAAAGCTTGTGTGTGCAGGCCCCCCGGAATAATCCATCTGAACAAGATGCATAAATGGTAATTGGCACTTGGAAGAAAACACCAAGTAAGTTAAAAAGCACACCAGCACCTTACAGAAAAAAGCTGCAGGCTACAGGGAGCTTAAGTGACCTGTGTGGCGCAGTCCCCGCTGTTAGATGAGCCACATGGACAGAGAGTGCAGCAGTACTGGAGTGAGGGCCCTACAGGAAGAGATCAAAACCGAGGGCAAGCCATGTGCAGCTGCATTGAGGGAAGTTAATGTCAAAATTTTTAACATTTAATTTTAACTTTAAAACATTCAGGTCAGTGATTTAGTTCCTGTTGACATTCCATGTGTTAATCTTGCATAGTTAGTACACACAAAAAGAAGGGGTGAGGGTACGGACTCACCTACCCCAAACCCCCTGTCAATACTAAGTACATCAGAAGGAGTAGGGAGCTTGACCGCGATCGGAATCGGAATTCCGCTCGTATGCTGGACATTCCGATCGCGGGTGTGGTCGTGACGAGCTCAGCTCGTCATGCGCACAGCGCTATCGCGCAGCATGACGAGCTGAGCTCGTCACGTGCATCGAAGGGGTTAAAATATTTGTGTCTCGTGATGGCACATGCTATGTGTCCTAAGACTGCCCTCACTCACACAATTGTGTGACATGCTTCATCATAGGGCTGCTTACAATACACCCCGGCGTAGCCACGCACGGGGTGGAGCAATAGGGTGGGGGAAGACAATACAACACAGAAAAAAACAATTTATTTCCACCGTGGCTGGGAACGACGGTGGTGAAAGTGCAGTGTGATGTGGGTTAAAACTAGCTCGGAAGTGTTGCTGTGCCTAAGACTTTATTCCTGGACCCTCTGGCAAGGGTTAAAAACGTGAAGGCTGGTGGTGATTGGGAGATGCAATGTGCTCCTAACACCCCTCCTTACTGCCAGGTGGTCAACATGTTTCGGCTGTGTGTGTGTGCCCCTCGATTGGGGTCACACCGGCCTTCCTCAGGACTCCACCGGTCCCAGTGAAATAATACTCTCACCTCAGATTGAGATAAGAGGGTGTCTAAAAGCCTTTTTTCCATTTTCCAGGGATTTCCTCAGGATAATAGTGGAATTACTAGAAGGAACAGGGAGAGAAAAAAGAGAGAAAAGAAGTTAGGAGTAATCTTCTCCCTCGTGTTTCTCAAGCTCAGTATATGAATGTCTATCTGCACATGAGTTCATTCTGTTGTATCGTTCATTGCCCCAAACAACCATGGGTGCATCGCCCTTGGTAAATTCACACTCATCAGGTACGAATAAATGGAAATTCATTAGGTCTACAATGCCTGTTGCCCTTCATGTAGTCATAAAAACCAACGTTGCATACCTCATGCTCATTATTCCACAGTCCATCCACTCTAAAGTAGGGGTCCGGTGTGTAATTACTCACCGAGTTTCACCCTATTTCATGTTTGAAATGGCGGTGGGCAAGGAGAGACCCCCTTTACTCACACTCTTTTTTCAGGGGAAAAGGAAATCACAAAAGAGAAAGATAGTCATGTTAATGATTATAAGATAACATGATTAGGTGCAGTTTCAAAATCGGATGCAGGAGTCAAAGTGTATAACCCCCTCACGTGCAGGCCATCGGTTACTCTTCATTAAACATATGTCACACGCAGGAGTAAGAAGCACTGTATGCAGGTATATGGCCGGCTGGTGAGGAGCTCACAAAGGGAGCTCCGCACGCTTGGGATCTGAATTGACTCAATATCCCTGTTAGCAACTGCGGCATCGGAACCGAAATACAGATTGGAAATGAAAAGGAATTTTGCACCAATCTAAAACAACTAATGCATGCCCTCACCGCATCCTGGATTTCAAACAGCGGATTACCTCAGTGACTGCCTCCTTCTCACAGGACAGTCGACTGAGGGCTGGAAAGATCGGAGACACAGAGGAGTGCTGATCCCTACATACGGATTGAGAAGAAAGTAGAAGCTAACCCGACGGGCCTCAACAGACCCTCCGCCTCGTTGGTACCTGGCAACGGAAGGCATCCTCGACGGGTGTTCTACACCTCAATACCTATCTCCCTCTCATGGAATCGCTAGGCTGCAGATTGGAGCGCCTGGGCTCCGATAGTTACCGGGCCTCTCCCGCCGCAGGCTTCTCTTAGGATCTGCTTTGGATGCCCTCTATTGATCCTTGGCATGCTGCAGATTGGAGCGTCTGGGCTCCGATTGTGATCTGCTGCTAGTCTGGCCCGAGGTTGCGGCTGGACCCTTTGTGACCGGGCCTCTCCCGCCGCTGGCTTCCCTCAGGAGCTGCTGGAGAACGCCCGTGGCGCCCTATGCAGGTAGGAGCCTCTGGGGTTCAGATTTCATTTGGCTGCTCTCATAGCCCGAGGTTGCGGCTGGGCCTTTTGCGACCGGGTCTCTCCCGCCGCAACTTTCCCTCAGGAGTTGCTGGAGGTCGCCCACTTCGCTGTGTGCACTACGGCATAACTTGAGGCCTGGTCGCTGTGCGTGCAGCACGGGTTGCTTGGCTCGCCCCCCTGCAGCAGTCCTGAGCTGTGGGCCCCTGTGAGGTGCAAGGGTTAGGCTGTGGTCTTACACTGCCCCCCAGGAGCGGGTGGAGGCCTGATTTCTTTCTCCACGAGCACCCAGGCCGGCTGGCCTGCTACTTGAGCCCCAAGGGGGGGCCCTTATGATGCTGAAGAGTGCCCCCTCCTCTCTGCTGATCGTGCTCCGTCAGGGGGTTTCTACGTTTGGGGGCCGGTTGATTCCTTGCATTTGACCATTTGTTGGCCCTGTGGTATCACCCTCCATTTTGTGGGTGCCATCCCCCCTGGCCTCGTTGGGTATCTTCTCCAAAATGGTCTCCCCTGTCGAACCTTGAAAATAAAGGAGGGACTTCCACGATCCTTCTCACTGGATGAGCAAATGCGGCAGCCATCTTGGAACGGTTTTGGTCTGCCACTGGTCTTGGACTTATCTTCTATACTTGTCCGCTGGTTCACTTCTGGTGGCCAATAGTACCTCCTTTTTGGTCCTGATCTTTTTGACCTCTACGCTCCTGGGTCTCTGCTTATTTTGTAAGGCCTCTCACGTGCCTCCCCACTGGATGTGCAAATTCGGTGGCCATCTTGGAACGGTTTGGGTTTACCACTGGTCCTGGACTTTTCTTCTATGCTTGTCCGCAGGATCACCTCTGGTGGCCAATAGAACATCCTTTTTGGCCCTGATCTTTTTGGTCCTCTATGCTCCTTGGTCTCCGCCAGATCTGTAGGCCTCCCTGAGCTGAATGAGGCTCCCTTCTGGCGTTTGGGTTGTGCTTTCTCTGAGGGGACGACCTTTGTAACCCTTTTTTCGGCAATATATTCCTATGTCTGACTGTTTTATTTAGGTATCTTCTTTTTTTTTTGTGGACACTCGCTTACCTTCTCTCTCTTCCTCACCCTCCACGTCACTACTCTGGCCTTCTACCACTTAACATCATGGATACTAACTTACAGTTTAAGCTAATTCCAATGGGCCTCAATGCATTTTCTATTGAATACCTTTCCAGCCTATCTAAAAACGCATCGAAACACCTCCAACATAGAATCCTCAAAGCCCACCCTGAAACTCTAATCTCTGACCCTTACCGCTCCTTAATCAAGGGAGCTAAGACCTGTGATCTCATCTTCTACTCGAAAAGAAGAGCTAAATGGAGGAATGCAATCCGTTCTCTTTGCCGGATCACCTCTTCCAAGAAATTCGCTCATGGAACTAGGTTAGTGGTAGCCCCTTCTACTACCTTCAAAGCTGATGCTACTATCTCCATCTATAATACTGGGATAATCCTCATCCAAGCTGCAGACCGCCAACTAGGAACTTTTGCGGATATCTTTCACATTATTAAAAACTCCTTCTCTAACCAGGTTCCTGACACTCCTACGCATGGGCTTAGTGCCCCGCCCTCGTCCTTTTCCATCCAAATGACCCCCTCTGGTAACTTCACCCCCCCTGTCACTCTTCCCCTATCCTTTTCCATCCAAACAACCCCCTCTGGTAACTTCACCCCCCTGTCACTCTCCCCCTATCCTCCTCCAACTCTTCCAGCCCCCTCTTTTGCCCATCTCGCCTTCACTGCGTTGGGATATGGGCTCTCGACTGGTGAATGTCATCACCCGGAATGCGATCCTACAGAACACTGCTCCCCTCGCCACCACTCCGTACCTCCACTCTCCTTGCGTTAGCCCTGGTATAACTGATTCGGTGGTCTACCCTTCTCGACCCTTGGCTAGAGAGATGTCCTTCCTGAAGTCCAACTCCCCTCCTATGATTTACTCCAACACCTTGTTGTTTCCAGACAACTTAGTAGATCAGCTTAATAGCTCTCCTGTACCCACCTACCATCTAAAGAACCTTTCCTTGTCAACCAACCCTGACCTGGAGCCCACTGGCCATCAACTCACGACCGCTCCCATCAGTACTCCTTCTCAGCCTATGGGTTCCCTGACTCACTCCTCGGAGTCTCATCTACACTCTGTACCCTCTTCCGCTTTGGACACTATCTTGCTTGATATTCAACAACTCAAGGCTGACTTACAAAAGCTCATTCTCATCACCACTAAACTGGCTAATGATAGATGTACAGACAGGTCGTCTGGGATCTACAGACACAATCATACACCTGTTACTTCCCGTTATTCCAAGCTGCCATGCCCCCCCTCTATCAATGGTCGTTCTCAGTCCCCTCGTTGGAGAACCATTCCCTTGCCGAACGCTGCTTCTAGACCCTCTAGATCCAAGAATTCTTTCTCAGGGATCGATATAGACACTCTCCTGCGCTCTTATAATCCCTCTCGCCTGGACAAGCCAGATAATCAGGAACACATTCTACCCATTCCTCCGAACCCTCTCAGAAAACCCACTCACACCACTAATGCTATAAATCACTCTAACCTCAAGCCAGTTCCCATGTCACAGCCCGATCCCTCTGTCCTCACTCTACATCTGAAGTGCATGCTCATCAATTGTAGATCAGCCGTGAAACATGCCACAGACATTGCTGATCTCATCCTGGCTCAGGATCTTGACATCCTCATACTTACTGAAACCTGGCTAAAGGACTCTTCTGGTCCGATCCTTGACATACTAGTCCCCCCGAACCATAACATCATTAGGCTGGACAGAGCTGACAGACCTGGTGGTGGGATCGCATGTATATACCAGAATAGTCTCATTGTTAAACTATCCCACTTTGAGGCTGTCTCCACCTGCGAATACCTCTGCATTGACGTCACCAGCAACAGCAGGCCAGTTTGCAAATTGCACATGTTTTACCATCCGCCGGGAGACAACCTCCCCTTCGTGGAAGATGTCATGGAAATCATTTCCTCAAATGCGGGACATCATCATCCCCAAATCTTCCTCGGAGACTTCAACCTTCACTGGAATGACTTGAAAGACCCGGCAGTGATCACTCTCAAAACCTTCCTTGCGGACCTCAGCCTAGTTCAAATATGTGATAGTCCTACACACACCCTAGGCTCGATCCTGGACCTTATTATAGCTAAACCAAATGCTATTCAATTGGTTTCGATTGCCCCGTGTGACTGGTCTGATCATCACTATATCTCCTTCCACATCATCGAACCCTGGTCCAAGAAAAGATCACAAGACAAGAATCCCAAGCTCTGGAAACGATCTCTTCGAAACTCAAACATGGATGACCTGATCTCCATCAGCAAGAACACCTTGCTGCCTCCTACTGACATGTCCGAGGTACAGGACCTCACGGAACATTACAACAGCTTTATACTGAGTATCCTAGACTCCGTTGTCCCCCTACAACTGAAAAGACAGTCCTCCAAAGACTCCAAACCTTGGTACAACGATTGCTTAAATTCAGAGAGATGCAATCTTAGACTTGCCGAACGATCCTGGAGAGGATCTCCGTCCCCAGAACTCCTCAGGCTCCTGAGAACTAGAAGAAGCTCTTACAACAAACATATCAAGAGGGCAAAATTGAACTTTTTCAGAAGCCAATTAAATAATGCCAGAAACAGACCAAAAAAACTTTTTGAACTGATCAAACTCCAATCCAACTATCTTCCCACCCTTCCGCCATCGCAGGCGCCTACACAGCCAACTTGTGAAGTGTTTGCCTCTTTCTTCCTTGAAAAAACTATTAAGATTGAAAATGATCTACGAGCTCTACAAAGCAAACAACCTACTTTCCTTTGCCCGACTAACCCTACTTCCCCTCCTCCACCTCATTCTCTGCCCGCCATTGTTCCCTCATCCAAAACTATCTCCAGCTGGAGCCAACCCACTCCACTCCAGCCTCTGCCTGACATAGGACTTTCATCCAAAAATAACGCCTGCTGGAGTCAATTCACTCCCTATGATGGATGCTCTATTCTCAACTTGCTTACTACTCTGAAACCCTCTAACCACTTCAGTGACCCTCTACCCTCAAGCTTCTTCAATGAGATAAAAGGGTCCTTAGTCCCCCTCTGGACCAAAATAGTAAATGCCTCCCTACATCAAGGTATGATTCCAGGGCAGGTTTCGCCCATTCTCAAAAAACCCACGGCTGACCAAGAGGACCTTAATAACTTTCGTCCTATCACTAGTATCCCAACTCTAGCGAAGCTCCTTGAGAAATGTGTTCATGTCCAACTATGTAACCTAACCACATTGATCAATTCCAGCTCTTAGATCAATTCCAATCGGGTTTTCGCCAGGGCCATAGTACTGAAACGGCTATTACTCATATAGTAGATGACGCCCTAAAAATGCTCGATCGGAATGAAGCTTGCCTTCTAATTCTCCTTGACTTATCTTCAGCTTTTGATACAGTCAAGCATGATAACCTCCTTGACTTACTAGAATGAAGGATGGGTCTCTCTGGCCAAGTTATAAACCTGGTTTGCCTCCTTTCTCAACAACAGAACGCAAAGATTTAAAGTCAATCACTTCCTTTCCTACTCCCTGCCATCCACTTTTGGGGTTCCTCAGGGATCTGCTCTCTCTCCCACGCTCTTCAACTTGTTCATGGAGCCTCTAACGGTTTTACTCAATTCTTCCAACATTCAGTATCACATGTATGCCGATGACACCCAACTTCACCTGAAAATCTCTTCCCCAGACGACATCAATTCACTGAACTCTACCCTTCTCAAAACTCAACACTGGCTGACTACCCAACATCTTAAGCTCAACTCCTCCAAAACGGAATTCCTCCTGATAGCACCAACCAAAAGACGGCCATCATCGTTGAGTACTTGAAACACTTAACAGCTCTCAACTGTACCCCTCACATTATTGACTCTGCTAGGTCTCTTGGAATTATACTTGACAAGTCATTGAGCATGCAGGAACACATTAGCTCAGCCACCAAAGGGGCCAACTTCCACATGAGTATTCTAAGAAAGATAAAACCCTTCTTCCCCCCGGATGACTTCAGGTCTGCTGTTCAAGCTCTAGTAATCTCCAGGCTAGATTATGGCTGTGCAACTCTATGTGGGCTACCCAGATACAAGTTGGCTCCGCTCAGAGCTTCCCTGAATTCAGCTGCAAGGCTCATCACTGGTTCCAGAAGAAATAGCCACATCACGCCGATACTGAAATCCTTAAACTGGCTACCTTTGGAGGCTAAGATTGAACTCAAGATTGCGTGCATGACGCACAAGGCCCTTCACTTTAACACCCCGATGTACCTAGCCCAAAAGCTGGAACTCTCTGGCGGGAGCTGATCTTCTAGGAGTTCCAGCACTCCCCAAAAATTCCAGAAAAAGAAAACTTATAACCGGGCGTTCTCAGGTATTGGCCCAAGATTCTGGAACTCATTGCCTCCGCACATCAGACTGATTCCCTCTACTGCGTCTTTCAAAAAAGAAGTGAAAGCCCTGTGGATGAATGCCCTTGTTTGACGGCACCTACCTCCATTGACTCTGCCCACTCTACTGGTTTATGTTCAACCCCGCTATTTGTTTGTTGCACTTATATGCTACACTATTTCCTCTTGCATATTTTACTGCTCCTCTATCGTCTACATTACCTTGCTTATCATTGTTGTTGTTGTTTTACCTGCAACTCTGTTTGTACCTCTGCACATCTGTAAAGCGCTCTGATACCCGCTAGGGTCACGTTCGCGCTATATAAAACTTTATAAATAAAATAAATAAATTAAATAAATGCAGCAACAGCCCTTTTATTTGCTATAATCGGGGCCGATCCGGAAGGATCTGTAATCTAGATAGGCCACGTATATATCATTACTTTGTATAAACATAGGATTAGGCGCCGCACGTATCGTTCCTGTCGCTAGCGCGGTCCTGAGAGTAGAATACAGTTAGTCCCGCTAGGTAGTGCCGGTCATAGTGGTCTGCCCGTGCTGGCAAATCAAGATCGGCGATTTAGCATGGCGTTATTAGTTAAATCCTGGTGCCCCCAACGCTCCCCCCTATCTCCTTACTACCCCAAGGGTGGTGCTCCTCTTTCAAGTGCTCGCCTTCTGCCGCAGTGTAGGTCAGTGGCAGGGCCACCGGGTGCTGTTTGTTATATCCATGTTTGGAATCCGGAAAAGTTCCGGTCACGTGGGGCGCGTGGTGACGTGTGAAGGAACGCAAGACGACGCAGTAGTCGCCTGTGTCCTGGAACACGTGATCACCGTGTCCTGTTGGCATGATTACCCACCTTGACTCCGTTGTGGAAGAGCGTGGGAGTAATCAGTGTCGGTTAACACAAGATAAATAATGCGTTGAGTAAACCAGTACGCATAGAGGGTTGGCCTGCCTTATTGTGGTACATAGAGGCAATCTCGTTTTTTAAGAGGAACAGCAAGCCCTCAATGGTCCTGGTCCCACGAGCCATTATACCCGTTTGCAGGGTGCCTAAATACCTCCCCCCAGACCCATGATAGGAGATATATGGTAGTTGCCGGTTTAGTTAACTATTAATGAGAATGTTTAGAGTGCCACATAATGACACATAATGAATATAGGGGGACCACACGTTGTTACAAAGAATATTTCTTCCCACAATATGTCTCTGTGGTCCTATGGTCAAATGAGGGGGCCTGAATTCCTACCCCCAACCCTTAAAAGGATGTATATGGTTGATTGCCGGTTATGTTGGTTAGTTATGTGCTTGTTAGAGAGGCGTAAAGAGTGCCACCTTATGTCATATTATAAGTATACGGGGATTACATTTTGTTTAAAAGAAAGATATGTCTTCCTAAGATATGACTCTATGATTCTGTGGTCAGATGGGTATATTTTATCTGTTGAGGCAATGCCACGGGATATCGTCATTAAGGCCCACCTGATGACTTTTGAGGCGGTATACCCATTTTTGTTCTCTCAGTAGAAGGGCTCTTGTTTTGTCACCAACCAAGGGATTCATAATGGGTTTTTCAATGACTGTCCATGTCAAATCCTCAATGGTGTGGCGTTTCTCAAGGTAATGTGCAGTGAGTTTAGTATTGGACTTCAGGCACCTTATCGTGCTGCGGTGTTCCATGATGCGTGTCTTAACCTTTCGACTGGTCATGCCCACGTACTGCATGCGGCATGGACATGTAATTAGGTAGATGACACCATCAGAATTACAATTCGTCTACGACCTTTGTTCCCACGGGTAAGTGAGTCCCACATCAATGGATTTCGTGTTGTTGGTCAGGTGGCATACGTTGCATGAACCGCAACGTGAGTGACCCTGTACTGGAGGTAGATGACCCGGTGCCACTAATCTCCTTTGCTGGGAAGCAACGGGTCTGGTGTGTACTAGCAAATCTTTAAGGTTCACGCTCCTTTTAAAGGAGAACAAGGGCTTTTCAATATTCATGCCATTTGAGTTTAGTATGCTCCAGTGTTTCAGTACCACCTGTCTAATTTGGTGCAAAGCTGTATTAAATGTGGTAACACACACTGGTTTATCCGTGTCTGGTCGGCTGGTTTTTTCTAGAAGGTTATCCCTATTGACGTTAGTAGCTCTTTTCCTTGTTTTTTTGATGGTACGCTCCGGGTACCCCCTCATATAGCAAATAAAAGGGCTGTTGCTGCATACAGTGCTTCTTACTCCTGCGTGTGACATATGTTTAATGAAGAGTAACCGATGGCCTGCACGTGAGGGGGTTATACACTTTTTACTCCCGCATCCGATTTTGAAACTGCACCTAATCATGTTATCTTATAATCATTCACATGACTATCTTTCTCTTTTGTGATTTCCTTTTCCCCTGAAAAAAGAGTGTGACTAAAGGGGGTCTCTCCTTGCCCACCGCCATTTCAAACATGAAATAGGGTGAAACTCGGTGAGTAATTACACACCGGACCCCTACTTTAGAGTGGATGGACTGTGGAATAATGAGCATGAGGTATGCAACGCTGGTTTTTATGACTACATGAAGGGCAACAGGCATTGTAGACCTATTGAATTTCCATTTATTCGTACCTGATGAGTGTGAAATTACCAAGGGCGATGCACCCATGGTTGTTTGGGGCAATGAACAATACAACAGAATGAACTCATGTGCAGATAGACATTCATATACTGAGCTTGAGAAACACGAGGGAGAAGATTACTCCTAACTTCTTTTCTCTCTTTTTTCTCTCCCTTTCATTGTTGATCTTTTTTTCTTCCTGTTCCTTCTAGTAATTCCACTATTATCCTCAGGAAATCCCTTGAAAACGGAAAAAAGGCTTTTAGACACCCTCTTATCTCAATCTGAGGTGAGAGTATTATTTCACTGGGACCGGTGGAGTCCTGAGGAAGGCCGGCGTGACCCCAATCGAGGGGCACACACACACACACGGCCGAAACCTGTCGACCACCTGGCAGTAAGGAGGGGTGTTAGGAGCACATTGCATCTCCCAATCACCACCATCCTTCACGTTTTTAACCCTGGCCGGAGGGTCCAGGAATAAAGTCTTAGGCACAGCGACACTTCCGAGCTAGTTTTAACCCACATCACACTGCACTTTCACCACCATAGTTCCCAGCCACTGTGGAAATAAATTGTTTCTTTCTGTGTTGTATTGTCTTCCCCCACCCTATTGCTCCACCCCGTGCGTGGCTACGCCGGGGTGTATTGTAAGCAGCCCTATGATGAAGCATGTCACACAATTGTGTGAGTGAGGGCAGTCTTAGGACACATAGCACGTGCCATCATGAGACACAAATATTTTAATGCTCCCTACTCCTTCTGGTGTACTTAATCTAGCATAGTTGCCTTCCCTAAAAGTGTTAGCTATTTTAACGATGCTGTTTCTGTATTTTTTCATGTATCACATTACTCTTGTATAGTGCATACTTTGAACTGAGTCGCACCACTTGAGAGCTCTGGAGCCGAGGCTGAGGGAACTGCAAGTTTTTCATAATGCCTGTCAGTGAGTAAAAAAGGTGTTCAGAAATCTTGATGGCCATCCAATCTTGGACCTCTCTGCAGAGTGCACAGGACAGTGGTCACGTGTTCCATTTGTAAATGTGATTCTGTGCACATGGGTTTGATGGGGGTATGCTTTTTTTAAAATAACAATGACATGGCTAAAGTAAAAGAAAATTTAGGTCTCACTCACTACTTATAAGTCATCCCTAACTTTTAAGCCCCACCACTTTCAAATGTCACTAGCCGCCACTGGATGTCAGAGACGTATATGGAAAGGCCACCTGACGCTTTACCATAACTACAGTTCTTTGTTCCTCGAATAATTATCTCCTGGTATCCATGCGCGGTGTGTAGGACTGGCTCCATGATTCCTACAGACACAGGATGTACCATTCGGTTAGGTATGGGACGATTAGATCAATTTGTAAGATCCTCACAATCCAGCAAAATTCCAGGACAGAACACAGGGTTTTATTGTTGGACTTCTTGGTTATTGCATTATTAGATTTATCAGGGATGCGGTTTCAGATAATTCTGTAGGGTTGATGGCAGCCCGATGTAGTCGTCTTCTCGTAGCATATTTAAGGGGTGGATAATGTTAGGCTGTCTTCTAGTGTCCGGACGCAATTGTCTGAGCAATGATGGACTGGTGTTAAAAAGATCTTCTAGGCTTCTGCTTGCAATTTTTTTATTTAGTTGTGATTTCCTGGGTGTTTCGTTTTTTATGGGCTTTCAAACTTCTCAGGGCCCCCCTTTTGTAATTGGATGCCTGATTGTGCAAATGCTGTTTTGTGGCTGTAAGCTAATTATGTCAGAAAGGAGGTGCTCTAGCTGACAGGGTGGCCTCATCACTATAGGGTGACAGAGAAAAAACACATTGCACTCTGGTCATGTCCTCAGACTTAATTTGAGCCAGATCAGAGGTATATGTTTGAAGAGTAAGCTGCCTCTATTTGTCACATCTTCTCTGCATGTGATGTTTACTCAGGGATTAGTAGCAGTCTCATCTGTTCAGCTGCTGGGGGTAGCCTTCTGCCCTTTCCATAGTGTCTTCTTGGTCGTGCATTGCCTTATTGTGAAGACATGTCTCTGATGTGATAGGTTCTGTATGGTGAATCCTCTTGCTTTCTTCTGCCACATTCTGCATGTGGTTGGTGATTGCTGGTGGTTGGTGATAACCAGTGCTATGATGTGATTGTGAACTGGAGGGCCTCTCACTGTACTGCTATGCTTGCCATTCTCCATTTCAGCCATGGCGTAAGGGGTGTGAGCCCCAGATTCAGGCTGTTGTTCTTGTGTCTGCTTCTCACTTCAGGGTGTTGTTTTTTTGGGCTACATTGACTAACCGAGTAACATTGAGCGGCTATCGCCAAAGATTCTATGTTGCCATGTGTGTTGGACTTGGATCCTCTCTTAACTGGCTTACGAGGAGAAGGAGCCTCGGTTTGCATGCTTTTATCTTGCTCTATGCTCTGCTGTAGAAGTGTCCTAGGACTTCTTTGTGGAGACCTTGTTTGCGAATAAAGGGGACAACTTCTTGTCCCTGTTGTTTTTGTCCAAGTCCAAGTGCTGGCTTTGCGTCCCAAGAAGGGCTTGACCTTTTTAAGAGTAGCTTTAATGCCCTTGTTTTTCTTTTTACATTTTTTCTTTTTACTTATAGGTTTAATTGCTATTAACCCAACCCCGGTTGTAACTGGCTTGCCCAGAGATTGCATCTTGTCTGAGCTGTTTTCATGTGTTCCAGCTTCATCTGCATCAGACTTCACTGGGGTGTATGTGATCGTATCAATACACGGAGCACTAATGGGCAAAGTGGCTGGGGTGTGAGACTTTAATGTGTCTATTAGGAGCTGTAACTGACCTAGCAGAATGCAAAGTATTTCTACAATCGGAGTGCGAGTGCAGGGAGTGGGCAATTGTTGGGAGAAGATGCTTGCCATCTTTGACTACATTTGATCATTTAGCGTGTAGACAGGAAAGACGATTAGCCATAGACTGCAATAAGTCCATCTGTACCTCAAACCTGCGGGACTGCCAAGTTAAAGGTTTAATCTCATTTGAAAGTATAGGATTAAAGGAGCAAAGAATGTTATTGGGTGATTTATGAAAATCCTGCAGCCCATGCCTGCAGTTTGAGTTAAAGGAACTGATTCTCAAATTGGACCATGTATTACATTTTGAAGTATTACAAAATGTACCACAAAATGTAAGTTTTGCCTATACTTATAAGTGCGGGATTTGCCACACCGACTGTGGAATCTCTGCAATGTAAGCATAGATTGCTATTAATCCTTCTCCGGTGTAAATGGCTTGCCCAGAGATTGCAGGTTGTCTGAGCTGTCCTCATGGGTTTCAGCTTCACCTGCATCAGACTTCACTGGGGTTAATGTGATCGTATCAATACACGGAGCACTAATGAGCAAAGTGGCTGTGGTGTGAGACTTTAATGTCTATTAGGAGCTGTAATGGACCTGGCAGAATGCAAAGTATTTCTACAATCAGTGTGCAAGTGCAGGGAGTGGGCACTTGATGGTAGAAGATGCTTGCCATCTTTGACTGTAGATTTGGAATTTTTGTGTGTAGTCCTCCTGTATCTCAGACTTGCAGTACTGCCAAGTTAAAGCTTTAATCGCAACTGAAAGTGTAGGAGTAATGGAGCAAAGAATGTTATTGGATGAGTTAGGAAAATCATGCAGCCCATCCCTGGGGTCTGAGTTAATGGACCTGAGTCTACAAAATGTAAGTGTTGCCTATATGTATATGTGCGGAGTTTGCCACACCGCCTGTGGACTCTCTGCAATGTAAGTATAGATTTTAGTAGGAAATGTGGGAGGCACACAGGGGAGTGGGTTAGAAAAGGGGCAGACTTACTACTAAAGAGGATTGGATCAGGGGTTTAGGGAGGAGCACGGAGGGGTTTAGGGATTGACGTCACCCACCCACACAAGAGTAAGCCATTTGCGTTACTATGGGGGTGGTGACATGTAGCTTACACTTTTGTTGTAAGTTTACACTCTGAGGAGCATCTTTATCAAGCAGTTGCATTGGCCTTGCGCCACGCAATGGGGCGCAAGGTCGACGCAACTACTAAGTAAGATTTATCAAGCCACCTTTGTGCGGTGCCACATGGCTTGATAAATCTAGAGTAACGCAACACATTGCAAATCGCTGCATTGTTTTATTCTGCCCCAGGGAGGGGTTCCATGGTGGAGCGTGGGTGTTCCCACGCATCCATTTATAGATTTTGGCGCATTCACAGATTTACCAACACTGGTAACCCTTGAAATGTGTCAAAATGCTATGCCGCCCCAGGTGAGGTGTAACGAGGAGCAATATATTTATTTCTCCTCGTTTTTTCCTCTTTTTACATTTGCTGCTTCCTGAACAAAAACAATCCTGCCTACAACGCAGGCACCCTTGCAACGTGACTCAAGGGTGCTTGCGTTGGTGTAAGGCAGCGCATTGTCTGCCAGCGCTAGGAAAGGGCAGGAATGTGCCGTATAATGTTAAAGATGGCGCTTTCCTGCCCTTTCCGCAGCACAGCAAGGTGTCTTGCTGCGTTTGATAAATCAGGACCTAGGTTTTTTAATTCAGCTCTGTGTGTTCCTGAAAGCTAGTAAGGTGGTAACTTTGACACAGCATTCCGTTTCTTGCTACTGTTTTTAGGAGAAAAAAAACACACTTTTATCCAGAGCACTTTTTTTCTGTTTATGCCCAAAATCTAATATATAGCTATATTTTCGCTATTTATTCGGTCTTCTTGAGTTCTGTCCAGACACCATGGATCCCTTATACCAGTCCTTGTCTGAGGAAGATAAATTAAAGGAAATTGAAACATTAAAATTAAGTTAATATTTTGTTTTTATATTAAGACTCTGTTGATAGACTTTTCTTTGATACCTGTAACTAGATTTCTGTCAAACAGAAATCTATAGTCACCTTCCTTGTTGGTAATATACTTGACAATTGCACAAGTTAGTAAAATACTTACAGTATGTAACTTTAGGTTGACTCAGGGGGGCGCTAGCGAGCCGGCTGCTAGATGGCCGCCACGTAGTGAGGCTCTGCAGGCTGGGCAGCTAATCCATCAGTTATCCTGCAGGCGGCCTGACCATCGCGGCCTGCAAAGGAGTGGGATCGAACCTGTATTGGCTGCTGCACTCGCTGGTGGTGAAATTGGCGACGGAAGAGGGCTGGAGCCGGAGATACGCGGTGGTAGCTCCCGCAGAGAGAAAATGGTGGCTCCGGCCTGACTGCGGCAGAGGCTGGCGCGAAGTTCGAACAGACCCAGCCGGAGGAGGTGCCGCGACCCAAACCCTGCCGGGTGACGACGGAGGCGACTAGCGCTTGCTGAGGGGGGAGACCTGAGCCCGGTGGACGCTGTGGGACAGTTTGAGGCGGGTGGACTGCGTGCCTCTCGGGCCTTGGCTCTGTGTCCTGCGAGGTCCCCCCGCAGCGGCGCCTGGGCCTTGAGAGGTGCAATGAGCAGCAGCAGTGCCAGGTAGGGGGGCGTCGGCCGGGAGGTCGCCCGGCGGGGTGTGCTCTCAGGAGTCGGGAGCGGGGAGCAGTGCAGCAGCGAGCAGCCTGCCCGCGAGATAGCGGCACCAGTCGTAAGGAGATTGCCCCTGGCTAGGCCCTCCTGGGCTTGGGCGCCCTTGGCCTGACGCGGCACGGAGAAGCCCCCAGTCGAGGGGAAGCTGACGGGTGGGCGAAAGGATCCCCGGTGAAACGCGGTCCCCGCTGGCTCCGGCAGCGCTAGTACCGGACAGCAGGGGCCGGGGCAAACGGAGCCTCAGTCTACAGACTGTCATTGACACAGGGCAGACCCTCCTGCAGATTTGCGGGGCACACATGGGTCGGCCGGATCTGGAGGTGCGGCACGATGTGGGGCGACGGCGAGATTGCGTGACCTGGCTCCCTAGTGGATTCTGCGACACAGGGGCCTCCAACCACTTGTGAGGGCGACTTCAAGTGGTGCACCGGGATCAGAGCCTAGCGCCCCGCGGAGAGCGGATCTGGGCCTTTTACGCACTGATCAACGGACATCACCCTGCGGCCTGGAGAGGCGGGTCCGGGGGTACTGGCGGGCCCCTGCTCTGGCCCAGCTTGCTTGGCCCTGCGTTTGGGTGAACCTGGTTTGTCTGGCTGGGGAGCCCGGTCTGGTGACAGCCTCTCTACTTGCTTGTTCGGCCCTGCCGGTACTGGGGGCGACGAGAGCCACTGCCCCCCACCCCTCCAACGGGCCTTGTGACGACCGTGAGGTCTCAGGATCTTTGAGGACAACCTGCAGTCCACGTAGAGTGTGGCCGCTGTTGAACTGCGGTGGCGGAGCCGGTGGGGGTGACGCGAACCCGGAGTGCGCCCTGGGGGCGACTTCGCACGGCTGCCCCTGGTCAACATCATTCAGGAGGGGCTTACTCTAAGTAGAGTGAGTAGTTTGGGCACCATGGGCAAAACAGATGCCAAGCAACCAAAAATCTAATTTGAGCTTCGCAAAACCCCCAAAGGGAACGCCCCCCCCTTGTGGAGGAGCCTGAAGGAGGACATGGCGGCTGCGCTGGACTCGGAGCCCAGCATACGCACCATGTTTGTCGAGCTGAAGCAATCCCTGGCAGCAATAGACTTAAAAATTGACTCGATGTCCGACCGCCTGGACCGGCTGAAAGACAAAGTGGCAAACCATGATGAGCGCATCACAGAGGTCGAATAGCGGACCTCCATGCTGGAAGATGAAGGCACGGCGACATGCGAAAAACTGCTCAGCATGGAAAAGGTACTCGAGGTCATCCGCAATAAGAACGAAGATCTCAAGGCCAGGTCCCAGCGCAATAATCTGCGCATTTTGGGTGTTCCAGAGTCTACCGCGATGACCCGGTGGAGGATTATGTTGAAGACATGCTTCAATCCCTTTTTGGGGACGCCCTATCGTCCGTGTGTGTGGTAGAGCGCGCCCACAGATCCCTGGGCCCGCGCTCCCCCTCCCCCCGGGCGCCCCGGCCCACCCCATCATCGCGAGGCTGTTGAACTATAGGGATCGGGACACGGTGCTACGCAAGGCCCGAGACCTGCAGGACACTAGATATCAGGGCAATGTCGTCTCATTTTTTCCAGACTTCACACTATCCGTCCAGGCTGCCCGTCGAGAATTTGTGCCTGTCAAGCGGATGTTGCAGCAGCAGGATATCAAATACGCTCTACTCTACCTGACGAAATGACAGGTTTTCCACTCCGGAAAGACATCCTACTTTACGGACCCCTAGCTGGCCACCAGGTTTGCCCACAGTCTTAAGTGCCCGAAGTCGGATCTCGCCGCGGACAAAGAACAGTTGGCAGTAGACATGCTCAATGAGAACGACTGATCACCATGCACTAGCCCCACTTTACCGGATGGGTTCATATGGACGCTAGTTTTTGAATGGTTCGACATTTGATTTATGCCCCTTGGGCACTTGCATTCACTGGTCATTTGTGCCGGACAGGCATTGCGTTGGGTGACCGCCTGACTGACACTGCGAGCCTCCTTTGGGCTCTTGCCCGGCCACCCAGCTCCTTGGGCTGGGAAACGCCGTGCTCCCTGGCGCTACCCCCCTGGGATGAGTTCCGTGTTGCAATTTGATGTTGGCCCTTGGCGGCCTGGTTGAGTGTGGGTTGATGCTCTTCAGCCTAGTTGGGTGGCTGTTGTGGGTGGGGGCGGGTTGGGTGGGTTATGGTTGCGCTGATTGCAGTTGTTCCTTGATTGTCTCCCTCTTGTCTTCTTTCCTCCCCCTCTTTTTCCCCCCCTCTGGCCTCACCATTACAGCTGCAGGTTTTTTTTCTCCCTCCCCCACCGCTTACGAACTGAGTAGCTGCGGCAATGGCTGAACACTCAAACACCAAATGTACTCTTAAAGCAATCACCTGGAATGTGTGGGGCTTGAATGACTGCAGAAAGTTGCGTCTAGTAGCAGCGCTGCTGAATCGACATGGGGCAGATATATGTTTCCTACAAGAGTTACACCTGACGCGTATACGCGCATGCGTGCAGGCTGGATGGGTGAAAAATGTATTGCAGGCTACTCTAGTTATGCGCGAGGCACTGCCATCATCCTCAGAAGGGGTCTACCGTGGCATACACGAGCTGTTATCCAGGATGCTATGGGTCGCTATGTGATGGCCTCCGGAGTTCTAGGCGGACGCCCCGTGAGACTGGTCTCGATATATGGGCCTAACGATGATGACCCCCTGTTTTTTAGTGAAGTATGGAGACTTGTGGAATCTCTGGGCCCGGGTGCAGTGTTGTGGGGTGGGGATTTCAATGTGGTGCTTAATCCTGAGAGTGACAGATTGGGGGGTTCGCGCCGGCCCCACCCGCGGGCAGCGGCGCAACTCCAGGTGCTGATGGAAGACTACGGAGTGATCGATGTCTGGCGTTGGCTCCATCTGAATAGCCGTGAGGGAACCTGTGTTTCTACTGCGGGCACTACGTGGTCCAGATTAGATTATTGGCTCATTTCCCACGACGTGGACACCTGGGTGAGACACTGCACTCATCTTGCCCGTACCCTTTCGGACCACGCCCCAGTGCTATTGGAATTTGCATTGCCAGATGCGCCGAGCAGGTCCTTTAGCTGGAGACTCCCTGCTGGAGCCCTCCGCGACCAGGTGTTCCGGAAGGACATCAAAGTCGCCATAACGGAATATTTTGAGTTAAATGTTGGATTGGTAGACTGACCATCCACGTAATGGGAGGCATTCAAAACAGTAATTAGGGGTAGATGCATCGCTAAACAGGCCCGCATCCTTCGCACTCTTGTAGGGGATTTGAGGCGACTTGAAGGCGAGATACGGTTGCTTGAGCAGGAATATTTTGAAACTAATCGACTTCCAATCCTCGCGCAGCTCAAGTCCAAGATGGCAGAATTTGAGGAGGCTGCACTAAGGGAGACACATTATTTGGGGTAGGAGGCGCGGGCTCGTCAATATGGTGAGGGAGACAGAGCTGGTAAGACTCTTGCTGGATTGCTCAGAAAGCCGTGGGCAAATGAATACATCAGCGAGCTGCACACGGGGGAGGACGAGCTAGTGGTTGGGCAGGAAGCGGTCCAGGCCGAAATGATGATGTTCTATTCCTCGTTATGTGCTGCACGCCAGCCGGGGGCACCTCCAGATCTGCTTCCCTTCTTCGATTCGATCGAGCTAGTCTGGCTCAGTGACGCCCACCGCAGGTACTTAGCGAACCATTCTCCGTAGAGGAAGTGATTGGTGTCATTTGGGCCATGCCCGGGGATAAAGCTCCAGGGTTGGACGGGCTCACCTCCGCCTTTTATAAGGAGTTTGCGCCGCTGCTCGCGCCCCTTCTTCTCAACATGTACGAGGACTCACTAGAACAGGGCGTCCTCCCCCCTACCCTCCATGAGGCGCTCATTGTGACCATACTCAAACCAGATAAGGACCCACTACTGTGCGACTCTTATAGTCCTTTATCAATGATTAATATTGATAATAAAATTCTCGCTAAACTTCTTGCTTCGCGCCTGCTGCCACTGCTCCCCACGATACTCAGGCCGGATCAATGCGGTTTCGTCCCGGGTAAAAGCACTGCTCATAACCTCCGCACCCTCGTCGCTGTGATGCAGGGGGTTGATCCTGCCCTCCTTGCGGCTGCGGTGTTCCTCGACGCAACCAAAGTATTTGATACACTGGAGTGGCCTTATTTGTTCTCGTTGCTCGCTCGTATTGGTATAAGTCCAGCGTTCCTAAAAAAGATAGCATTACTCTACACCTCCCCCTCTGCCAGGCTGCGGATAAATGGAGTCATCTCTCCCCGGTTGGAGTGGTCCGGGGCACCAGACAGGGGTGTCCGCTGTCACCCCTCCTCTTTGCTGTCGCAATGGAGCCACTGGCGGCCCGGTTGCGACAGTTCTACGTGCGGAGAGGACTCGATTTCACGCCCCGGGTGGTCCTTGAATCAATGTATGCGGACGATGTGACTCTCTACTTCCAGCACCCTGCGGACAACCTTGATCCCTTATACGGGAGATCATTAGGTTTGGCGGCCTCTCGGGCATTACCATAAACTGGGGGAAATCTACAATTTTTCCGCTTACTGCTGCAACGGACGCATTTCAATCAGAGTTCCCATTAAAATGGGCTGACTCCCCCGTGAAATATCTGGGAATCTGGATTAGCAAGGACCATGAGGAGCTGTGGCGATACCACTACGGCAGGCTTATGGAGTGGCTGGAAAGTCGGTTACCCCGCTGGAGGGCGCTCCCTCTTTCACTAACGGGGCGTCTTGCCATCGCGAAGATGGTGATATCGCCCAAGTTCCTTTACACCTTTGTTAATCTCCCACTTCCTCTCATGGTTGAATTTAAGAAGCGACTCCGCTCCAATATGATTTCCCTGGCGTGGGCAGGTGGGCAGCCACAGGTAACTTGGGAAACTCTTACGCTCGCGTTCGAACAGGGAGGTCTGGGGGCGCCGGATATGGAACTGTACCACTCCTGCGCACAGGCACAATTCGCGTTTCATTGGATTTTTCTGACGCCGTTCATGGCGCATGCGGCCCCTGAGAGTGACTTGGCGGACCCCACTCCGCTGCATATGGTGATGTTCCGCTCGCAGGGCCGCCCGCGGGCTGGGATTGACACGATTGGCAGTACGGTGTGGGCATGGCAGATGCTCCACCGGCGGGCGGGTCTGGACTCCCTGTTTACGCCCTCGGTGCCGGTGACGGGACACCCGGGGCTGCCCTTCGCGGCGGAGACAGGAGTCTGTCAGCGGTTGCGTAAGCTACAGGTGCACACGATGGGTTGGGCATTTCCGGATGGGTATTTATAAGCCTGGACACCGCTTTGGGAGAGGAACACACGGTACTCCTAGACAGGATGACCTATTATCAGTTGCGGCGGCTGTGCGGGAGAGATTTGCCTCATTCCCGATTGCGCCACCAACGTTCCATGTCTTGGAAGCATTTTTGTCAAATCCCTCGCCCCGTAAACTTATAACATGCCTGCACACCGGTATGCAGCGAGACTACCCTGTGCGTGTGCCCCCGGCCCAGACCGCTTGGGAGGAGTGCCTGGGAGCTCCTTTTGATGAGGGTGTATGGACTTATTGCTGCATGCAATACAGGGACATGTCGCCCAACTATAGGCTTAGACTAATCCACTTTAAATTTCTCCACAGACTATACAGAACCCCGGTGTGGTTGGGCAGGGTTGAGTGCGGAGGCGCGCTGTGTGCGATATGGGGCGCTCGAGGCTTCATTCATGCACCTAGCGTGGGAGTGCTGGGAGGTTGTAAGCTTCTGGGGGCGTGTTTGATGTTTTAGATGTGATGCTGGAATACAGAATAGAGCGTACTCCGCTGATTGGCTTGCTAGGCTATGTCAAAAACTTACCTAAAGGCATTAGAAGACTCGCTGCCATGATGTTGCTGCTGGCGAAGAGACGTGTGGCGATATGCTGGGGCCGCAGACGCAAGCCGCGTAGGGATGACTGGCTTAAAGACGCAGCGTTCTGTCACACACAACTTTCTGAGTTCTGGGATTTGATGCCCGCGCAAGCGCGGCCCCTGGATATATAGGAACCACTGCGAAGGTTTTTACAAGCACAGCAAGATGGTCAGGCACAGGCCCCTGCCGTGGATGGGTAGGCGTGAATGAAATTCGGTGCTTGCCCGGTGGGGATGCCCGGTGGGGAGGGTCCCCCCCAGCATCTGCGCTCCAACAGTGTTTCGGCTTAGCAAGATAGGTCTCCCCCGCTTCCCCCTTCTTTCCTCCCCTATTCCTTCTCCTTCTTAGGTGCTCAGTTGTATCCCTATTGTTGTTAGATGGCGACTGTAACTGCTCGAGCTGAGTAAAGGACTGTGGGGAGAGCATTTGGTTCTTATGGGCCAAGTATGCCCGAGCGGACACTCTTTTATACCCTGGGAGGGTGATAAGCTTTGTAAATTGGGCACGCAAATGCACAATATGTTTTACATTTATGCTATTGCTCTTTCTTATGGCGATACGTCACTGTTTATAATTGCTAAAATTCACAAATAAAGTTATAAAAAAACCTTTACGTTGACGCCACATTACCAAATGTCCGTGGTCTCTACGATCGCAACTGGAATACAAATTAAACATATTAATTATTAATCTTTATATTAAAATACTAGCGTCATACTGCTGTTTTATAACGATAACTAGATTTCTGACAAACAGAAATCTCCCAAAAATTGCTAGACGCTTCCTTAGTCACTACCACACAGGGTGCAGTGATAAAAGGAAAGTCACAGATGGTATGGGGTATTTTAGGGCAAGAAACGCAAATGTAGAATTTAGATCACTCCAATAATACAGTTGTTTGAATGCACCTTGGCCTTCTTTAAAAGATTGAACGCACAAAAGCTGCAAACGGTAATTTTTTTTATGATATACCCTTAAAGAATGTATTTCTTCATGCAAGAATTAAAACAATAACTTGATACGATGCAAAAGGTTGTTGGCATGCAGATTTACAGCAGAGGATTGTGGGCTTGCAGACGTCATTTCCGCACGGCCTACCTGGAACGGGACGTAGCTCTCTTGTTTGAGTAAGCTGCTGCTTTTGTTTCGAATTGTCGTGTTACTTGTCGCTGCAGAAAGGATTCATGCCTGTTCCGAGAGTCCAGTGCGTTTTAAGCGCTATCTCTCGCCTGTTGTAAAATATGTGCTTTTAGTTGTGCTTTGTGGATTTGCAGGTGGTGCGGCCCTATCACGAACCCCAAGTTTCCGAACTACAGTATAATATTATATTCCCGTCACAGTTAAAAATCTTCATGAATGGTGGAAGCAACCCAAGGGCTCTGTTTATCAAAGGTTTGCATATCTGCCTGGGAAGGCATTGCGTGGGTGGGTGCACCCCAGTGGTCGAAGTGGGCGGGATCGGCAGGGCACGCCGTGCCCCTACTTAATCCAATAGATTCCGTTCCACTAATTTTTTATTTTAAACATGTGTCCCCGGACGGAAGAAATAGCCGAGGCCTACAGATAAGGCTCGGCGTTCCTGGCCGTTTGGGGACGGACGGGTGGGCAGAGAAGGAAAAGGACTCTGTCTCTCCCTTCTTGCCCAGAGAGGACAAGGACAGTGTCCACTTCTGCTCTGGGAGCTGAGCCCCCTCTTTCTTTATTCTTCTTATTCCCTCTCTTTTTGTGTAGCTCCTCCTCCCTTACTGAAAACCGGACTTCAAGAAATGGTTCTCACCCTCCCTTTCCTCCTTTCGTTTATTTGTTTCCCTGTGAAATGGATCCAAAAAGAAAAACACTTTTGCTGGAAATGTCGTCTTTTTGTCATTTTTCTATTCCAAAGTGCAGCTTCGGGAATAAAAGGTTCAAAATATGAAAAATAAATAAATAAATAAAGCAAGGCACAATGGTCGCAAAGTGGCCAGATTGATTTTATGCACACCCAAACACATCAGCATCACTTGACAGAGTTTGCCAAGAAGCGCTACTTTTATTTTCTTGTCTTTCTTTAAACAGCATTGTTTTACCCCGGTGGGGAAGTGCACCAATCCTGGAGGTCCTGCAATGCCTGATTGATGAGTGGATTGGTAAACAAAATGTGTACTGCGGCTCTGTGTTCATGGATGTGGTCTTTTTAAAAGCAATTGACATTAAAACAGGTCCCTTCCTGCCCTTAACTTTTCAGGCAAAAACACTCACTGATTTCTGATTAATGAGTGTAAAAGTGTTAAGGTAACCATGTTGTTCCTGCTTACAAATTCACATGCTTTACTTCATTTTTGCATCCCCCATGAGTATTTGCTTTTTCCAGAATGTTGTTACTTTTTTTAGGCAGCATATTACTCTTGTCTAGTGCGTAATTTGAATCCAATCGCATCCAGGTGTTTATAGCTGGTCACAATTGGGTTGTAGTTGAAGGCAGTGCGAGTTTCTTTCAGTGGGGCAGTATGGTGTTCAGTGGGGGAGAGGATGTGGCACTATAGTCAGAGCTGCCGAATTTGGAACTGGGGAACCAGGTTCAGCCTACATGACCAGTTCACCAGACCACTCTCCTGAGGGAGCACATTCCCATGCTAGAACTTAGAAGGCCCCGTAAGGCCTCAGAAGCCCTGGTTTCTTAGCACCAGTGGATGGACCCTAGCGGTGGCAAGGGTGGGTTAACCTTGAAGGCTTGTCCATCACAATCCATACTGAAGTTCACCTACAGTCTGGCGGACAACCTATGAAGCTGCACACCCTAGAGCGACAGCGACTCTGTCACTGAGATCACAGGACCCTTGAGAAGGGCCGGCTCTAGGGCAGTGCGACTGGTGTGACCACACCGGGCGCTGACTTTGGGTGGGGGCGTCAGCAACAATAAAAATGTCATGATAACTCCGGGGATTAATGTTCTTCCTAGAGAGAGAGGTCAGAGTTTTGTCTAGTGGAAGTTTTGGCTCATAGAAAGGTAGCGCAGAGGGTTAGTGTGCCTGCTGCAAAGAACATGTACCATGCAGATCACAAAGTGCACATAATCTAAATAGGTCAGTGGCTTACTGCTTTTGTCAGAGAGATCCTTTTGTTACTTGCAGTTTATAAGTTAAAAACCTAAGATAGAACAGTGAGCTATTAACTGTCATCTAAGAGCTGCATGCAAACTGCAAAGGATAAATTAGAGTGTGATGTTTTTTCCCCCAGTCTTTGATTATCCTAATGTTGCAAAAAGTGTTCATTTGGATAGAAATCAATTCTGATTATTAAAGAGAACCCCCAACCATGGTATTATGTTTTAATTTCTGAGTTTGTGTTTCTCCAGATCAATCACTATTAAAATATACTGCCTACTAGTATGGTTGTCATGTGACTCCTACACCTTGTAGTCCTTAGTCCTATGTACAATTTCCTATACAGTGATTTACACACGTATAATTGATTGTCTCTGTGTAATGTGAGTGATGTTGAGTGCTCTGACACCCTACACTGGTATGAGTGGTGTTGTAAATCAAATTGATTGCATCTGAGAGAGAGTGTGGTTATGGAGACTTGAGAGGCACTTTTAAAGGGTGGTAGTGAGGGAATCCGTGGTCATTGGGGGGCACCAACAAACATTGTTTCACAGGGAGCCACCAGCGCTAAAGCCGGCCGTGCCTTTGAGGCCAGTCCGCCTCACATATTGGTACCTCCATTGGCCTGCTTTCAGCAGTAGTAGCTACAAATTACCGGGGATCAGCAATGCAGGATTTGCACGCACACCAAACTAAGTTCGCAAACTTCACAGTCTCTCTGCTTCATGCACAAGCACTTTTAACATGTGCTGCCTGCTTTGGGGCCACTGGAATTATGCAGCAAAGGAGAACAAAATGACGACGCAGTGTTGACTAAATTATGCAGCAAAAAAAGGCTGCAGCGTAATGCAGTATATTTTCTGATACATTATTTTGACATTTTTACACATGCTAACAGTCTCTGGAAAGATTTTGCCTGATTAGTACCAGTGTAACATACAAATGCAGCAGAGAGAAAGGTGATCAGTCAACCTTTGCAAAGGGCCGTCCACTTCGCAGCAACACAAGTCAATTCTTTTAGTAACTTTTGATCTGTTTTAGCTACAAACAATTTATTAGTTAAAATTGTCAGATTATGCATCAGATGTTGTATTTTGTGGCAAAAATGGCAGAGCCCTAATTATATAGAAAACATTTTCAAACTAGGATATTTTGCCATTCATGTTTGAACTGCTCTTGTGGAAAAAGGGAGAAGAATTGCTGATGACAGAAACTCCATGGCTCGGAGACAAATGGCTTGTGCTTCCACTTTTAAGCGTATTTGGGACATTCTGTGATTGGAAACATATCCCACTTTGTGAATGTATTTTAATGTCAATAACTCATATTAAACCTTGAATAATCATGTGTATCCATTAGTTGAATTAAATAAAATAATAAGCTGTAACTGGTCAGTAAAATGCCAAACAAATACAAAAAAATCGAATGTTTTGTGCATTCTGGCCACACCTCTGACTCTGCCCACTGATCCCAACTTTGGGTTATTCCCGCCCTCTGATTCTCCGCCCACAGTTCCCCTACTTTTTTCCCCCCATTTCGACCACTGGTGCACCCACGCAATGCCTATAGATTCTGACACGTTCTCAGATTTACCATTGCTGGTAGACCTGGGAATGCCCCTAAATGCTATGCCTTCCCAGGTGAGGCATAACGAGGAGAAACATCTTCATACTTCCTCTATGTGTGCTGCACACATAGATATGCCTAAGAGGATTGTTTTTGTGCAGGGAGGTGAACCTTCCTGTACAAAAACAATCCTGCATGCAGCACAGGCACCCAAAACGGCGCCAGCGCAGAGGAAGAGGCAGGAATGCGCCGTATTCTTTTAAATACAGCACATTCCTGCCCTTTCCCTGTCACTGTTGGCTCAACATCGTGTATTTCTGCATAATGCAACTGGTGCTCATGAAAAGTGCTCTGATACCTTTGACTTCACTCTACATGAAACTGCAAAAAAAAAAAAAAATAGAAATAAATAATGACACAACAGGCTGTGGTTTGATATCTTTGTGTTAGAAGTGTGAAGACAGGTGGTTACTAGATGTTACTGTAGAGCAGAGGTCTTCAAACTTTTGGATGCCGAGACCCCCCTGTCAACATTTTGAGGCGTAAGGACCACCTCCTGACAAAAATTTCTAAACCTGTAGGCAGGGCTACTGGAATTATGAGGCAGGTGAGGACCAAATTACGTGACAGGCTTGACTAAATTGTGTGGGAAGAAAAGGTAAATGATGTTATGTGATGCCGCATACACAGTAACACTGAGGAAAGATTTCACCCCATCAGTACCAGTGTATAACCAAAATACAGCAATTAACATCAGAAAGATTTCTAGTCAACCTTTGTGAAGGGCCTTCCACTCCGCAGGAATACGTGCTGCCACATTAGAAGCTCACTTGGCCCTGGCCGGGAGAAGCAGGGGTGCCTTAAAACCCTGGCGGTTTTGTGCAGAGTTAAGCAGTTTACCCATGCAGCTTTCCTCTCACCCCCTCCCTTCCATCCCTCTGTCCTCTCCTAACCCCGGATCCCTCTCTCACTTTGCAGGCCATTTTATTTCACCCCTTTTTACAACTTCTGAACTCTCCCCATTCAACCTCTCACTTCACCTTTAACACTCCCAGCCAGGGCTGGTCCTAACACTGGTCGCACACGGTGCAACAGTCTTTTTGGTGCCCCACCCCGTTTCCTCCTTCTCCATGAATTCCTTCACTGCCACTCACCAACAATTCACCTCATCTCTCTATAGCACCTTTCTGACAAACATTTCATTTTTTTATAGCGCTACTCATAGTTTACTCACACTCATTTCTGTGATCTGCATGGTACATATTCTTTGTAGCAGGAACGTTAACCCTCTGCACTGTGTGGGTGACAAGAGTGCCCATGTGAGTGCACGGTGAGCGATGCAACAGTGTGAGAGTAGGGTAAGAGGAGTGACTGCAGGGTGAGTGAGGTGGCTTATGAATTTAGGTGCGGATGCAAGTTCAGAATGGGACGAATGAGTGTATGATTACTGATGGGCTTGTTTGAGTGAGTTGCATATTGAGCAGTGAGGGGGACAGGTGAGTGAAGTGTCACATGAGTGCAGGATGAGTAGTGTACTCGTGTGGCTGCAGGGTGAGGTATAGGATGAACAGCGCAAGTGCATTGTGAGTGCAGAGTGATCACTGTGAGTGCAGGGTGAGCGGGTGAATGGTGTGAGTGCATTGTGATCGCTGTGAATGCAGGGTGAGCGTGAAAGTGAAGGGCGAGAATGACGAGTGAGTTGTCTGAATGCAGAGTGCATTCCCAGACACTTGAAGTAACTCAGCATGTTATGGACGGCGGCGTAGGGTTTAAGATCTAAGTTAAACTATTGCTATTATGGCATTAATCGGGGATCGAGGAAATAAATAATGTGCTGATCCTGCAACAAACTTCCAGTCCTATGGTTAGGGTTGCCAGCAGATTATTTTGATGGCCCAGTCGGTACAAAAATAAGCAGTCACCTAAAGCTGTATTTTAAGCACTTATCTGTGCATACTTCGAACAGCAAATATAAATAGAAAGCACTTTTAATTGGGTTCTAGGGCTGCCTCAATGATCCATGACTGATAATTAAAGAGAACAAAGACAGAAAAGTCACATAACGAATGCATACATACTTTTTATTTATAAGTCTATTTAGTGTCAAGAGGAGGTCTTTGCAGGCTCTTTAAACAAAACACGGCAGGCATTTTTCTTTTGGCAACCCTACTTTATATTCCTTTTCATGAAATGCATTCTCACACTGCAGCAGTAAAGGTGAAAATACAAATGTAAGGAATAGGCAGAGTGGGGGCCCAGGGGGTACTGGAACCAGGAAAAAACTAAGCCTCTGTAACCAGTTTACAAAGGCATGTAAACATGCAAATGGTCTTTAAAGACCTGTGAAAAACTCGGGCGTGCCGGAGATAAGACTCCAGACACTGCCCAGCTGAGCCCCCAGCAGCTCGAGTTGCACTGCAGCAGCCCAGGTTGAGACGCAGGACGGGGGAAGAGGGGGGGCTGAAGCCCTTGGGCCTCGGCAGAAGTGTGACTGGGAAGGCGCGACCCCCTTTGCATCGCTCCACGGCCCCCCTGGGGGTCGCGCCCCACAGTTTGAAGACCCCTGCTGTAGAGTCAGCAGCACAAGGTGCAGTACCGCAGGCAGCTACTAGGTGTCCCTGTAGAGTCAGCAGCACAAGGTGCCCTACCAAGTGATATTACCACAACATAAAGCAGTACTTATTTTCAATATTGTCTTTTTGAGATGTCATTTTTACACTGAAGAAGTAGGCGATGCATGTATTTAGCAAGATCTATATATTGTGCAGAGGTTGGTTTGTGCAATGTTTGTCTTTTATATTCCTAGGTTTTATGTGCTAAGTATCCTGCAGCTGTTTTTAACTGTCACTGTTGAAGTGAAGAGTCATAACCATTTACAAGCTGTGCCAGTGGTGGTAGCAGCAAAGTGGAGCATTAAACCTTGTAATGAGATGACCCTGTGGAGGCAGCAGCAGAGATGTAGATTCATAACCAGTGTGAGCTGTGCCTGTGGAGGCAGCAGCAAGGGTGCAGAACTGCTATCTGTATGAGATGACCATGTGGAGGCAGCGGCACCGGTGCAGTATGATAAGATGTACAAGATGACCCTGTGGAGGCAGCAGCAAGGGTGCAGAACTGCTATCTGTATGAAATGACCCTGTGGAGGCAGCAGCAAGGGTGCAGAACTGCTATCTGTATGAGATGACCCTGTGGAGGCAGCAGCAGAGGTGTAGATTCATAACCAGTGTGAGCTGTGCCTGTGGAGGCAGCAGCAAGGGTGCAGAACTGCTATCTGTATGAGATGACCCTGTGGAGGCAGCGGCAGAGGTGTAGATTCATAACCAGTGTGAGCTGTGCCAGTGGAGGCAGCGGCAGAGGTGTAGATTCATAACCAGTGTGAGCTGTGCCTGTGGAGGCAGCAGCAAGGGTGCAGAACTGCTATCTGTATGAGATGACCCTGTGGAGGCAGCGGCAGAGGTGTAGATTCATAACTAGTGTGAGCTGTGCCTGTGGAGGAAGCAGCAAGGGTGCAGAACTGCTATCTGTATGAGATGACCATGTGGAGGCAGCGGCACAGGTGCAGTACGATAAGGTGTACAAAATTACCCTGTAGAGGCAACAGCAAAGCTACATTACTATAATCTGTATTAGATGGCCCTCTGGAGGTGGCAGCAAGGCTGAAGTACTATAACCTGTTCAAGATGACCCTGTGGCGGCAACAGCAGGGGTACAGTACTATAATCTGTATTAGATGACCCTGTGGAGGCAACAGCAACGATACTGTGCTGTAATCTGTATCAGATCACCCTGGGCGCTAGTGAAGGTTGCTGCAAAGGTGTCAAATTTTTACTGGTTATGAGATAAACCTGTGGGGTCATCGGCAATGATTCAATACTATGACCTGTATGAGACTGCCCTGTGGAGGCAGCGGCAAGGGTACAGTACTTAAACCTGTGCACTATGACAACGTAAGAGTTTTAGATTAATTAGAAAGTAATGCCTAATTCAGGTGAGATTAAGTTAGTACGACTAGGCATCTTGCATTTGTTTGAGGGTCATAAAAAACAAAACAAAAAAACCCAGTTATGGTTCTGTCTTGCAGGCTAGTGGGAAAAATTTGCAAATCTACTGCTCTTTTTCGGAATAGGGATACAGGATATTTTTGTGTATGGGTCACTCATTAGTTGGACTGTCCATGTATTTCTATGTTACATTAAGTTTCAAATGTTTTCCTTCATTTGCTCTGCATACCTCAATTCATTAATATACAGTAGAAGGTAGGGAGCATATTTTCAAGTCCCTTGCGCCACCGGAGCATCACTTTTTTGACACTCCAGTGGTGCACAGTGCAGCCCCATATCTACGAGGCCACGTAAAGCCACCCTGCATGTAGGCCAAGGTGTAAGGCCACTCAGCGCAAGTCGTTGCGTTGCCTTAAATTGTGACAGGGAGGCATGCCATGTGTGTTGCTGTGGGTGTTCCCACGCAACAACCATGGATTTTGACACTGTCCCGGATTTACAACATAGCGTGAATCTGTACATACGCCTCCCCAGAGCAGGCGTAACGAGGGGAAATGTTTATATTTCTCCTTGTTTTTTGCCTCGTTCCACGTAGGGGGCCTCATTTATGAGGTTTTGCCGTAGGGCAGCGCCGCAGACTTCCCTGCAGCGCTGCCCTACGGAAAAAGAAAAGGGCAAGAATGTGCCGTATCTATGAGATACAGCGCATTCCTGTCCTTTTCCCCTGTGCCGGAGCACAATGGGCTGCCGTGCACCAATGCAAGCACCTTTGCACCACAGTGCAAGGGTGCCTACGTTGTGGGGATGATTGTTTTTGTGCAGGAAGGGAAACCGCAAAAAAGGCTCGTAGAAGTGCCGCAGTGAAATCTATGAGATTTCACTGCGACACTTCTAGGATGCCACTGCGTCAAATCCTACTGATGCAGGCCCTTTCACATTGGGCTTGCCCCTTGTGAAAGGACACATTGCTGGAGTTGCATCTGTTTTCAGACACACCACAGCAATGCGCCACTTTTGCACCTACAGATACATCTGGAATACTGACGTATCTGTAAATCCTTGCGGCATGGAGCGCCATACAGTAAATACGGTGCATTCATGGTGTCACAAGGAGGGCGCAGTGAAAAGTGTTGCATTGCTGTTTTCACGAAGCAATGCGACACTTTTCATAAATGAGGCCCTAAGTTCTTAACTTGAGATGGTAGATCATATAGCAACAGGTAGACCAAGAAAGGTGCCAATGTACAACCTTGTTTTAAGCCATTTACAGATTTTATATTTGATGTGAGATCGTTATTCCTTCCCATCAGTACTCTGAACTATGTTGATGTGAGCAATTATCAATCTTAATAGATTTAGTGGGATGCCTAATGCAGAAAGTTTTCTCCACATGGTTGATCTACCTGATCAATGCTGTCGTAAGATTTATAAAGGCAGTATAAATTATCTGAGATTTAAAAACTACATATTTATTCATTAATGTTTGTACAATTGCAATATTGTCAATTACTGAGCATTTACGTCTAAAACCTGATTGTTCGCAGGGCATAATATCTTTCTCATATGCCCAGTCTTTCAAATGTTCAAGTATCCTTCTCGTGAAGGTCTTTCCTGTTGTATCAAGGAGAGCAATTTATCAGTGATTACTATGGTTTGTGTAGCTAACGTTTTCAAAGAATGGCATCACATAACTCCCTGTCCAGGAACTAGATATGTGAGCAAAATGAGAATAAGAGAGCCAGGAGTTTCCCCATGGCTCTAGATTTCTTTTAGGACTAGCACCAGAATTTGATCTGGTCCTAAGGCTCCTAAAGATCTGGCTCGTTTTATAAAGTTCTCTCTTTGTTTACACATTGGTGGAGAGATCATCTCAGAATATATCGATTTTGACATATAGAGGAACCACCAGCCATTTCTTTCACCGGTTTAGCTATATTTATTGGATATAACTTGGTGATGTAATCTATCTGTGCCTGAGGATAGAGACAAACGAAGAGTTCTTCTTTGTCCCAAAGTTTACTGTGACTATTCTCCAAAAGTGCCTTGTGTTTTTTTCTTCTTAAAGTGGCTTGATATAATTTGTGCCAAATGTGATCATATTCCTTCCCCTTTTGAGTAATTCAATGTATTTTCAGTTTTTCCTAAGATCCTGAATTTCTTTTTCCAAGTTATAGATTATTGCAGGATTTTTTCCCACTTGAGCTTGTTTAGTTCAACAGATAATTTTGCATATATAGCATTTTGTCATATTATTATTATTTTTTTTGTTGTGTTTTTGTCGAACTCTTCATTGCCTTTTTTACTTTCAATGTACAGTTCTCATACTCTGTTACGAGATCATCCTCAGCAAACCATCAGGTCCAAACTTGCTATAGCCATCTTATTGAAATGTTTTATGTTAGTGGTGTTCCAATGCAATCTTCCAAGTTTTGGGTCAACATCAATCTGACCATATCGAGTCTCGAAGGACCTTTCAGAGGATTGTTGCAGCAAAAGCTCCAAGGTAACTTGAAGAATTGCTTGCTCACTGGGTTGAGATTATATAGTCTATTATTGAGATGCCTGTGATGCCTCTTCTAGTGGGTCTGGCAGGGATATCTGACTCAACTCTTCCATTAATTATGATACCACCTACGTTTTCTAGGAACGCACGTAGTTGTCATGTTTGTAAGCTTCACAATTTCTTGGAAATAGTGATTCGGGATATTGCATACTTCTTCTAGTTAGGACTGGGCGGAATTTTGATTATGCTTGAGTAATCAGAGTAATTTAGGTAATTCTGCATTACTCTTTAATGCGGAACTACCGATAATAATACAATTATGCCCACTAGCGTAATTAGAAGTAATTTGGGGTAAAAAAAATCCTACCACAAGAGGTTATTTAGCAAGCGTGAGTGGCTGCTTGTGCTCGCTATTTGAGTTCTTTTGCATTTAGCTCTATTTCTCAGTGCGAAATCCATCCTTGCGTCCATTTTGGGTGCAAAGGGGCATTATTTGCTAACAAAATAGCTCTATATGCAGAATTACTCTTCTTGTGTAATGCTGCAGAATTTTGCAGTAATTCCACATGATTATGCTACACAGAATTACACTAGTAATTACTACTTCTAGGTCCATATTGCTGCACACGCTCAATGTGGCATTATATATCTTTGCGTTGAAATCACCGGCTATTAATATCTTCATATTTATTTTGACAAAACTTTTGATAAATTAAAAAATATTGATAAATATGGAGTTATTTTGCTGACCTGGAAGGTGATAAGTATTAGACAGGATTAGAAAGTTTTTCTGAGAATAGGGTTATTTTGACACATTGTGTGTTGTTACTGAGGGAGGGTATAATCTCATAGTCCCAATTGTAATCTATTGATATAAGTGCGGCTAGACAATCTTTTGTGTGACTTTCTTTCGAGCTCTGCGCAGGGCTACTTAAGTTAATACATAAACATTTTCTCCTATCATTCTTTTTGTCGACCACGTCCCCTGCGGACTTACAATAGATGCGTTTAAGCTTACTAGATGGTCAATTTTATCTACTTGTAGACCTGCTAAATTCCCAGGGAGAAGACATTTTTCGTTACAAAGCCAGCCTAGATCCGTGTACAACTTATTTTCATTTAGCTTTCTTGGGCGCCCAGACCATCTTTTTCTAAGACTTTTCATGGGTCGATTGATCTAGAGCTCTTCGTTTCTGCCTTCAGTGTTAACTTGAACTACAACTGTATTTGGGGCCCCGTGTATAATCCATGTGATGTATGTCTGATGCTGCTGGCTGTTGGATTTGCTTCAGTTGAGTTAGTTATTCCTCTGTTGACTACGAAGGATTTTGAGTAGGAGACACCTCAAATCCACTTTTAAGTGGAAAGTCGCAGTCATTTAAAAATATTGTTGGAACTAGCTTTGACCAAAATTCATCTCTCCAATGAATAAGTCCTGTTTATTAGGGAAGTGACTCCTTTTTAGGGGGTAAGAATAATATCTGTGGATAAGTGCCCAGCAAACACAATATTTGGTTTAGTGACATAATTTTTTTGATTCTTTGTATATTCCCTTTCCCTTTTTTGCTACTACTTTTTTTTTGATGATTTAGCTATTTAAGCGACTAATTTGTCTTGTAATTCTGGTTGCATATTTACACTTCCTTTTTAGTTTGTTTATTAAAGATAGGGAACCAAGATAGTGAAGTTCTGGGTTGTGTATCTGGCGGTGTCTCTTGAGTTACACACATTTCTGAGAACAGTTTTTGTAAGGAAAAACATTCTCAGTGCCCGATCACTTCTGATTCTTTCTCTTCCCTGTATTTGATTTCCCAGCCTGCATCATCTTATTTCTTTTACCTTCTTTTTTACCCACTGTTAGTTTTGTGAACTCTGCTGTGGGTTGTAAGCAGTTGAGCTTCTCGTTTCGATTCCTACTTAATTCTTGTGGTTGCCCATGAGAAGCGCGTTGGCTAGCAGGAGATTTTAATATTAGAGTTAGAACTTCTAGTCTGTGATCTGAATTTGATGCTGTCCTTTCCAGTACTACCAGAATATATTCTAGGATTCTCTGTTAGATTTGCAAGGCCGCGGACAACTGGAAATAATTTCCCTGAGGAAGAGTGGATATAATAATTGAAAGTTCTTCAGTATGTAGGTAGCCACCACTTGGTGTGTTGTTGAAGAGCGCCAATGTCTCTTTTGCGTCTTTTTTAATGGTTGGAGAGTTTAAACAGCCCGCATCAATATCTGGCCAAAAGGAATCAAACCCAATGAAATCTCTTCATGTATCTTGTTGTTGGTCACAGATGTATTTTTGTTTATGGGAGATGTTAATATTTCAGTAATGATACCATTCTCATTTTTAGAAACATGGCATTCATCGTGGATAATTAGTCCTTCTACCATAAATGTAATTTAGGGGTCGCGAGGGGTCGCATCTGCGACCCCTGTCTTGCCCTTTGCGACCCCTGGCACTGGCTTTGCGACCCCTGGTCTCAGAGGTGGCAAAAGCGGTGCCAAGTACACAGAGGTAACTTTGCATTCCATATTTTCTGAACGTTTTGCTTTATGTTAATAGTGTAAATAATATTCTATTATTCACTATTACTGTAATGAAACATGGAGCACACTTAGCTAACATGGAACCTTTGGTGGCATCTGTAGTAGGTAAAAATATTTGTAAATTTATATTATGTGCGTGCTTGTGGGTGAGAGTGTGCTTATGTGAGATAAGAGAGTGTGTATGTGTAAGCACGTGTCTGTATGTGTAAGTATGTGTGTGTGAGTGAATGTGAGTGAGCGTCATTGACAGGTAGTGAGTGAGACTGTGTAATTGAGGCACAAGTGTTCTATTAGTTGATGCGAAGCAACCAGTGGTGCTGGAACATTTTTCAGAGTAGTGGTGCTGCCATTAATGTTATGCCACTGAAGCCAAAGGGATTGTGAAAAATCCAAGCATCATGCAAAAAAACCAAGTGTAGCAAATGTGCCGTGTACATTCTGCAGGAGAGTGGTAAGGGAGTGGTATGTAGCTGGTAGCGCATTTTGGCACACAAGCACACTGTCATTAACAGACAGCCCATTTTCCGTTTAAATGGCCTCTAAAGTTGCATAGACATGCAGTTTTACTGGTAAAACCACATAGAGCAGAAAAGATAATGCGTGGAAACCGGGTTTCAACGAATATTTATCATTCACCAAGTAAAGTGACTTGAGTTGTTTTGATCCTATTATCTTTGGTTCCATCTCACATCACAACTACAAAAAAGTGCTTAATTTGTGATTTCCTTATTGCAGATATATTTTCAAATAAGTTTATGGTTCATTTGCCAACATTTTATTGTTGTTGTGTGGTAGAAAAAAGCCTGCTACAGCCTTTCCTGTTGTTTCCTCTAGTCCAATAGGATTGTCACCTGGATCATTTTCACAAAATCCCCTCACTTTGCAGTCAGAGAAATAAAAGTACACTCCTCTTTCTGAATACGCAGCAAAGGCAAATTTGACCTTTGTCTTTGGATGCGCTGCGGAGCAAATTTGCCACAATAAACACAAACGTTAAAGGCATTTTTTTGCCCAGTCACCTTCTGAACTCCAGCATGATTATTTATTGGGGTGCTGTAGCACCCCCAGCTCCCCTACCTCCAGCTCTTATGGAGGCAACACTGCACCAACGATGCTGTGCTGTCTCGTGTCAAAGGGAGGGAAAAATGCACCATATTTATTAGCATAAAGTGCATTGTTTCTCTCCCCGTGCACTGGTGCACTTTTGGCAGCCACGTGCTAAAGCACACACCCTTGTGCCATAGTGCAAGGGTGAGTGCATTCTCTGAAGCATAGGTTTTGTACTGGAAGGGTTACATTCCTATCAGAAACTATGCTTTAAGGCTTCTCCCACTTTGTATGTGTGCGGTACAATGCAGCACACATGCAAAGTTGGAAAAATATGGAGAAATTAAATAATTTCTTCTCTTTATGCCTGCCTCGAGCAGCTGTAAGATTTTGGCGCAAATACCTCTCTACCAATGTTTGTAGAAAATGATTTGCTTAAAAACCAATAGGTAAACACCATGGGAACGCCCACGCACCATCCATGGAACGCCGACTAGGTACTAAATAGCGTAAAGCTGTGTATAGCGCCATTTTGTGTTACTTTTGGATACTATCAAAGCAAATCAGGATTTAAGTTCTATAGTAAATCCTATCCTAACACTTTGCACCGGGTTTGCTTTACAAAAGAGAAGCAAACACGCTGCCAAGTGTTAGTAAACCTGTGCCTTAGTGTCAGTAAGTATGAGTGAGATTAACAGTGAATGCAAGTGAGTGAGATTGAATAAGGATGAGTGTACGAGAGTGTGAGTGTGATGTTGGGGGGGTCTTGTGGCATGCCTTCCTGGAAAAAAGTCTGGGCCAAGGGACATAGGATGCCACTTCCTATGATGTCATTAAGGTCAAAGGGTATGTGATGTCACTTTTGCTACCTCTGGCATTTTAGTGAGTCGACATCCATGCCTTCTTCCCCTATTTTATTGAGGGTTGTAATTGATGAGTTTATTTTAGTGTCACTTAGTTTCAGACAAAATGTAGCAATTTGCCCATAATCGAAGAAGGAATGAGAGAGACTAGACTAGTCACTAACCCCCAGCCACAGGCTGCCCTCACCAGTTGACCTCTAGCTGGCCACAACCGCAAGTCGAGGGCCGCTAACTGTCCTGCTGCGTGCTTGTCCCTGACTCCCTGGGAAAGAAGCACAGTGATGGTTGAGGCAATTCCTGCCGCAGCGAGACCAGAGATATCGTGGGTGGAGGCAGGGATCACACCTCACCCGGGACTGAGCAGGAGACTAATTTTATGCTGGATATGAGGATCAGTGGATCAATGTCAGCCGCAAGGCAGTTAACCAGAAGAGAGAGAGAATCTGGCAGCCCTTCGTCGACACAGAGACGAAGACGTCCGCGAGGATTGGGAGGTATCCGTGGTGCAGCGTCTACAGCTTCCTGTGGGCAGGCCGAGCATGGCGCGGAGTCGAAAGTGGAGGCTTTTATAGTCTTCACCTTACATCCTGACTTGTGAAGCTTTTCTTTAATTGCATTGGTGTAAGTCTTATGAAGACTCAGATAGTCCCGATTCTATGCATCGACCCTCTTAATTTTTTTAATTAGAGCGAAGACAACCCTATGCTTTCTGACGCATTTCTGTGTAACATTAGAGGTATTTAAAAACATCTCAGGCCCATTTTATTTAGTTTTTTTGATGTTTTAAAACAGTCAGACGTGTCCATGAAAAGGGTGGTAGAGCAGACAATGGGATGAAAGATATTTTATTGTAAAAGAGTTTAGGTAATAAAGTGCACAAGAAATTAAAGTAAAACTGGTCTGAAAAGTCATACATAAAAAAGAATAAAAATTCAACAGAAGTAAAGGTAGTAACTGTGAAGGTCTATATTCTTCTAAAACAGTAGTGGCCATGTATTTTGGATTCGGAATATGAAAAAGGAGACCAGGAGGGAGGAGATTAAGAGATTTTCATACAAAGGTGTTTGATTATGAAGTGATCTTTCAATACGCGCTTTTACAGGTTTCGCCTTCGAAGGTTCTGGCTTGTGGGATTTTCTTCATGGACCTGGAAAATGCTAGTCAAATTCACTCATACTAATGACTTTGTGAAATGCTGTGGGTCGGACTAATCTTAGGGGTACCATCAGTGTTTAGGGTAGGCTACTTAAGAGTCGTGAGAGTATCAGGGATTTGGCAGCAGTTTTGAGGTTGCCTTGGCTGATTAAATACTTGCATTGTTTGTTGACGTGAGATGTTAGGTTGAGATTGTTGTCCAAAGTAAAGCCTAAAGATTTGGTTGACTGTCTTGGGATTGACGTCATTGGCATATATGAGGAGCAACTGCATGTCATATAGACTCTATGCTGGATTTATCAGCAGCATTTGACACGGTCGATTATACTACACTTATCGACCGTGTCTCTACCATAGGTATCAAAAATAACGCCAAAGCCCTCCTAACCTCCTTCCTCTCCAACCGTTCCCAATCAGTAACGCTAGGCGACTTCACATCCCCATCCTTCACTTTCCCCTGCGGTGTTCCTCATGGATCCTCGCTAAGTCCGACCTTATTTAACATTTATGTGTCCGACTTGGCGAGGGGCATCAAATCTCATGGCATGCGAGTGACTACATACGCCAATGACACACAGCTAGTAATAGAGACCCACAATGATGGGGAAAAAGTTGCGGCAAATTTCCAAACTGGAATGCTCGCAATAAGCACATGGATGGCAAACAATTGCCTTAAACTAAACTCCGATAAAACAGAGGTAATGATCTTTGGTAACCTCTCCCCCATCTGGTCTCCATCCTGGTGGCCAGCAGAGCTAGGCCCACCTCCATCCCCCGTAACAAAAGTCAGAAACTTAGGTATCATCTTTGACGACAAATTATCATTTTTTCAACACGCTAACAACGTTGTCTCCTCGGCATTCTTCACCATCAAAATGATAAAGAAACTTTTACCCTACCTTCCTTCAAATGCCGGGAGAACTCTTATGAGCACACTAGTCATGTCCAGGGTAGACTATTGTAATGGCCTATTTCTTAACGCTCAGGAAAGAGTCCTAAACAAACTGCAAATGGTCCAAAACATAGCGGCAAGGATCCTGACTAACACCCCCAAATTCAAACCTACATCCAATCTAATACGTCAGCTCCATTGGCTGCCTATCAGAAGCCGTACAAAGTTCAAGGCCCTATGTATCGCCTATAAGGCAGCAAATAACACAGGACCTGAATTCCTAAAAAAACCACTATGCCCCTACAAACCAACCAGACCCCTTCGCTCCTCAGCAGCAAACCTCATAAATGTCTCCAGAACAAAAAAATCTTCCTGGGGCGACAGAAGATTCACAGTCGCCACCTCCAGACTTTGGAACACACTTCCCCTTCACATCAAAAACACCCCCTCTCTCCTTGCCTTCCGTAAACAACTTAAAACCTGGTTGTTCAACCAATAAATGACCAGCTCCTACTCTGTCCCATCCTCTTCCGTCCACAGCGCCGAGACACCCAAGGGTATTTGTGTGCTTAATAAATTGCATAAAGATAAAGATATGGGCTGCCTGTACTAAATCACGATAATGGATACCCATATTAAATTAAGGTATCACTACAGTACCCCTACATGAAATCTCATTAACGGAAGCATTTACAAACTGATTACATGTGTCTGTAAATGCTTAAAAAGATCAATTGATTTAACCCCATGTGTACATCAGTAAGGATCTGTGATGTAAATATGTATATTTTTTCTTTATTCATGCTTGGGTGTTACATGACGCTTGAGGTCATTATTTCCACCTAAATCCTGGTAGCTTTGAATCTTAAATCTATTTAATTTTAAAGAGCATGTACAAATCATCATGATGAATAAAGTCTGCATGTTGAGTATATAAATAAATACAACCTAATCTATGAATCTATGGTTAGTGAGGGAATCTTGCACACTGACAATGTATGGCATTTCACCAGGTGACATTGAGCCTGCCTTCATTGCTTGGTATAAGGAGAAATAATTCCATACAGGTGTGGTTTAGTGTCATGTGGCTGATTCTCATCCAATGCTGGATTTTGAAAAAGCAGTTTCCCAAGACTTCAGGCTTTGAGACTTGAGTGATCATGTTTGTGGCCAGGGTATCGTATGACATTTATATCCAGATCTTTCATGAGTTCGCCTCGAGGCTAAACCTGGGCATTGAACATCTATGGTGTCGGTGTCGAGACCCTAGGGACTCCACTGTTCGTCAGGGTCTTGTTTGAGAAGTATTTTTTCACTTTTACACATTGAGTTCTGTGTCAGAGTTGGCTTGATGAATCTGGAGTAACGCAAAGCAACGCCAATCATTGTCTTGCGTTACTCTGCCCCAGGGTGGCATTCCATGTGTGGAGCACGGGTGTTCCCACGCATCCACCCATGGATTTTGGCGCATTCCCAGATTTAACATTAGTGGTAGACCTGAGAATGCACCAAAATGCTATGGGTCCCCGGGGGGGGGGGGGAGGGGGTGTAACGAGGAGAGATATCTTTATTTCTCCTCATTTTGTCCTCTTCCTATGTGCACACATAGAAAGAGGAAGATGCAGCGGAGGATTGTTTTTGTGCAGGAAGGTGTCCCTTCCTGCACAAAAACAATCCTGTCTACAACGCAGGCACCCTTGCACCCTGACGCAAGGGTGCCTGTTTTGGCACAAGGCAGCACGTTTTACCCAGCGCACAGAAAGGATAAAGTATAATGGTAAATATGGCGCATTCCTGCCCTTTTCTTTTCACGTAGTGCAGCAAACTGGCTTGCTGTGTTGTGCTATGTGAAAGTATGATGAATTTGGACCAAGGGACTGAATTCATACAATTTGTTTTGGGGAGTGGCCCCCCCTTGGGCATGGGCCTGTGCTCTCCCCCACCCCAGAGCCATATACACTTTCTGCCCCTCCTGTGGGGTTGATAGGGTACTCACCATAAATCTGCCAACCCCCTCCCCGGGGGCAGAAACCCCACTAGACACCAGGGATTTCAAAATAGAGCCAAAAATGTTTAAAAAAAAAGTGAAATGTAAATCCGTATTTGTAAAGCGCAAACTACTCACCCTTACGGGTCTCAAGGCGCTGGGAGCCGTCGTGGAAATTAAGTGAGCTATTGCCCAGAGTCACATGGTGCTGAGCTGAGCAGCCGCCAGAGCCGGGGATCGAACCGTGAGCCCTGTGCTCCGAAGTCAGCTGCCCTGCCGCTGCACCACACATCTCCAAAACAACACAAGTATGGGGTGGTTTACCCTGGCATCGAGGCATAAGCCTGCCCTAGTGGAGCCAATAGTGTCTTTCTGACCCCCTGGTTGCCCCAAACCTGCCCCCAGGAGGGTTAAAAATCTAACTGACACCAGGGATTTTTTCCAATGGTGCAAAAGAAAGTGATGTGGATGTTGCACTCTGGGATCGGCCACATCCCACCCGAAAAGGGACTACATTGTCTTTTCCCCACCCCCCCCAGTGGCAGACAGGAGGTGTACCCCAATTTTCCCCTGGGGGTACAGAAAGCCTACTGTATGGCAGGAATATATATTTTTAAATAATGGAGTGGGTCTTGCCAATCCTAACATTAGGCCCCATCCTCACCCCTAAAACCAACAGTCTTTCTTCTCGCCTGCGGACTAAAGCATCCCCTCCCAATGGCATGCGAGAGGACATTTGATTCTTTTGCGTGTTGATTTTACTATGGGCCAGGAGAGTGTGGCCAAATCCCAATAATGTCCCACTTGCAATGGTGAACGGCTGCACTTCTTGGGCTTGGGTAGGCTGCTACCTGGAAAAACCTACCAGACCCAGACAGCTCTGAAAACTAGACATCCGGGCGAGTCCAGGGTGGTGTGCTTCGCAAGCATCCACAGCATTTTCTTACCCACAATGTCCTGCAAACCTCAAACTTTGACTAAAATCACATATTTTCCTCACATTTCTGTGAGGCAATTTTCTGGAATATGCGGGAAGCCACAAATTTACTACAACACAGCATTCCCGATAAAAATGGTACCTCACTTGTGTGGGTGGGCCAAGAGACCTTGACACAAAAGGCCCTAAAGTGCTATGTGGAGAGATCAGCAACAGGGGTAGCTGCGGGATATGGGGCCGTGCTTGACCACCACCCATCGAACCCTACAAACCACAGACATTTATGCAAACTAGGGGATTTCAGGATGGTGTGCCTTTCATAAATCCCATGAGGTTTTCTTGCCCACAATGCCCTGCAAACCTCAACTTTGCTTGAAATAGCACAGTTTCCTTACATTTCTGTAATGGCAACTTCCAGAAGCCGCTGGAATCCACACAGTTCCTACCACCCAGCACTACCCGACTTGTGCTGAATAAAAACACTGCCACCACTTGTGTGGTTGGGCCTAGTGCTCATGACAGGAACAGATCAAACCAAGGTCAATCAGAGTCCCCTGTCACAAATGGCTGTCTTTTTTCAATTCATTTTCAACATTTCTTTAGGTTCACCAGCTGGTTTCTTTGGGAAAACCTTGACGGATCTACACATATGACCCCTTACTGAATTCAGAATCTTGTCTACGTTTCCGAAATATATAGCTTTCCTGGATCACCCATGGGTGTCACACTGTTTTCCACCAAAAACTGGAAGTAGGTTGAAAGTACAAAAAAATAGGGAAAAAATTGGCTACCTCTTTGAAAAAAGCCAACACTGTGGAAGAAAAAGCTTTTTGATTCAGCTCTTCCTGTTTGAAAGCTTGGAAGATGGTGACTGTAACACAGAAAACCTTTAGTTGATGACGTTTTTTTTTGGGGGGGGGAGATACATTTATCAACAGCATCTTTTTTTTCTATTTTCCCCAAAAATCTCAAAATGTATTTTGGCTATTTTCTCGATAAACCCCAGAATAGTGTTATGCGGACAAAAAATTATGGAGGCTCCCCAATGGTGGGTGGTGGGGTGAATATAATAAACCAATACATAATCATGTTTATCCAGGTGCTTAACATTTTTTATTAATACTGGTTAACAGATTTCCACTATGCAGAAATTCTCTAAAAAAGGTCTATACACTCTTCCTTTTTCACAAAGTATTTTTTCATTTTGAGTTTCCAAATTATTTATTTATAGATGCACAGATTTACATGTTTACCAAACCGTATTTCCGTTTTTTCCCCCTAAACCCTTGTTAGGGCCTCGCTTCTGGTTCAGATACATCAATCGTCACCTTCCACAAAGCCCTATTTATTCATAAGTCATTGGTAACAAACTTGACAACAAGTGCACAAGCTATCCCATTGACCTTTTACCTGTGAAGGAAAAAGGTCACGTTAGTCAAATACATACAGTAAATAACTACATTTATTCCACCTGTCTTCATCCGCCTTCTCCTCTCCCCTGTCAACCACCGGTTCCTGGGCAAGGGAAAAAAAGGACAAAAAAGGTTAGTGGCCCCTCTGAGGCTCCCCCAGGTAAGGGCAGGGGGACCCCTTTGGGTCCTCAGCTGTCGTCGTCTTCTTCTTTGCCTGAGCCTTCCAGGGCCCCTCTCCGTGTAAAGGTACAAGGGGGCCCCTTTGGGTCCTCAGGTCTCGTCGTCACTTTCGCCATCTGATCCGTCTAGTGCAGCGCAGTCATGCAGAAGGCTGTGGATCATCTTACGGCACACCAAGGTTGATGTCTCCTTCTTCCCTACTACCAAGCAGTTTCTGGAAAACAGAAGAACATCTTTAAACAGCACAGGAGCCTCCAGCAGTCCAGGAGGTCACTCAGTGCATGAGTCCCTGGGAACAAACCATTCATCACAGAGTCCGCGGTGATGTATCATGTAGGTATCCAGGCCCTAAGCGCCGTGCCTAGGGCCTTCAACAGGTCCTGTGAGTACGCGCACCCCCAGAGGAGATGGTAGGTCATCTTGTCGGCAGTGCACCCTCTCGGGCAGGACTTGTATCGGTTGAGTCCTCTTGCGTGCATGAAGGCTCTCACTGGAAGTCCTCCTTGGATGGACTTCCAGGTGATGTCCTTGTGCTGGTTGGTCAGGCGATTGGAATCGACGTTCTCGCACACGTGGTCCACTGTGGGTGAGGGGAGGGCGCTGATCGGTTCACTGATGTCCCTTGCACATATCTGGCGTTGGACGATCTTCGGAGTCCACGTGGCGGGGGTGGAAGCCTCCAACCCGAACTCCTTAACAAACTTCTCCACTTCTTTGTAGAACCACGGAGTCTCCCAGTTGTACAGGTTCGGCGCTCACCCACTCTGCCCATCCAAGGCACCTCCAGGTCGGCAACAGGAAGAAGCGTGCCATCAGAAAGCCGTTGTGGCTCTCATCTTTGGTCCTCAGAGTTCTCCTCACTTAGTGGCACACAAAGATTCCCTTCAGGATGGTGGCAATGTCCGGCACTCCCTTGCCTCCCTTGTCATGGGTCTTGAACATCTTCTCCCTCTTCACTCTGTCCATCTTCGAGCTCCAAATGAAGTTGAAGATCATTCTCGTGATGGCCTTGGCCGTACGAGTCTGCAAAGGCCACACTTGAGCAACGTACTGGAGCACTGGCAGGGTCTCGTTCCGCAGGACCAAAGACTTCACTTCGATCGCCAGCTTCCGGAGGCTCCAGAGTCCCAGCTTCTGCCTAGTCTTCCCCAGTCTCTCTTCCCATGTCTTCTCCGCTGTGCCTTCTCCGCCGAACCAGACTCCAAGGATCTTCAGGAAGTCCTGCTTGATGGGGAATGGCAGTGGTTCTCGGATGTGGGTTCAGTGTCGGAAGGGTAGGGTTTCTGACTTGGCGCTGTTGATCTTCGCTCCTGACACCTTTCCAAACTCGATACAAGTCCTCTCCAGCTCTTTCACAGATGGTCCGACCGTGCAGAAGACTGAGACGTCGTCCATGTAGAGGTAGCACTTCACTTCGCCCTTTCCGTTGCTTCCTGGGGCTGTCACTCCTCTGATGTTCCTGTTCTGTCTGATGCGTTCGGCAAGGAGCTCAATGACGCAGATGAACAGAAGGGGGAGAGCAGACAGCCTTGCCTGATGCCTGACAGGATGGGGAAGGGGTCAGTTTTCCAGCGGTTAACCAACGCCATGCTAGAGATATCTCTATACATTGTGGTCACCACGTCACAGAAGAAGTCTCCCAACCCCAGTGCTCTGAGTGTCCGGTCCATGAACTCATGGGAAATGCGGTCGAACGCCATTTCCTGATCCAGGCTGACCAAGGCCGTCGGAACCTTGCTGCTCTTGATGTACTCGATTGTTTCCCGGACCAGGGCCACACTGTTTGCAATTTGCCGACCCGGTATCCTACAGGATTGGTCTGGGTGGACTATCTTCGCTATTACCTTCTTCAGGCGGTTGGCAATCACCTTCGCGAGAATTTTGTAGTCCACATTAAGGCGAGAGATGGGCCTCTAGTTCTTGAGATCTTGTCTCTCTCACTTATGCTTGTACAAAAGTGTTATCATTAACCCTGGGCATAGTACTACGCTACGCTCACGGAGCATGAGTAGTTTGTGCTACTACACACTAGCGTAGCAGAAAAATCACCAACACCTACAAATGCTTTGATGAATCAATTTTACATGCTAAAAAGCATATAACCAATTCACAAAAGTGAACTTTAAGAAAGACAATATCAGGCAATGAGAGAGGTGATGATTTTGGGGTCCCCACTAACCTAGGGGGAGGACCAAGCAGATGCCTCGAACACAAAGAGCATATCATGATGAACGATTCAGTGGTGGTCTCTTCCTCCTAGGACCACCCCAAGCACAGTTATGGGCAAAAATACAATCCCAACCAAAGGCCCTGCAAAGCATTATGGGACGAGATTAGCAGTGGGCAGTGAATATTATAGTGTCCAATATCAAAATAATTCTACAAAGAGCTGCAGTTCAACTAGTCGTTACTAGATGTCCCTCACGAGTCAAATGCAAAAGCATTGAAATTATTAATACATCAAGCTGCAGTTCCACTAGTCGTTACTAGATGTCCCTCACTAGTCAAATGCAAAAGCATTGAAACCCTTTCATGAAGCTTTTGCATTTGACTCGTGAATGACATCTAGTAACGACTAGTGGAACTGCAGCTTGATGTAATAATAATTTCAATGCTTTTGCATTTGACTCGTGAGGGACATCTAGTAACGACTAGTTGAACTGCAGCTCTTTGTAGAAGTATTTTGATATTGGATACTATAATATTCACTGCCCACTGCTAATCTCGTCCCATAATGCTTTGCAGGGCCTTTGGTTGGGATTGTATTTTTGCCAATAACTGTGCTTGGGGTGGTCCTAAGAGGATGGGACCACCACCGAATCGTTCAACAAGATGTGCTTTTTGTTTTCAAGGCATCTGCTTGGTTCTCTCCCTAGGTTAGGGAGGATCCCAAAATCATCACCTCTCTCACTGCTTGTTAATTTATTGTTTTCACTTTTGTGAAATGACTATATGCAATTTAGCATATAAAGACAGAGATGCTTATTTTATCTTAACTTGCAGTGTGCAAGATGCTTTTGGCAATTATTGTACAGTGCAGTCAAGCACACAGCTACGCAAGCGTAGCTACGTGTAGTTCAAAATGTACTTCGTGTAGCTACGTGAAATGCTACTACGCAAACTACGCCCAGGGTTAGTTATCATACTCTCTTGCAGGGATTGCGGTATACTGCCCTTGCCCACCATTTCCTCGTAGAGGTCCAGCAAGTCCTGCCCGATCAGGTCCCACAGTTTGACATAAAGTTTCACTAGGAAACCGTCATTTCCAGGCGTGTAGCCTCTCTTGGAGGTCGTAGCGACCAAGTGTAGCTTTTCCAGGTTGGACGGCGCATTCAGACCCTCTCTCTCTCTCTCCCGTCCCAGTGTCTTCGAGATGCCCTCCAGGAAACTATCCACCTGGGCTCTCTCTGATGACTATGGTGAGTAGAGCTCGCCATAAAAGTCGGTTACAACTGTCATGACTTGCTCTTTCTCCCCTTGGAGGTTTCCCTCCGAGTCCCGGAGCTCTACCAGCGGTGTGTGGGCTGAGTGAAGTTTCTTGAAGAACGAGTTGCATTTCTCGTCCTTCTCGAGGTTCTCGGTTCTGGTCCGGAAGATGATTTTCCTGGATTCCTCCCTAAAGTGCTCTGTCAGCCCTTTTTGGGTTTCCTCCAGTTCGACATCCACGTCCCATTCCCCAGCTTCCTGAATGACATCTTCCTTTCCCGTGCAGCAGCTCGGCTTGCATCCTGGAAAAAGCTACTGAACCTGTCCTGATAAGAACAGATACTACACTTGATCTTAGCCAAGGCCACATTTCAGGTGGTGTACTGATAAAAAAAATTGTAAAGTACTTTATCGTACAAGATTAATGAACACTGTTGTACAACTAAGATCATTCCAATTCTATGCAGTATAAATGCACTTTAGACTTCTTTAAAGGGTAAGTGGGCATAATATCGAAATTTTAATATCGATGTGTCATAATATCGAGTTGATAATATTGAAAGTAGTAAATATCGATGTTAAATATATCGAAGTATAAAATATCGATTTAGGGGCCGACTCTGATCTCGGTCGGAAGGCCTCCGAATCGGATTCCGCTTTACCGGATCTGAGTCGGAGGCTTTGTTTCCGACCGAGTCGTACAGAGGTCCGGACGCCCAAGTACGATGCGAATGAACACAAAATCGCCGACCGAATCGTTTCCGGGTCCGACCCGTTCCGTATGACTCGTTCGCACTCGATTCGTACCGCGCAATGGAGACGTTTTACGACCAAGCAAGTACGATGCACGATCCGGACAGCCGGATCGAGTCGGAGCCTCTGACACGTAAATGCTCTGGTAAGCGGACCTCGGGGGTCCGTGCCGGACCCCCCTTCACCCGTAGCCTTACGAGTCGGACACAGGGGGGGACCCAGGGGTCCCCCCTATACATGCATGTACGGTGTGGATGGCACCAACACATTCCCACTACAGGGGGCACCCTTTTGCGCAACGTACCCATTCAGTCAATGGGAGCCCATGTACGCGTCGTACGACCGGCTCCCATTGACTTCAATGGAAGTCCGACCGACCCGAGTCCGTCAGCATGCGGCTGCATCGTACTCGCTCGCTTGGAGCCAAGGGGCTCGAATCGGTCGGAAATCGCTCCGGGAACGTGTCGGACGGAACGGTTTCCGACCAGGATCGGAATCGGCCCCTTAGTGTGTTGTAAAAAATATAATTGAAATAAATGTTGTTTGTTAAAATATCGTTATGCAAAAATATCGTTATAGTTATATTTTTTATTGTTATATGTTTGTTAATGTTATAATAATAGATAATTAATGTTATTAAATTTTTGAATAGTAATATAAATTTTAGGAGCGGGATGTTGGGTTCATAGGGGATAACGGTGGGGAATGTTTTAAAATATTTGTTAAAAATTATTTTCAAAAATTAAAATTTGTATAATTAATTTAAAATAGTTTTTTAGGAGCGGGATGTTGGGTTTATAGGGGATAAGGGTGGGGAGTGTTTTAAAATATTTGTTAAAAATTATTTAAAAAAATGTACATTTGTATAATTAATTTAAAATTGTTTTTTAGGAGCGGTATGTTGGGTTTATAGGGGCTAAGGGTGGGGAGTGTTTTAAACATTTTGATAAAAAATTTAAAAAAATAAAAAAATTGTGAAGTTATTTTAAAATTGTTTTTTAGGGGCGGGATGTTGGTTTTATAGGGGATAAAGGTGGGGAGTGTTTTAAAAATTTTGATAAAAAATGTAAAAAAATAAAAAATTTGTAAAATTATTTTAAAATTGTTTTTTAGGAGTGGGATGTTGGGTTTATAGGGGATAAGGGTGGGGAGTGTTTATAAAAATTTGGTTAAGAATATAAAAACATTTTACATTTTTAAAAATTAATTTTAAATTGTTTTTTAGGAACGGGATATTGGGTTTATAGGGGATAAGGGTGGGGAGTGTTTTAAAAAATGTGATACAAAATATAGAAAAAATTTAAAATTTGTAAAATTAAATTAAAATTGTTTTTTAGGAGCTGGATGTTGAGTTTATAGGGAGTAAGGGTGGGAATTTTTTTTTTTTTAAATGTTTCAAAAAATTACAAATTTTCATTTTTTTAATAAAAAAATGTTTTTAATTTATTAATGTAATGTGTTAATAGGGGAAACATTTGTTTAAATTTTTTTTTTAAATGAAATAATTTTTTTTTAAAGTTTGAATTTTTATAAAAAATTAGAGATATTAATTATATTTTATTAATTATGTATCAAAATGTGTTAATAATATTGAAAAATATATATATCTTAAATTTTTTTAAATTAATTTAAAATTGTTTTTTAGGATGGGATATTGGGTTTATAGGGGATAAATTCAACTATACAAAATATAGAAAAAATTAAAAATTTGTAAAATTAAATTAAAATTGTTTTTTAGGAGCTGGATGTTGAGTTTATAGGGAGTAAGGGTGGGAAATTAATTTTTTTTAAATGTTTCAAAAAAATTACAAATGTTCATTTTTTTATAAAAAAAATGTTTTTAATTTATTAATGTAATGTTGTGTTAATAGGGGAAAAATTTGTTTCAATTTTTTTATTTTTTTAAATTGAAATAATTTTTTTTAGTTGAATTTTTATAAAAAATTAGAGATATTAAATTTTATTAATTATGTATCAAAATGTGTTAATAATATTGAAAAATATATATATTTTATATATTTAAAATATATATATATTTTTGGATAATGATATATTAATAAAAATATGTTTTATAATGTACAATTAATAAATAGATTGTATATATGAAAATATGCTCAAACTTTTTTGTTTAGTATTTTAAATTTAAATTGTATGATTTATTTTAATTTACGAATATGATTTATAAATTTGATACTAATAACATTTAAGAATTTTATATTTTGGATTTATGAATATTAAGGGGCCCATTACGATACCCGGCGTAAATAAATCCGCCAGGCATGGAAGCGGCAAAAATCCGCCCGCACACACCGCCTGAACACCGACCACGCCATTACGATTACACAAACCGAAAACCGCCATCGGCGGAAAAATCACACAAAATACCGCCCGCCAACGTCCGAGTCGGAGTCAAACCGCCCGCCACGGACGGAAACACGCACGACAACACAAAACCGCCCGCCCTCACGGCCGACACACCGCACGTGAAATTACGATCGCACCGACATGAGCGCGGAAAACCACAAATATACCGCCCGCCAGCGCAAACAACGCCGATGAGAATCGACACGGCAGAAGCCATGGCGCCAACGTACCTGCACAGAAACCATCCGCACACAAAACCAATAGCACACAACATGGCCAACAAGTCCACACAGCAAGGCACGCAAAAATACACAAGCACAGTACACATCCCGAAAACACCCCCCGGACAAACAAAAAATACAAAGGCCAGAACCCCAGACACAACACACCTGAAAACAACAGACCATGAGGACACACCCACATAGGTGAGTACAAAAGCAGCACTCCCACAGACCACAACCCCTTGCTACATTGCAAACCAGAGAGGAGAGGAGAGGACACAGTGACACAGCAAGGACAGCAGCACACCACAGAAACGCACACATCACAACCACCACCACCACCACCACCACCAAACACCGGCACCACAAACCCCCTGCACATTACACAACACACACCGCACCAGCACCACAAACACCATGGCACCACAAAGAATGCCCAAGTACACGCCCATTGAGCTGACGGTCATGGTCGACGAGATCATCAAGGTGTACCCACAAATCTATGGGAACATGGTCCAGCACACACCACTAGCCACCAGAAACAGAATGTGGAACCGGATCGTAGACCAGGTCAATGCAGTCGGGACCCTGCCCAGGAACAGAGGTGAAATAAACAAACGTTGGAATGACGTAAAGAGCCTGGTCAAGAAGAAGGAGGGCAAAAACAGAGAGCTGGCTGCCATCACTGGCGGAGGGAATCCCGCGCTCTTTAAGACCTTCAAAGCGTGGGAGGAGAAGGTGCGAGTCGTAATACATCTGGAGATCCTCGCCGGATTAGCAGGGGGAGTGGAGGCTGGTAAGTACAAACTAATGTATACCAGCACACCGCTATGTACTCACATGCGCAACTACCATGCCACAGCTCCCAGGGACAAACACCCCCATGTCCAGCACACAATACACAACACATCACACACACATGCAACAGACACCACCACACACAGCCCAAACCGAACAACTGTAAGATGCGTGGGGACATGTGTACACTCAGCCAGCCACGTAACCACCAACAGGTCCCCAAATATGCCAGAAGCGCCACAACGAGCACCCACCACACCCATGTGTCCGCCACAGCTGCACTAACCGACAAGTAACAGGTAAGTGGCAGGAACACAAAGTGCAGTGGGTGGGAGGGTGGACAGCCCAAGTACAACACACACCAGGCCCCAGTCCCACAGCACAGCAAGGAGGAGCATCCCCCACACCCCACAGCCACGTGTCAGCCACCGCAGTGCACAACGACAGCCGAAAGGCAGACATCACGGTCCACAGCAATCGGTGTCAGTGGGTGTCCAGCCACCCCCACGACCCACAACACCCCCCACCCCCACAGACCTGCAACATGGAGCACCCCCGCTTAGAGCCATGTGGCATCCAGTACAGTGCACGCACGAACAACTTGCAGGTGGGAAACTGGACAGGGCTGGATTACTGGAGGCATGAGGACCATAACACGACCAACACATGGGACATGTCACGTAGCAGACGAACACGCAGCACCGCCCACCGTCACGAACAAGTGAACAATGTGCACACGGACATGAACAACAGACTCACACCCCACATGACCCATCACAGACATAGCAACACCCAAGGAGCCACGTCTGCATGCACAAGCCACACTGAATATAGTCCCACACGGCAGCCACTGTGCAACTCATCACACACAACCGAAACACCATTGAAGTCCTGTCCATGTAGCCCCTACTGCCTGTCAACCACACACCCCACAACTACGCCTATGTAAGACAAACAACACTAGACGCAACAGAGCGGAACAACATAAATGCACACGAACACCACTGAACCCATCAAACTCACAGACACACCATGCACATACAACATACCATCCATCCCATCCGTCAGCCCCAGTCACATGAAAGGCATGTCATCCGCACAGCTGCCACACATACAGCAGTCACGCTAAGATACATGCCCATGACCAACCATGTGCCAGAAGTCAATGAAGCGCACGACACACTGTGAGCAACAACACACAACATGGGCCACACCCCCCGAGCACTGCAGTGATGCACATGGCACAGGGCAGCACGCACACCAAGGAGATGGGACAACTGCAATACGTTGGCTGGCACACAACCATCACTCACACATAACGATGCGTCCAATGCCATGTCCAGTAATCACAACAGACAGCAAATATGCAGGCCATGTCAAGCATGCACACACCTCAAACCATGCACTGTCATGCTGCCACAACACATGTCACGTTCGGCACCCATGGCTCACAGCATGTACCCCAAAAGCATATCCCCTCCCAAATGCGAATCTGGGGCATGGCCCCCATGTTGCCATATGCGTTCCTAAGCGTTCCATTTGAACCCCAAAAGCATATTCCCTCCCAAATGCGAATCTGGGGCATGGCCCCCATGTTGCCATATGCGTTCCTAAGCGTTCCATGTGAACCCCAAAAGCATATTCCCTCCCAAATGCGAATCTGGGGCATGGCCCCCATGTTGCCATATGCGTTCCTAAGCGTTCCATTTGAACCCCAAAAGCATATTCCCTCCCAAATGCGAATCTGGGGCATGGCCCCCATGTTGCCATATGCGTTCCTAAGCGTTCCATTTGAACCCCAAAAGCATATTCCCTCCCAAATGCGAATCTGGGGCATGGCCCCCATGTTGCCATATGCGTTCCTAAGCGTCCCATCTGAACACCAAAAGCAAAGTACAAACCAGACCCAGGATGGGCCAGGAGCCCGCATACACCAGAGTCACAATAAGTAGGGGCACAGCAACACACCCATCGGCATGGCCAATCCGTCACATGCCACATGTGCACAGCACACAGTCCCATTGCCAAGCACACACAACTACAATTGCTACAGCCACACACACGCCTCCGGGAAACCCATGTACGAGATTGCACGAACTGTTAATGTCAGACGACAACTACATACTTCGCCAGGTGCAACACAATAACAAATCTCATTCTCTCCACAGGTGACGAACTGCTGGATGCTGGGGATGGAGCCAGCAGCCAGCACAGCCAGCCTACAAGCCCCCAACGAGGACACACGGATCTGGAGGATCTGTCCTCCTCTTCGGACACGGACCACCAAGCAGGCCCATCTGGTGTGGCAGGGCCCAGCCGCTCCCCAGGACCCCTCCTACCCACCAACCCATCATCCAGGGCTGCTGAACATTCCCAGCCCCCTGCTGCCACTGTCGTTGCGGCCACACCCACGGTCATTGCGGCCACACCCACGGTCATTGCGGCCACTACCATTGCCGCAACCGCCACCATCGCCGCACCGACCACCACCGCCGCCACCACCACCACGTCTTCGCTGGCACCAGCCCCAGCGCAGGTGGTGGCCCGGCCGACTGGATCCACCCTGGGAGCCACAGCGAGGACCGTGGTGAGCAATGTGGCTAGTGGGCAGGCCGGTGGCAGCAGGACTGGTAGGAGGAGCAGGGTCAGGGAAACGCCAGCCTCCCCTGGGAGCCATGCCCTGCCTCAAATGGCCAGAGTCCTTGGGGCCTATGAAGAGGCCCAAGGACAATGGGTCCGGTCTGCTTCAGACACGCGTGAGGTGCTGGGGGTGCTGAGGTCCATGGACGCCCGTATGGGCCAAATCGTGGACCTCATGGGCCAGCTGGTGGTGGCGGTGAGGTCACAGCCAGGGACAGCAGCTCCCCCTCCGCCACCACCTGCCGGGGCGCAGGGTGGAGCAGCAGTGTCCAGTTCCCCTGCGTCCACAGCCAGTGAGCACACCTCAACCACCAGCATGTCGGCAAGCAGGCACCCCCCTCGCAAACGTGGAAGGGGCCGTCCGAAGTGGAAACAGATCTCCCGGGAGGACTTCGCACGCTCCAAACGCAAGTGAGGCAGCCAGCCAGCCTTCCGCCAGCCTTCCTTGACCAGCCACTGCATTGACTTGGACTACGATCCCACTCCACACAGCCATCTGGATGGCATGTGTGTGTTGGACTATGGACATAGAACCAGTGGGTACACCCTGATCATCACGCAGCCATGACCGACAGCTCATTGTCACTGCACGCACCACTTTTGTCATCACCTTACACACAATCACATGTCACAGTTTGTAATAAATGCACCTTTTTCACTAACTGCTGTTTGTGCCCTGTGTTTTATTTGTACGGAATACAACGGCCACCTTGGGCGGAAAGGCACCTGATGCGTGGCATGGCAATTGAATCCGGAGGGCCTGTAGGGACCTAGGGGTGGGGAGACAGAACAGGAGCACATTCAATGAGTGTGTCACACACCCATCACACAGTACATGTCAGTAACTACAAGCAATGTACACACATCGCACAGAGCAATAGGGCACAATGCCACAGCCACCAACAGTGGCATACTACCCTGGCCATGGAGCGTTGACACACAGCACGCAGTGAACAAATGGCCACCCTGACACAGCACACACACACCTGCACAGATACAGCCACATCAGCCGTCGTACATGGACACTCACCGTCAAGTGAAGTAGCGGGCGATGAGCTGCTGCCGCACATTACCAGCTTCCTCCTCTCCGCTGTCCTCCTCACTCGAGCTGTCCTGGTCTGCGGGCTGGGGCCCTGGTTGATCTCCGTCATCCACGATGAGGGGGATCTGCTTCCGAATGGCCAGATTGTGCAGCATGCAGCACGCCACCACTATCTGGCACACCTTCTGTGGGGAGTACGCCAGCGCACCCCCGGTGCGGTCCAGGCACCTGAACCTGGACTTGAGGAGGCCAAAGGTACGCTCGACCACACGTCTGGTCCTCCCATATGCCTCATTGTAGCGATCGTCTGCTGGGGTGCGAGGATTCCTCAATGGACTGAGCAGCCATGCCCCATTCGGGTACGCAGAGTCACCTGGGTGTGAGGGACACAGAGAACCGTTGCTAATCCAACTGGACAGGGGACAGCATCGCACAGCCAGCACGCTACACCACTCCACATACTCACCGACAATACAGGCACGATCCTGTTGCATATTGGACATCAGTCGTGGCAAGATGCTGTTGCGCATTATGTGTGCGTCATGGGCCGAGCCTGGGAACTTCGCACACACGTGGGTGATCACCATGTCCGCAAGGCACACCACTTGCACATTCAGGGAGTGCGTGTGCTTCCTGTTGCGGTACAGGTGCTCAGTGGCCTGTGGTGGAACAAGGCCGACATGTGTGCAGTCAATGGCTCCAACGACGTGTGGGATTCTGCCAAGGGCATAGAATGCACCCTTCACTGCCGCCAATTCACGAGCCCTGGGGAAGCGGATGTACCTGTTCCGGTACAGCATCATGGCTGCCAGTACATCCCTCAGCACCTTGCTGAACATGGGCTGGGACATCCCTCCTCCAATGCCCACTGTGTGCTGGAATGACCCAGTGGCGAAGAAATGCATGGCGGCCATCACCTTAGCCGTGGGGGTGACAGCAGTCGGATACACCCTGCGGGGACGGAGATGGGGTTCTAACATGGCACACAGTCGATGCAGGGTTGGCCTGTCCAGCCGAAACTTCCTAATAACCTCTGTATCGTCCATGTCCGCCAGCAATTGGTATGGGCGGTCAATGTTCGGTCTCCGCCTAGGGACAATGGCAGAGGACACATGTCAAAGCAACACGACACATAGCAATTTCGCATACACATCACTGACATGACTGAGCAAGCACATGAGCCACAGCCCAGCTGTCAAGCTGGGACGGCACGGCCACAATACACTTACACAGGTCTCCCAACAATGGCAATGGCTAGTGATACAAACCACTGCCATGTGCATGCACATGGGGATCTAGGCCCCAATGACTTGCGGGGCGTGCTGATGGGGACTGACTGCATATCCGTCAAGCGGCAACGCCACGGCAACATGAATGTCTGCTGAGCATGGAACTGCTTCCGCGGCTGGATGAGTATGGCACACGACGACAACGATGTGGGCACAGGCTGAGCGGCCAAAACAAGTGGGACCTGTGGCACGAGGGGATATGAGACAGTAGTAGGTGTCAGCACTGCACCCTATGTACAGCACTGTACGGATCACACCTCCCGAAACATTGACAGGTGTCCACATTGACAGCCCCATGCCAAGACGGCTGTGTGCTTGCAGTCACACGTCACAGGTGAGAGGTTACATTGCACGTGCCAGGTGGCAGACGTACATAGTGGGAGCTGGCATGTGTGTGCATGTGTCTCCTGTTCAGGTTCCACCAGATGGGCGCTGACTCTGTACTGACCATTGGACACAGCATGTTCCGTGGAAGGCTTGTGTGTGTGGGATGGTGGCACTGGATGTGCCTCCGTTGGGTGGGGGGCCATGCACAGGGCGGGTACGTCGATGATTGCGCATTGTTGGTCACGGTGGGTGCACCAACTAAGATGTGTTGCCCTGTGTTCAATTCCTATGTCCGCATGATGATGGACTGTAGATGTGGGCAGACTACACATTGGTCGATGTGCTGTCTATATGCATGTGCCTTCACACCAGGCACAGCTGCCCCTGCACATGTGACCCCTGCTGGACTCGCTGCTGGGTCTGTGGAGCTGATGCACCTTCTGCGCGTGGGGCGGACAGCTCTCCTCACTTCCCTCATTGCGCATGTCATGACTTTGCCGCAGGTGACATGGATCATGGAGGGCCCACATGTACGCGTGGGTAGGCTACACATGATTGTACACTGGTCGCCACCCCCAGTCAGTGTTTCGAATGGGAAGGTTGTCGTGCTGGTGGTATGTTCGATGTGGCGGATGGGCGGGCCTAGGTGCGGGCTTACATTCCGGACATGGGGGGTAGTTGGATTGGCGACTAGTTGCAGTACACACGGGACACGTCTCTTCCTTTCCACATCTGGGTCATCCCTTGTACTAACTGACAGTGATACAGTCATCTTCGCCCCAGCCCTCATGTCCTCCCCTCGCTCCCCCAATATGCATGCTCACCTGCGAGGCTAGCGCTTGCACAGGCAGCCCCAAGCTCGCACCAGAGAGGGCAAGGAGTGTATGTGTGGGTCCAGTTGCACGAGTGGGCTGTCTCAGGGTATGATGTGTGGCGGGACGCTGTCCACCTGCGTGGTGCCCCAAATGGAGACCCGGCCTGCATGGACTATGCATCACAGTCTTCGCCTTCCGGATCCGCCACCTGCGACACCCAGTGGCTGTGGCTGCCCTTGCGGCCAGGCCGTGTCCGTCTGTGGCTGATGGCCCACACATTCACTCTTTGGCCTCTCTGGGGAGGGCTCGGGGGTGGTGGCGCACGCGCTTGCACTTAGTCGCAATGGCATGTGGCGTGGTTGGTATGATGGGCAATGGATGGGATGGTGCGAGCCACCTCCCGTGACGTCAGTGCTGCTCGTGCTGTGGTGCGTCCCCCCTACACTTCCATTTGACTTGTGCCATGCTAGACGTTGAGGTTCTATTGCCTGCGTGATATGACCAGGAGGAGCGCGAGGAGACCTCTCACACACCATGCTCCACTGCCATCCCGTGCCCTGTATCGCCTGTGCGGATTGACTATGTTGGGGTTACACCTGGTCGACTGGGGCTGTGTGTGCCTTGTCAAGGGGCATGGCGGGCGCACAACAGGATCCAGCTTGTCCACAGAGGGTGGGCTGAGGTGCGCCTGGTACCGCTTTGTACGTGTGCCCGGCTGCTGTGCACACACGTGTTCACTCCCCCGACAGGTGTCCTCTCACGATGCCCAGGGAAGCGGTGGTGTACTGTTCATGACCCCTCCCAACACGGCGTGCTCCAACTTGGCATGTGCGCATCTACCCGTCGCACCCACCCACCTGAGCACTGCGTCCATACGACTTCACACGACACATGTGTGTCTTCCACAGTAGTGCTACTCATTTGCGTTGACATCCAATACCAGTGGACTACATGGTCATGTCACGACTGCCGTGTACTTCACATACTCTCATCCTCTCTCATTCGTACTTGTGAAATGAGTCAGCGGAGACAGTTTTGGTTTCAAACATTATATTGAGTCTTCTGTCCTCTGTGATGCAGTATAGTGGACACTACTGGCAGCGGAATACATGTTGAGGATATACTGAGCATGATTGCAAATGGGATAGGGTGTGGGGTTACATGTGATTGGCTGTTGCATGTGGGATGTGGGCTTCAGAGTGACATCTGCTTGGCCAAGGCTGTGCTAATGTACATTTACGTATAGCTGCGGAGCTGCGGACTTTGACACAGACGGTATACATGTAGCCTACCAGACCGCTTGGCATCATGGGCACAGTCCATCTCAGTTCCATGTGACAGGTTTGCTGCGGTTGTTCCTCATGCACGCGTGCATGTGAGATGACATCAGGGCATGTGCTTGCGTGCATGCAGCGGCGTGCCACTTGTTGTTGCACTGTGGTGGTTACTGGACATGTCACAGTCACTGGGGTCGTGTTGTTGTTGTATGCACTTGTCGTCCATGCAAAGGTCCTGGTATGGGATTCCCGGGGCGGGGGTGGGAGGGGTGCAGCACCCACAGACTCCAGGCGACCTATTCATGTCCACTGAGTGGTGTGTGTGTCCATGGGCGCTGGATCCATGTCGTGTCCTGGTTGTTCGTGCAGTTCCGTCCATGTGGGTGCGATACACAGAGCCCATGCCACTGCCTCCCACGATGCATGCGGTGTTCCTGGATGTGATGGGGAACAGTGTGCATGTCCCGGTCATATCCGATGTCATGGCGATGTCGTTGATGGTGTGGTTACAGTTGCCGGTCGTTTGGTATGGCTGTTGTGGTGGTGACTGGCCAGTCCGTGCGGAAGCTAAGCATGGGTGCGGGGTTGGACATCATAGGTCACTCGGGGAACCTGCGTTGTGGTCCGACGAATTGACAGGTTGTCAGGTATGCGATGCCGTCCAGCAGGGCTTCCATGTCATTGGTGGTGTACATGTTTGCCAGCCAATGTAGCGGATGGTGGCTGTCAAGGTGTTGTTCGTAAGTTGTCCCTTGGAGGACCATGATGGGGCATGCTGGGTGACATTCGATGTAGCTGTTCTCGATGATCCGTCGTGTGGAGGCACAGTGGTCCCATTTCAGTGCGGGTGCGATGTTGGCCACATACGCCATGCCCCCATAGGCAGAGCAGGCCCTGTCGTGTGCGTCCAGAGGGAGGAGTAGTGGTAGCAGGTCCGCCTTCAGACATGCCGGGTTGGAGAGGCATATCTCGACGGGATGCTGGTATGGACACCTCCGACAGTAGAAGACGGGCATGACGCAGCTGAACAATGTGATGCGGTAAGTCAGTCGGTAACTTACGTTCAGCAGGGACAGGAGATCGCATCCCAATGTATGGAACAGGTTGGTTTTGTACAGCTTGAGCTGTTCGGCGTAGTTGGGTAGGTGTGTTGCGGTTGCCATTTCCCAGCGGTGCGTTGTGGTGGCGTGCTCCGGCTGTGTGTGCAGTCTGCAATGTGCACGCTCCGAGGTTGCTGTGAGCTCTGTGTAGTCGTAGGGAGACAGGACTTGTGTTCTGTTTGCTTGTTTGGAGGACACGGGCCCTCTTCCCACATGCTTCTCAGACAGTTCAAGGTCAGTGATGTGTGACTCCTTCCAATTAACTTGCATGTGGCCGACATGGGGGAGTGTTTTCTTCTTTCTTCCCCGTCCGTTGTGTGCTTCTGTGATATGCGCTATCTGCCCTGTGGTCGATCTCCTCGGCATGCCTGTGTTGGTCTATTCTTGGACAATGGCTGTATTCACCGGCTTCTGTCGTAGGGCTGTGGTTTCGGAGTTGGAATGGAAGGTCATTCAGTGCTGTCTGCTCTCCCTTGTGTGGGCGGCAGGCTGCCTTTCCGCTCTGCGTTGGGCCTTGTGTGTGAATGTTATTCTTGGGCCACCTGTTGTCGGTCCCCGGGCTCTTTGGTGTTCCGTTTTATATGTCTTGTTCATATGTGCAGGGTGGTATGGGTGTTTCAGTGTGGTACTGGCGTTCCTCTTCCCGAAGGGGCCCTGCTTCTCCTAGTTGGTGTTGCCGCCGCTGTGTGCTTCGCCATGTTTGTTACACTGGGGTGTGTCCTGCTGTTGCGTGACTTCACTGACATGTGTGCGTCGGTTGTGTGGCGTTGGGTGTTGTCCGTGAATTGGGCGTTGGGGACATGTCTGTGGCAGGCCTGTCACGTGTCATGTGCGTTCGGGGTGGGGCTGATGTGTGTGCTGCTTGGTTGTGTCCCTGTGTCTGTGTGCGACGCATGCATGGCGCTGCGGTTGGCCTCTGCGTTGTGCGCATGTGTGGCGGCGTCATCGGCGCTTTGGGGCCGTGACGGGGTGGTTGGTTCCTAGTCCCAGGTGGTGTGTACACATGTGTTCCGCGATGTTACGATTTGGCCTGTGTGTCATATGTGGATGCAATGGTGGATGTGTTGTGTACACGCGCTGGTGGGGGGTTGTCCGCTTTTTCCGCCCTTGCACTGTGTGCGCTGTTTGCGTGCACTTGTTGTGTGTGTGCCTACCTGCGTCTCCGCGGTACGTTGCGTCCTTGGTGGTGCATCAGCAGAAGCATGGGGAGGGCCTGCAGTGCTGGATTCATGCTCGGGGAGCCGCTTCTTCGTTGTCCGTGCTCGGCATCCGTGTTACCGCTTCGGTTTGTCGTACGGTATCTCTTGGCCGTGGGAGCCGTTTGTTTGCGGCATCGTAATTTATGCGCCGGGCGGGACGTGTTTCGTCGGACGGTGTGTGTCAGTTGGGCTGCGCCGCTACGTGTACGGGCGCACTTTGATGGCGGACGGTGTTGCTGGCTTGCCGGCGGTGTTTGGCCTACTTTTCGCATCGTAATTGGACGGGCGTGTGGACTGCTGCGTGCCGGCGGTAACTGGTGCTTTTTGCATCCGTCAGCACGGCGGTGGTGCTTCCGCCCGCCATCGTAATGTGCCCCTAAATTATATATGTTTAATAACCACAATATTTTATGATGTTATATAAATTTGAGTGGGAATAGAAAATGATATACGTTTAGTGTCCAGCACTTTCACTTATTTAATAATAATTGGAGTGGGAATAATAAATTATATATGTTTAGTGTCCAGCACCTTCCCTGATTTAATTTTAATTGGAGTGGGAATAGTAAATTATATATATAGAACAGAAATAGGTAGTGGTGGATACAAGGGTCGCACCTCAAAGTTGCTGTATGTACGGGCTACAAAATGAATTTGAATAGTAACCTCACATAAAAAAGTAGAATTGGTGCCACTCAGGGTACAACACCCCACTACCTAAGGTGTAGGAAACACAACAGACAGCAGTAACTTGTGAAAAACCTACAAACAAAGAAACCCTGGCACTCACAATATTTCAGATTATACTAATGACAGTAATCTGTCAATCTAACCAAAGAAAGAAGAAGAAGGAAAATTCATCTTGACACAGGAAGCACGGGAAGTGCATTTATCTAGACATTCATTAATTTATTTCATAAATAACAAAGTACCAAACATTAATAGACAAAGTTGCAAGGACTAGAACACTTCAGTCTTGTTAATACAGTCAGAAAATCTCTACATTGATGGAGATAGTAGTCCAGTCCTTGTTGTAAAGAGCATGAAAAACAGCCAACACCCGTTTCGTCACCACCGGGACTTTCTCAAGGCTCAAAAATGTACAATTTGTTTGGAGAAGTTGGACGGCTCGACAGATGTGATAGGAATAAGTCTTGTAAAATCAGCATACAAAGTCTATTAGTAGTATCTAGGTCATCTTCGGTCTCCGTTGCCGTAAATAACACATTAAGGGCCCGATTCCGATCTCGCTAGGAAAGCCCTCCATACGACTCGGATTCGGAGGGCTTCCCGAGCGAAACGTGCTCTGGGAGTCCGGACGAGCGAGTACGATGCTGCCGTAGGCATACGGACTCGTTTCGCTCGGACTCCCATTGAACTCTATGGGATCCCGTGTACAGACGCGTACACAGGCTCCCATAGCAAAAAAGGGGTGGGTGGGGAAAAACGTACACCCTGTGGTGAACACCCCATGGTGACCACCACACGGTGCATGCTTGGATCGAGGGGACCCATGGGCACCCCCGGTGGCAGATTCGGAGGGCCCCGTGTGAAGGGGGGCCTGCTACGGCCCCCCGAAGTACGCTTCCGACAGCCATATTGTCTCGCTGAGACCGAGGCGAAGCAGCTGTCCGAATCATGCATCGTACTCGCTCGATTGGCATTTGGCTCCATTGCGCTGTACGATCCGGCTGCGAATGAGTCGTACGCAGCGGTTCGGGTCCGGAAACGATTCGGTCAGTGCTTACGCGATCTTCGCATCGTACTTGGTCGTTCGGACCTGTGTACGATTCAGTCGTAAACAAGGGCTACGAATCGGATCCGGCAAAGCCAAATCCGATTCGGAGGCCTTTCGAGCGAGATCGGAATCGGGCCCTAAGTCGTAACCTGAGAGGAACGTATTCATGAACTATGTGTCAAAAAGTATTCTTAGGGGCCGATTCCGATCTCGGCCGGTAGGGCTCCGAATCGGATTCGGCATTACCGGATCCGATTCGGAGCCCTGTTTCCCGACCGAGTAGGACGTGCGTCCGGGCGAGCGAGTACGATGCGAGCGCACGCGAAATCGCCGACCGACTCGTTCGCGGGACCCAACCGCTCCGACCGACTCGCTCGGACTCGACTCGCACCGCGCAATGGAGACGTTCCCCGGCCGGGTAAGTACGATGCGCGCCTCGAGCAGTCCGACTGACTTGCGCCGTCCGGCTCGAAAGAGCAGTCGGAGCCGTACTTTGGGGGTCCGTGTCGGACCCCCCTGTACGCCTAGCCGCGCGAGTCGCACACAGGGGGACCCATGGGTCCCCCCTACCTGTGCATGTACGCCGCGACCCGCTTCGCCGCGAACCCGCTGTAGGGGGCGCCCTTGTTCGCCTCGCACCCATTGAGTCAATGGGAGCCCGCGTACGCGTTGTACGACCGGCTCCCATTGACTTCAATGGGAGTCCGACCGAATCGAGTCCGATAGCATGCGAACGCATCGTACTCATCCGGTCGGACTGCTAGGGTCCGATTCGGTCGGAAATCTCACCGGGTCCGGCTCGGTCGGTGAGATTTCCGGCCCGAATCAGAATCGGCCCCTTAGTAGAAAAAATGGACGATAATCAGTACGGCATCAGGGGCGCAATGATAAGTCCCTCATATTCTTCGCCGATTTTTGATGACGGCCGTCTCCTCTCGGCTGAATAGAGTTGCGTACCCCCCCAGCGCCTTGAGACCCTTACGGGTGAGTAGCGCACTTATAATTCCCTGATTGATTGATTGATTGATTGATTGACAGGTAACAATCCTCCACCCACATGGCCCAACAAGCACACCTTGAACTATGCTTAGCTCACAGGGAGTTGAAAAGTACTGACAAGATGGCCGACACAGGTCTCTGGTGTGGGGGGCACAAGGCCCTCATGGGAGTTGTGGTCCAACAGACACCAGGCCCCACTATCAGACATCTTGAATCTCAAGTGTCACTCACTGTCATGGAAGCATGGTGCATGGTAGTCAACCAGCTATGGCTGGGAGGAGTAGTGGTAGCCTTGACTACATCTACCAGCAGGCCCTGTCCCACACACCCCTACCACCAGCACCAAACAGCACACCTGCGACCATACTGTCCCTGAGAGTGAAGACAAATGTACTGGCAAGATGGCAGACACCGTGATCTGGAGTTGGCAGCACAAGCCCCTGATGGAAGTTGTCCTCTAAAAATCTATTAGCATTAACAACCTATCTGCAATGTCAGTTGAAATACCAGATTTCACAAAGATGTACAAATTGTTCACGAACTCACAGCAAGGCAGTGGGAACCAAACACCAGTCACAGGAATCAGATATCTTGTATGCACACATTCATCAACAGGAAACCAGGGTCACAGGAAGGGTGTCAGGGATGGCTGGGAAGGAGGGTGTGGAAAAAAGCATGATGGGAGTTGTAGTCACAGCCAACAGTACCCCTCCCACATGGCCCAACAAGCACACCTTGAACCATGCCCATCTCACAGGGAGTGGAAATGTACTGGCAAGATGGCTGACACATGGGCCTTATGTATGAGTTGGCTCTAAGTCACAACTAGGCCCTGGGCCTCTCACACCAGTCCCCACTCCCAGCCATCTTCACTGTATATTTCCACTCACTGTCTGGGGATGCATTGTCCCTGGTGTGCTCCCTGGGCTGGCTGGGAAGGTGTGTGGAGTACAGGACATGGTGTGATTTGCAGTCATAGCACTCATCACTACCCACACACAAAGCAACATGTCCATCAGTGATAAGGGATACCTGACAGTGAATGGAAGGGCCACAACAAGATGGGTGACACTGTTGCATGGTGTCATGTACACAAAGTACTGTTGGGAGTTGCATTCAACTCCTACATCATGCAGTGTTGTCAGCATCCTTGCCACTACACTCCCCTCACTGTCATTGATACTTTTTTTTTTATTATTAAGTTTATTGAATTTTGTACATAACCAACATGAGACCTTGACATACATCCAAAAGGTTATCAGTAGCATGTGTCTTACAAAGATAAACCTTGCTGCTCAACATCAAATAGCACGGCGTATTGCATCAGACACCCTTACGGTCTAAAATCGACCTTAACCCAGTCCCCCCCCCGACGTAAACCCCAACTATAATGGTCAACTTAACATTCTAGTGACATTCTACTATGCCCCTTCAGCGTGCATCAGGCCTCCTCAAAGATCCGGGGCTACAGACAGTAACGGTGTCTCAGTCGCACCCGAAGGCAATTGGGGGGGAACCATCGCGCCTGTCTGGTAAAGGGCCCAAAAGTTCTTTGGCCTGTTGCGAGGCGGTAGGAGTTCGCTGTAGTTTTCGGTCTGGGTACAACAATACCTCATGTCCGCAGACCACTGAGCCAATGTAGGCACAGGACCTCGCATCCAGCACATCCGTTTCGCTATGAGTAATGACATATCTACCAGGCGTCGTAGCGATTTGGGGAGAGGTTTGGAGTATCCGAGCAAAGCCAGGAGCGGGTCAGGGACCAGCGCCAGCGGTGTGATCCGATTTATTTCAACGAAGAGCAGGTTCCAGAAACCCGCAATCCCCGGGCACGTCCAGGCGAGATGCAGAAAGACAGCGACACGTTCACCACATCGTTCACAGCCCGAGTCCTCCCGTAGCCCATAACAAAACAGTCGGTCCGGCGTATAGTACACCCTATTTAAAAATTTAAAATGTACGAGCCTATGTCGCCCATTCATCGAGACCCTTCTAGTACTTACGCAGCAATAGAGCCACTTATCGTCCGTGAGTTCAACCTGCAGGTCACGTTGCCATGCCAGCCGTGATTTAGTGTAAGTATTTCCCCTCTCCAGCATGGCAAAGCGATAAATTCTAGAGACCAGCTTAGCGGGTGTCTGCGCCTTAATGACCGCAGTCAGAGCTGGAACCTCGGGTGGCTCTGCCATATCGTCCCCTAACACTTCCCTGAGCGCGTGTCGAATTCGATAAAAGTGGAATTGTGCAAGGGGAGTCTGGGCTGCTCCCTCGCTCTGCATATCCTCCCATGACCTAACTGTGCCATCTGCAAAAAGATCCCCTATAGTATGGGCGTTAAGCGTCCGTAGGGTAGCCACAACCCCCCGATCAGAGCAGGGCGAAAGCCAATGGCACCATTCGAGACGGGCCACTGGAGAATACAAAATGCTACCGGCTTGTCTGTCCAAGAGGTAGTGCCATGCATGAGCCACCGCGTTTAAGGAATCCAGTATACCCGTACGTCTGTCTGGGGGCAGAAACAATACTGCAGGGAGCGGCTTAGGCGCAGCAACTATAGTCTCGATCCGTATGTGGGGTATGTCGAATGGGCCATGTATCCAATGATATGCCTGAGAGCTCTGAGCCGCCCTATAATATACGTCCAGATCAGGGGCACCCAGCCCTCCATACATATAGGGCAGTGTCAAAATATGCCAGGCGACTCGCGCTTGCTTACCCGCCCATGCTAGATGTACCAGTAGGGTCTGAAGGCGCTGAAAAAAAATGCGGGGCAGTACCAAGGGAATATTCGTAAAGAGGAAGAGGAGGTGCGGCAATACGATCATTTTCATGAGGGATACTCTGCCCAACAAAGAGAGAGGCAGGCGTATCCATTTTCCTATGTCCTCCTCCAGCTTGGCAACTGCAACACCGTAGTTCTCCCTGAAGACCACCTCGGAGTCGGTGTGCAGCCTAACCCCCAAGTATCGCACCGGCTCTGTAGACCACTGCAGCGGGTACTCCGGTACGAAGGCCGCCGTAGCCGGAGTGAGAGGGAACATAATGGATTTGCTCCAGTTGACCCTCAGACCGGACAAGGAGCCGAACAGCACCACCTCCCGCAGGACCGGCGATAGGTTTGTCTCCGGATCCCGGACGTACAGCAGGGTGTCGTCCGCATAAGTGGAGACGATCAGGCGATAGTTCGGGAAACGGAGGCCTCTCTGACTGTGGTGCTCCCGTAAAGCGAAGGCCAAGGGCTCAGCTACCAGGGCATACAAGAGTGGGGATAAGGGGCAGCCCTGTCTTGTACCTCTGCATATACGGGTTGGCTCAGTGACCAGGGAGCCTATTTTTATACGTGCTGTGGGAGAGGCATAAAGTACCTCGAGGAGCTGGAGAAACACTTCACCTACCCCCATGCGGTTAAGGACCTGTCGCAGGAAAGGCCATTCGACTGAGTCGAAGGCCTTCTCCATGTCCAAAAATTCCGCAATCGCCGGGACTTCCGGACGCGTATGCTGTAGGGCCGCAAAGACCGTACGCAAGTTGTACGTAAGATTTCTACTTGGGACGAAGCCAGCCTGCTCCGGTGCTACCAAGGTGGTAACCAGGGGGGCCAACCGATTGGCGAGGAGTTTGGCGAACAGTTTAGTATCCACATTCATCAGGGACAATGGACGATACGAGGCACACTCATCTGTGGGTTTACCCGGTTTGGGGATTGCACCCATGATCGTCTCTCGCATGGATGGTGGCATCGTACCCATGACACACATGTCCTCAAATAACGTATGCAGGTGCGGTAAAAGAAGATCGGAGAACGCCTTATAGAAGGCGACAGTGAGGCCATCCCCCCCCGGCGCACTCCCCGCCTTCATCTCAGATAAAGCGAGAACTATTTCGTCTCTTTCGATCGGCCGCATCAGAAATTCGTGGTGCCAGTTGGACAGCCACGGGAGCTTTATGTACTCAAGGTAGTGTAGTATTTGCTCGTCTGGGCTGCAACCTCTCGATGCGTATAGCTCCTCATAATAGCATCGGAATTGTTCCGCCACCTGGGTTTCCGTTAACAAGGACTCCCCCTCGCTCGTTCTGAATTCCGGGACCACCCGGTTATCCCTGCGCTGCCAGAGGAGCCGTGCCAGCACAGCCCCCGGCCTTTCGCCCTCGCCATAGGTACGGGCCGTGGCATACTTCCCAAGATGTTTTAGTTCCGCGTCGGCCTCCTCGTGGTAGTCCTGTAACGTCCGGGTCAGTTCTAGGCTGAGCTCTGCACTGTGGCCACCCCGGAGCGCAGCCTCAATCTCCGCAATCTTACGCTCCAAGGCCGTCAGCCTATTACGGATCGCTTTCAGAACCCCAGCATGCTTCGAAATCGCCACCCCCCTAATATATACCTTAAAGGCCTCCCAAACGGTTTGGAAGAACTCAACAGATCCCACATTGATCTCGAAAAATGTTTCAATCGCCGTGGCCATGTCCTCCTTAAAAACGGCATTGAGTAGGGAATAGGGCGGGAAGCGCCACAGGAAGGGAGGAATGCGCCTCTTTGATGACGCCAGTGACAGAAGCAGGGGTGAGTGATCTGAATATGTACGCGGTAAAATCGTGCAAGCATTAACAAGAGGCAACAGGTCCCTGGTTACAAACCAATAATCAATTCTGGTATGGACATTGTGGTATGCAGAGTAATGTGTGTACCCACCCTGACCCTGATGCTTAGTGCGCGACACATCGCACATGTCCAACCCAACCAGTGAAGTCTCCATCACTCTAGCCGCCGCAGAGATACGCCTGTCCGGTCCGCCCGACCTATCCAAAGCCGGGTCCCTAATGAAGTTAAAATCCCCTCCCCAGAGAGTCCGTTCTGGGGTGTAGCGGTGCGATAGGTCAGTCAATTTACTATAGAAGTCTGGGTGGTCGTAATTGGGACCATAAACATTTAAAAAGAGCAGCTCCATACCCTTCCCAAAACATCTGGAAAGGACAAATCTGCCCTCCCCATCAGCTTCCAAGGGTACAATACGAAGCATCGTCCTGGGGTTGACCCACGTCAGGACCCCCGTGCATCCGTGGTAAAGCCGGCCGCGTGGACGTTCCCCAGAAAACCCTTAGCCCGCAAAAAGGGACTGTCGAGGGGTAAATGCGTCTCCTGCAGGAGGGCGACATCAATATTGTGTCGATACAAGTAATTTAGTATCTTCCGGACCTTCCTATTGTCGTTAAGGCCACGGACATTCCAAGTGAGCACCACGACCGACTCCAGCGGTGCGGCACTATTCGGGGCAGTGCTATCAGCCATTGGGCAGAGTCCTACTTAGAGAGCATGTAGCGCAGCAAGGCAGATCTACATAGCCCCGGTGTTGCCACACAGGAGCCACGAAAACAGAGGCAATGTCTAATGTCAGTCTCAGAACATTCCCACCCCCCACCCACGTAAGGCCCACCCCAACTGAACCCGCACGATACAACCCCCCACCCCACAACCCATCATGTAGCCAAAAAAATTCACTCTCAACAACCCCAAAGAGAATCAAGGCAAATCTCAAAAGACCCCCTCCCTCCACCCACGCCTGCCCCACCCCAACTTGGCTGTGGACTGTTCCCTCCCCCCATAATACATTCCCACCCCCCCCCCACGGAAACTTCATTCCCCAGTGTGATTCACGCGGGGGTGGATGTTGCTCTCCCCACAAAGAAACGGTTGGAAAAAGCGTTCGGCTCTCATAAGGCCGCGCTCCGAAAACCGTCATGCCTAGTATAGGCAACTGTGTACATTGTGTAGTATTGAAACCCAGCTGTAATCCCAAATGCCACCCCGGGAGTTTGACCAAAATCTAGAAAGTGAAATAACTAAAGGGCAAACCAAGGCGTAGTATATGAACCATGTGCATTCAGGCCGTATGTGAGGCTGGTGTCCAATTTACGCTTGAGAAGTAAACATCTCAGAGCCCTCAGGTTGTCACGGCCCCCAACTAAAACCGCACCTCATCCTAAACAGCAGGGGGAGAGAACGGTGAGCCCTAAACATCAACTGGAGTGTTAACATCCCCGGTGCAGCCCTTCATAACAGACACCCTCCTCTCATTCAGGCGCCACCTGATCGCACTTGTCTGCGAGAGTAACTTGCACAAACCCCCCAAGCTTCATAAACATTTCACACATAGTCACCAGCGAATGGCTAATCTTGGTCGTCCAGCAAGCCACCCGCCGCCTCATCAAGGAGTTGCTTCTCCGGGCTATGTCGCTGCTCCTTCGCCCAGTCCTTCATTGCCTTCTGGAGCGCCTTTGGGTCGGTGAAGATGTGAGAGTGGCCCTGTCGGTTGACCCGGAGCTTTGCCGGGTAGAGCATGGCGTAGTCCACCCCCAGGTCACGGAGTTGTTTCTTCATGGGGGCAAACTGGCGCCGCGCCTCCTGCACCCGGACCGTGAAGTCCGGAAAAAGAGAGATAGTGGACCCTTCAAATTGCAGCAGTTGCTTCTCTCTAGCTTTCCTCAGTGCCACATCCCGATCGCGATAGTTCAGCAGCTTCGCTATGATCGGTCTAGGGGTAGCACCTGGTTGCGGCCGTGGGCCCAGTGATCGGTAGGCTCTCTCTACCACAAACATAGCAGAGAATGTGTCCTCGCCGAGCAGGGTCTTCAGGAGTCTCTCCGTGAACTGTTCCATATTCCCCGTCTGGGTGGTCTCAGGGAGGCCCGTGATTCGGAGGTTACAGCGCCTGGAGCGCGCTTCCAAGTCCTCCGTCTTGTCCTGGAGAACATTCAGGATCCCGCCCAGTTGTTTGTGCTCCGTATCTAGGACCATCTGGGCCTCCTCAGCTTCCGTGAGCCTGCGCTCCGACATGTCGAGACGCTTGGCATGCTTGTCCAGTCTTTCGGCCATACGATCCATCCGATAGGACAGAGCGTCCATCTTGGTGCCTAGCGCCGCTATGCCCCCTTGCAAATTCTTTTCCATGGATCTCAGCAGGCCTCTGATATCTTGCCCTGGGTCCTCAGCTGGGTGATCCTGTTCCCCAGTCGCACCTTCGCGCGAAGCTTCGCTAGATTTTGACCGCTTCTGGCCAAGCGACAGTTTCTGTTGCGTTCTGTCCACACGGCCCATCCTGTCTTAGCAGTGATGACTGACCAGGCACTCCTCCGGGCCCGCTCCGGGAAGGTGCCTCTGCCCTCAGAAAACAAGGGCAGCTCTCTGGCGTCCCTCCTGTCGCTCACCGAACCAGCAACCAGTTCCAGGGTGTCCAGCAAGACTGGCCTGCCCAGCGCACCTAACAGATGGGCAATCACTGTCCGGACCGCACTCCAGGGGGCTCAAGCGAGCATCAAACGAAGGGGGCACAGGCGCCACCACCGTCAACCCTCCGGCCACCCGGGAACCTGTACCAAGATTCAGACCAGACTGTTGGAAGGCCAAGTGTCCACAACGGCGCCCGCCGTGATGGAGGGGGGGCACCACGCGCCAGTACTCAATGACGCTGCAGGATACTGCACTCCAGGGTCATCTCCTACCTCAACTTACTCTGCAATGCAGCAACGATCAGCCCAGGGCATTCGTGAGTCCAGAGGCACGCCCGCCTCTACCAGCACTCGCTCGAGCTAACCGGCTCGTCACACCCCCGACCGGGGATCTGGTCGGACCTCAGGCAACCAACCTCAGGAAGCGCACACCCCGCATGCACAGTCTCACCTCCAGCGAGCGGCAGCCGCCTTTCCAGCAGTCTCTGGCTCCGCCGCACAGGCGTCGCAAGCGGCGTCCCCCCAGCAAGGCCCAAGTCAGGGCGGCAGGCAGGCCAGGCGCTAATTAACTTAGGCCGCAGTCTGGGGTTGAAGGTGGCGCCTCTCGCGCCTGGACGCTGCTTTGGTGAATGTCTCACCGCTATCTGAGTCTCCGCAGTTTAGCAGGGCATCGGGGCTCTCCACCTCCCGGCAATAGCGGGTAGCAGCCTCAGGTTGCGCGGCTCTTTCCGTCCCCGCGCCAGATCCCACGTCGCCTTCCAGCTCGCCCCCAGTTACCTCAGGCGGGGAGCGAGCCGCGGTCTTCCAATGAGTGGTAGGGAGCTCCCGGTCACTCAGTCTCGACGGGAGCCAGGGATCAGCGCGTTGCACCCTCCTCCGCTCTCAGCCTCTCAATATGTGCGGAGTGGTGAATCAACAGCTCTCCCGTGGGGCACAGGCCCGCCCGGTGCCGCGACGGCCGGTCGCGGGTGCTCGCTCCGGAAGATCGGGGCTTCTCAGTTTCTTTTTTTTTGTCCAAACCGGGCAGCCAGATGTCAGACTTCGAGTGGACGCCTTCACTCGACCCCCGAGTTAGGATTCCTGTAGGATCGGATGACGATTTCTCGGAGCTCTCGGCTCAAGCGGCCATCTTGGTCGCGAGCAAGCTCCGCCCCCCCCTGTCATTGATACTTTGTCCACGAAGAGTAAGCTGGACTGGGTGGGAGGAGTTGGATTATTTACAGCAGCATAACACAAGCACACAAACATCTGTACCTCACAGCTCTGAGCCTGAAAAAGCAGGAAAGCAGCCTTTTTTTTTTAACTCATCTGCCCATGGAGGACAAGGACAATATACATGGTGTGATCAGGCACAAAGCTACGCAGTCAAAACATTTGCTACTGACAGCCATTCACATGTGTGCAATGAGATAATAACTAGGAACACATTCATTAAAATACCATAAACCAAAAGCCATATACATTCCGGACTGTGATTGTGTAGGTAGCCACACCAATTTGACTGCAAACGACCGGCACAAACGCCAGCACACATGCACATATCTTGAAACATATCGTAAGAGGAAGAGTACGTATATCATTTGAAAAGCACAGATGTGGGAAATAGCAACACACCTGTGTCATGCACAGGGTGTCACTTGCCAGTCAATGCCTATGTACAGTCAAATGAACAAAACATGCCTATTTATGCACAGAGCTGGGCATGCTCAGCAAAACACGTCCTGGTTGCCAGGTAGGTCGCTCCCCCGCCACACAGCTCCGCCTGTGTTGTCCTGCCCGCTGCTGCTGCTGGTAAGCTCGCCCCTCTGCTTGTTGCCTCGGTGCCCGTTTTGCCTTCTGTTCCCCCTCGTTGCCCACATTTTCTGAGCCCAACTTTGCCTTCTGTTCCCCCTCGTTGCCCCCATTCTCTGTGTCCAGTTTTGCTTTCTGTACCCCTCAGTTGCCCCCATTTTCTGTGTCCAGTCTTTGCTTTCTGTACCCCTCGTTGCCCCCATTCTCTGTGTCCAGTTTTGCTTTCTGTACCCCTCGTTGCCCCCATTTTCTGTGTCCAGTTTTTGCTTTCTGTACCCTCGTTGCCCCCATTCTCTGTGTCCAGTTTTGCTTTCTGTACCCCTCGTTGCCCCCATTTTCTGTGTCCAGTTTTTGCTTTCTGTACCCCTCGATGCCCCCGTTCTCTGTGTCCAGTTTTGCTTTCTGTACCCCTCGTTGCCCCCATTCTGTGTCCAGTTTTGCTTTCTGTACCCCTCGTTGCCTCTCTCCACTCCCGCCGCTGCGTCCCCTGCGGCCCCGCCCCCCTGACTGCCCATTCGCTGCCCCTGCATCCTGCCTCCCAGCTGCTCCTCCCTCCCACCTCCCCATATATGGCGGCCGCTGCGCGGTGAGGAGAGCGACCCTTGACCTTGCCAGGTAGGTCGCTCCCCCGCCACACAGCTCCACCTGTGTTGTCCTGCCCGCTGCTGCTGCTGGTAAGCTCGCCCCTCTGCTTGTTGCCTCTGTGCCCGTTTTGCCTTCTGTTCCCCCTCGTTGCCCACATTTTCTGAGCCCAACTTTGCCTTCTGTTCCCCCTCGTTGCCCCCATTCTCTGTGTCCAGTTTTGCTTTCTGTACCCCTCGTTGCCCCCATTTTCTGTGTCCAGTCTTTGCTTTCTGTACCCCTCGTTGCCCCCATTCTCTGTGTCCAGTTTTGCTTTCTGTACCCCTCGTTGCCCCCATTTTCTGTGTCCAGTTTTTGCTTTCTGTACCCCTCGTTGCCCCCATTCTCTGTGTCCAGTTTTGCTTTCTGTACCCCTCGTTGCCCCCATTCTCTGTGTCCAGTTTTGCTTTCTGTACCCCTCGTTGCCCCCATTCTGTGTCCAGTTTTGCTTTCTGTACCCCTCGTTGCCTCTCTCCACTCTCGCCGCTGCGTCCCCTGCGGCCCCGCCCCCTGACTGCCCATTCGCTGCCCCTGCCTCCCAGCTGCTCCTCCCTCCCACCTCCCCATATATGGCGGCCGCTGTGCGGCCGCGCAGCGGATGCGCGCAGCGGGCGCGCCTAAGGCAAGCCCGTCTGCGCCCGTCCGCGCCTGGACTGCGCCCAGTGCCAGAACCCCTGGGCCGTGCGCCCCCCGCTCCAGCCTCGAGGACCGACGCCGATACGATGCCACCACTCCACGCTCTCAACCCCGGACGGACACACAACTGCTTCAAGGCCGCCCCGAAACGCACCCATGGTCCCTTCACCTGCCGGAACTGCAGCTACACCAGCCTCAGAGCCACCAAAGCGCCCGCCAAGAAGGACCTCAACCACCTCCGATGCATCCTACTGAACACCCGCTCCGCACGCAAACACGCCGTCGAGCTCTGGGACCTGCTCGACACATCATCACCAGACGTCGCCTTCCTGCAGAGACCTGGATGAACGACTCCTCCGCCCCCGACATCGCCATAGCCATCCCAGACGGCTAAAAGATCACCCGCAGAGACCGCGTCAATGCAGTAGGAGGAGGAATCGCCATCGTCCACAAGAACTCCATCAGGGTCTCGACCAGCTCCGACGACTTTCTCTGCACCGCCGAACACATGCACTTCCAGATCCACACGGACCCCAACACCACCCTTAGAGGCACCCTTGTCTACAGACCCCCTGGGCCCCGACCCCAGTTCAGCGACTCCATCGCCGACTTCATCAGCACGCACGCCCTGACCTCTACCGACTACATCCTCCTCGGAGATCTGAACTTTCACCTGGAGAACAACAACGACAGCAACTCCACCACCCTGATCGACAACCTCGCCAACCTCGGACTGAGACAGCTCGTCACAACACCGACCCATTCCGCCGGCCACACGCTCGACCCCGTCTTCTCCTCAAGCTCCCACGTCTCCTTCAGCCACACCACGGAACTCCTCTGGACTGACCACCGCTGCATCCACTTCACCTTCCAGAAACCCACCACACACCACCGCACCCAACAGATCCCACGCCGCTGCTGGAGCAAAGTCACCGAAGACCAACTATGGGCAAACCTCGCTCTCAGCCCTCCCTCCGACCCATCCAACACCGACGACGCTGCCTGCAACCTCAGACGATGGATAGACGACTGTGCCAACACCCTCGCCCCGCTGAAAACATTCACCCACAGTGACACTACCAAAAGAGCCAGCTGGTTCACCCCGGAACTCCTAGCGTCCAAGCGTACCTGCCGGAAACTAGAGAAGAAATGGCACAGTGATAAGACACCGGACAGCCACGCAGCCCACAAAGACGCCATCCGCAACCACCACCACCTCATCAGGTCCGCCAAGAGAATCTCCTTCAAAGACCGCCTCGACAACAACGCACACAACAGCAAGGAGCTCTTCAACATCGTGAAGGAACTCTCCAACCCCAGCTCCAACACCAACGACATCCCGCCGTCGCAAGCCCTGTGCGATTCCCTCGCCACCTTCTTCCACCGCAAGATCGCCGACATCCACGACAGCTTCAACACCCAGACAGCCCCAACTAAGATCGATGCACCAGACCCGCCACACACCATCGACCACGACCCCTTGCCAGCCTGGGCCAGCGTGAACATCGATGACACCATCAAGACCATGAGCACAATATACTCCGGCTCCCCGTCAGACCCTTTCCCGCACCACATCTTCAACAAGGCCAGCAGCTCCATCGCACCCCACCTGTGCAACGTTATCAATCTCTCCTTCGAGACCGCGACCTTCCCAGAGAGCTGGAAACACGCAGAGATCAACGCCCTACTCAAAAAACCCAAGGCGGATCCGAGAGACCTCAAGAACTTCCGGCCCATCTCCCTGCTTCCGTTCCCAGCCAAGGTCATCGAGAAGATCGTCAACAAACAGCTAACCCGATACCTCGAAGAAAACAGCATCCTGGACCCATCCCAATCAGGGTTCCGCAGCAACCACAGCACTGAGACTGCCCTCATCGCCGCCACCGACGACATCAGGACCCTGCTGGACAACGGTGAGACCGCAGCCCTCATCCTGCTGGACCTCTCCGCCGCCTTCGACACTGTCTGCCACCGCACTCTACGCGCACGCCTCCACGACGCAGGGATCCGAGACAAGGCCCTGGAATGGGCCACCTCCTTCCTCGCCGGCAGAACCCAGAGAGTCCGCCTCCCACCATTCCGATCCGAAGCCTCCGAGATCATCTGCGGCGTACCCCAGGGATCATCCCTCAGCCCAACACTGTTCAACATCTACATGGCCCCGCTCGCACGCATCGCCAGACAGCACGACCTCAACATAATCTCCCTACGCCGACGACACTCAACTGATCCTCTCCCTCACCAAGGACCCCCTCGCCGCCAAATCCAACCTCCATGAAGGAATGAAGGCCGTCGCCGATTGGATGAAGATCAGCCGACTAAAGCTGAACACGGACAAGACAGAGGTCCTCATCCTCGGCTCCAACCCCTCAGCCTGGGACGACTCCTGGTGGCCTACCCACCGACCACGCACGCAACCTGGGAGTCATCCTCGACTCAACGCTCTCCATGGCCAAGCAAGTCAACGCAGTCTCCTCCTCCTGCTTCAACACCCTCCGCATGCTTCGCAAGATCTACAGGTGGATCCCGACAGATACAAGAAGAACAGTCACCCAGGCCCTCGTCAGTAGCAGACTTGACTATGGGAACGCCCTCTACGTGGGAGCCCCGGCCAAGCTCATCAAGCGACTGCAACGCATACAAAACGCCTCCGCACGCCTGATCCTCGACGTACCACGCCACAGCCACATCACCCCCCACCTGAGGAACCTGCACTGGCTCCCCGTCGACAGGAGAACCTCCTTCAAACTCCTCATCCACGCACACAAGGCACTCCACAAGACTGGCCCAGCCTACCTCAACAGACGACTCTTCTTCTACGTCCCCAACCGCCAGCTCCGCTCCGCCGACCTCTCCCTCGCCACCGTCCCTCGCATTCGAAGAACAACCACCGGCGGCAGATCCTTCTCACACCTCGCCGCCAAGACCTGGAACACCCTTCCACTAAGCCTACGACAGACCCAAGACCTGCTGACCTTCAGGAGGCTACTCAAGACCTGGCTGTTCGACCAGTAGCAGCAACCCCCCCCCTCTTGCTCCCCAGCGCCTTGAGACCCTCGCGGGTAAGTAGTGCGCTCTACAAATTCTGTGATTGATTGATTGATTATAATCACAATGTCTGCCAAAAACAAAGGCCTGGGTCTGTGACCATACAGGACCATTTAATGTACCTACACTCATCATAATGTACAATAGCTAATGTAATGTGTATGATACGATGAATTGTGCAAAAACACTACAAACTTTGGGGCCTATTAGGATATCTGGCTGTGGAAGTTTGGCATAGATCACTGTTAGCATGAGCTGAAGCCATTTTGTTTTTGGCAGCCATTTTAGTTGACCATGTGCTCACCATGTGCTCCTTCTGTCTTCGCTGTTGCCTACCCTTGTGCTTTACTAGAATAACTGTCTATACTTAGCTCCTGCAGCACTGCGCATGCTCAGAAAAGTCTGTAGCTGCTCATGCACCTGTCTTAGTTTGTAAATGTCAGGCTGTTCTAACTGATGTCAGCAACTTCATTACTCCTCCTACTTTGTTGACTGAGCATTTTCTGTATGTCCATATATGTGAATAGCTATTCTTGTGTGTACTTGTACCGCCTCCTTTTGAGCTCTTGTGTGGGTATAAAAGACCCATGATCTCTGTACTCCTTGTGCTACCTCATACACTGCCTGAGGGTTTTGTATAGATGTAGTTCCACTCATGAGGTTTAATAAACTGTTGTTTTGATATTCCAGCTTCCGTGCCAATCTCTATTTATTGATCTGAGGACTAGTGCGCAAAGAAGGGCGAATCCCTAGCACCGGTAGGCCTTGGTGAGGTCTACTTCTACAAATTGGCGCCCGTCACGTGGGGCTCATCGGCGACTTGGATGCCCGACGGAGTGGTCTTGACGGAGGATTGGAATCTCGCTACGGATGATCACTGCATGAGGAGACCCGTGTCTTAGCAGGCCGAGGTGCTTTTCCGATTTTCCCGATTTGACCCTCCAGGTGGTACCGGTCCTCGACTGAGATCCCTTCTGGCGTTCGTCGTGCAGAGACCATTTGGTCGATTCAGAACTTGGCAGTTGGAGGCTGGAGACTTTTGCTTGGTAAGGTCGCCTGATGCGACACTTCTTGTTTATTTGGCCAAAATCTTGGATTTGTTTGGATATATATAAATTGCAATTTATATAGGCAGGTAATGAGGAGATTTTTCTCTAACTTTGAAAACTTGAACGGCACACATTGTGTTAAGTGTCACTTGGAGTATAATATTATATATGCTATAATATTCTTGGCATGCCTGTTTCAAGCACACTTCGAAGAATGTGTTGCTTTCTTGGAGGTACCAATATGGATCTAGAACGGAATCAGCCGGCTCCCCCTGAGGGGACACCAAATAGGGATATGTACATTAGAAACTGTATTTCTTCTATAATGTATAGTGCACTATGGAATAAATATACCAGCAAGGATCCTGAGTTGCGATGGCCTATAAATGGGTCATTTGATCTTAGAAAAATTCAGTATGTGGAACAATGTATGTTTAAGCGCAAAAGTAGACAAGATATGTTTGACTGTGTACGAATGTGGGAGAAAGAAGCGCGTGAACGAGTGAGAAGAGAGCAAGTTTTAGCAGAAAAAGAACAGTGCAAAAATATCTATGCAAAAGCGCTGGAGATGAAAAATAAAGAAATGAAGGAAATAAAAGAGAGAGAGGATAGGGAGCGTCGTTTACAGGTAAATGGCCAATACCCTGTCCGGCGCCCCCTTCATCCTCTACTTAATAAACCACAGGACGATTCAATTCTATTAGATCGCTCTCCGCCTCCTTATACTTTTCCCTCTGCCCCCAAGATTGATTCTGATGATGACACCTCTCTCTCAGATCAGGAAAAGTCAGGATCGGAAACTAAACGACAGACTCGCTCTTTTATGACGGCTGACCGTGCGGCCACTCTTAGATCTACTGCCCGATAAGCAGCTCATGGTGACACTTCTGCTCCAGATCTTATAGCACAAGTTCAGCAATGGCCGGAGTCAGAGCAGTTATATTTTACAGAGTCGTTTACTGGAGAAGTAATTGAAAGGTGCAGGAAACATTCCAAAGAATTAGAGCCTGTTGATATAAAAAATTATCATAAACAGTTGAGTGACGGTCTTTTTCTCCCTTCCCAGGTGGCTGATTTAATTAGACGCGTGGTTAAACTGCGAGCTGATGCATTCCGTTTGCGAGAGGAGAAAAAGGCAGCTGCTACAGCTGAACAAACAGTTCAGACCTCTGTGCCGCAGGATGACGATCCAGGGACAGATAAGGATATTGTAGTTCATGGGAAACCAATGCGTGAAGCTGCGCCTTTGTATGTCCCTCCTAGGGGTGCGGGCACGAATGACGATAAAGATTCAACTGATGCGAAGGGATATTTTATTTATAATTGGGTCTATACTCCTTGGAGTAGAGCGGATGTTATGGCTCTTAAAGCTGCTTTGCCTGATCCGCGGAAAATCCGGCTGCTTTTTATGAAGAAGTTGAAGGAGCTATTAGTTCTTGTACTATGATTTTGTCTGATATTGATATGTTTTTTGGGCTTATCCTACCCCCTGTTATGTGGAGGTCTGTTCGTAAAGTAGATGATCATGCAGCTTTTGGACATCTTTGGGAGGAACTAGAGAGGATAGATGCAGAAAGGGAACCCGCACAGAAACCGCAACAAGACATTTTAGACCTTCCAAAGGCTATAATAGTTAAATTGAAAACTCTCATTCCTCCTAAAAAGATAGACTGGACTATGTTAGCATCCTGTAAGCAAAAGGCAGATGAATCGGTCTCTGACTTCTTTACACGTTTTGAGGAGACATTCCACGACTTTAGTGGCCAGTCATTGACAGATGACACGGGCAGGCATCTGTTTGTCGATAAATTTGTCGCGAACATGTTGCCAGGAATAGCTAGTCGCCTAAAGGCCAGCGAGAGTTCATGGACTACGTCTTCCCCAGTCTCTCTTTGACTATGGCTCAGTATTATGAACGTCAGGAATTGGAAGCTAAGGGCAACAAGGATAAAAAGGCTAAGGATTTAAAAACAAAGGTTATGTTAGCTCAGGTTTATGGTCCACCCTAAAGAGGTGGTGGCAGAGGCGGACGTGCAATGTATCGCCCTGGCGCACCCTCTTTTCCCCGAGCTACTTTATCTTCTGATCAGTGCGCTTATTGTAAGGAGATTGGACATTGGGCTGTTGAATGTCCATGTTGGACTTGGCCCTTTTGGCAGGTTCACCCCTAAACTTTTTGCTCGTCTCCTAGCCTTTTCCCTGGGTAGTGTTGGTGGTTTTAGGCCTCTGCGCACTTTAGCCCTGTGTCCCAGTGTAAAGTGCGGGCGCACGCTGAGTGCATGTGGTGAGATTGTCCTGCCCTCCCATAGGAATGCAGGGGGAATATGTTTGTCCATGGTAATTCCTAGTGTGAGAGGAGTGCAGGGGCGAGTTTAGTATGTGCGAACTCGTGAGAATAAATGCTGCGCAATGGTGTGCGCAGATTTATTATGACTGGTGTGGAAATGCCACTTTTAGAAGTTGGCATTTATGTGTGCTCTGTGTCTGCCTGCCTGATGTGAATTGCATGTCTGGCTTTGTGAGTGACAGGGGCTGGGAGATGTGTGTGGCTCCAGGAGGGGCAGGGTGAGTCAGCGCAGGGCTGAATAGGGAGATCTGCATCTAGATGGGAGGGAGGAGTTGCACCTGGGACCTGAATAGGGCTGTGCCTTCCCTCCACAATGCTGGCTCCACCCCTGTGGTGCGTCTGATGTCCCTAGCCTGTCCTGTGAAAGGAGAGAGGAGCTGAGCAAAACAAAGTGCTCCAAAGCTCCCCCAAAACCAGTTGCACCTGGTTTTTCCCCAGCCCTGTGCTATGTGACAAAGGAAAAGGGTGTATAAAAGAGGGGGCTGTGACCCCATGAAGAGGTTCTGCTCTGTTGTGCTGACTTGCAGGGGACACTCTGCCAGGAGGAACCGCCGCGGGACCCAGCTGCTGTTTCCTGGGGGTCCCTGCGTGCTGGCCTGCCTGGCTGTGCTGCTGAGGTGTACCCAGCACCAAGGACCCTTTATTTTTGGCCTAATTGAGACACTGCTGGAGCTGTGGCTCCTAGCGCCTCGTGAGCGCTTTTATTTTGCTCCCAGGGGAGAGGAGCCTGTTTGCCCTGCAGCGCTGAGCGGTGTTTGAGTCTGAGGGAATCCCGACGTAGGGATTCCCCGCATTGCGGCGTGCTTAGGCGGGAGCCTACCCCGCAGTTGTGTGCTTAGGCGGGAGCCTACCCCGCTTTTGGTTTTATTTACAGGCGGGTGCCCACCCCGCACCGAGAAGCCGCCGAGAACAGGTGCCGCCGGGCCGCGGCCAGCGCGACCCGGAAGTCAGGCAAAACTGCCTGGTTGTGGGCAGGGCTAAGTGGCCGGCCAATTGCAGCGCGGCCAAAGAGGAAGCTGAGCTGAGGAAGGAGGACGGGAGCCTACCCCGCCTCCGCGAGACGCCGCCAAGCCGTCCCCGCGTCCAGCCTAAGGCGGGAGAAAGTCCCGGTCCCAGGAAGGGGGACCGGGTGAATAGAAGCCAGGCGGGAGCCTACCCCGCGCTGGCAAACGCCCAAAATCGCCGGAAACGGAGAGAGAGGCAGCGCGACGCTGCTGGCCGGCCGACGGTGACCAGGGCTCCCGTGCCGGGCGGAGAGTCCGGACTGCCACGAGGAAGAAACCGGAAGCCGACGGGAGCCTACCCCGCGCTCCGGTGCCACGGAGGAGAGAGAGAGACCGCCTGACCAGGTGAGGAGGGGCCGGGGCGGAAGAGAGACGAGGCCCGTTGTCGGTGCCTGCCCCGCCGGAAAGAAGACAGGAGGAGTCTGCACAAAGCCCCGGTGAGTGGGGCTGAAGTCTCTTGAGCACGGTTAAGGTGCCGATCGAGTGCACCAGGAGGAGTCCCAGAGGGAGCTCCCCAGCGGCACGGTGGTGCCAGTGCCATTTTCCTGTGGGGCCCTGAGGTGCCCATGCTGATTTCCTTTTGGGGGCATTGTTGTAGAAGTCCCGGAGTGGGGCTGAGAGGCACGTTGGTGCCAGTGTCCTTTGTGCTAACCCCAGCTGCCCTGCGAGAGCGCAGACAGCTGCAACACAGGGGCATTTTCTTGTTGGTGATAAGAAAGGAGTGAGATACACTCCCCACCCCCCAGCGCAGTGCGCACTCTGTGGTTGCTGCCAAGGCAGCCAGGGGGGTCATTTGAGAGACCCCCCTAGAACCCTGATATTTTGGGACAGAAGAGGGCCCAGTGAGTGCCCAGGCCCATATTAATTATTCACAGCTGCCCAGCAAGTAGTGGGCAGCTGCCACGTTTAGGCTTGTGCAATTGCGCACTTTGCTTTTGCTGCCTGTGCAGCCAGCCCGGACATTCTGGACAGTGGGCATTTGAGCCCCGGTGAGAGGCCAGTTGGCCTGGGGCCAGTGTCAGTGCGTTGTGCCCCCGATTGGGGCACACTGTGTTTAGGCTTACGAGGCCTATTGCCTCATGTGATTTATGCCTAATGTGATGTAGGTGTCCCATCTTGTAGGTTACAGGATCTCGTGCTAAGTTCCTACCTGTACCAGTAATTACTGGTTGTGCGCTACATGTATTATTTGCATCTACTTACCTGATCTGATGGTTCTGACCGTGGCCCGATTGGCCTGGTCCTGTATATAATTCCCCTGTGAATATTGCCTAGTGCCAGTTGGCGCACTGTATATTATGTGATTATGTTTCTAAGGTATTTATGATAATACAAAGGCTATTTTTATATAACCTTGTGTGGAGTTCCTTTTGTGGTGTGCCTAGTGTGTTGCTGCTGTGAGAGTGTGCTGCGCAAATGCTTTACACATTGCCTCCGGGATAAGCCTGACTGCTCGTGCCAAGCTACCAAGGGGGTGAGCAGGGGTTATCGTCGGCGTGTAACTCCCTCGCCCTGACTAGAGTGGTGGTCTCTGCCTGGCTTTGGCGCAAGCCTGAGCCAACCAGAGATCCCATTTCTAACATTGGTTGTCAGCGGTGGGGATTTGGACTTGCGTTTGCGCAGTACCACAGCGACGACTGGTTGCACTACAAACTCTACATTTAGATAATCACTTGTGTGGGGATTATTGTTCTGAGTTTTGTTTTAATTCTTCTCCTAAAAGTGTCATTTGTAAATTGTATACTCTTGCTTCAGCTCAGAAACCTAGGTCTCCTGTGTTGCACGTGTCCCTGAGCGTCCTGCCAAAATGGAGTCTGCTTTTGATTTTTGTGGTCTCTTTAGATACAGTATGGGGGAGTTGGTGGACTTCTGTAAGGAGAGAGACATAGCAGTGAGTGGGTCAGACACCCAGTCAAAACTGAGGGACAACCTGATCCAATGGCAAAAGGATGAATGGGACTGTGAGCGCAATGAGGAGAAGAGGGCCCTGGCCGCACGCCAAGAGGGTGGTGGGTCTGAGGGGAGCCCTGAGGAGTCTGAAGAGGAGGAAGAAAGTGACAGGACAGGGACGCCAGTAGATAGTGAGGACCCCATAGATAGGGAGTCCCTTGCTGGGTCCAGTGTCGGGGGCAGTGCCCCATCCCTTTTCCTGTCCCCAGAGGAGTGGGTGGATAGGAGGGAAGAAAGGGAGAATCAGCTGGCTTTGGAGAAGCTCAGGTTAGAGCATACCAGGGAGATAGCGCAGCTGAGTATGGAGGAGAAAAAGCTAGAGACCGAGAGGGTCTTAGCGCAGGAGAGGATGGCGGAGGCTGAGAGGGCCTTCGCCAGGGAGAAATTAGCTCGGGAGGGTAGATTATCCCCTGAGTGCAGTTGTAGTTTTCTGGATTCCCCAGTGAGGGTGGAGTCCAGTGGTGGCAGCAATATACAGTCCAGTGCAGGAAGTCCCAGTTCCCAAAATATGGTACCTTGTTCCAGAGAAGAGGAGTACAGGTTGAAGTTCAGGGGCAGTAGGAAACTGTCTCACCAGTCTTGGGTGGATTTTTCGGATGAATGTAATGATGCACTGGCTGATTGGGTAACGGTTAACACGGAACAGGATTTTGAAGGACTGTTCGATCTGGTTATCAGAGAGCACCTGCTCAGTTGTTGTTTGCCGGGGTTGCGCCAACACCTGTTGGAGGGTGGGTTTTCTGATCTATGGGAGTTTGCATGTGAGGCAGACCTCTGGGTGGAGGCCCAAGGTTCTGAAGAGGCATTGGGGAGTGATCCCAAAAGTAGTGGCTCAGGTATCTTCCCGTCCTGTATGGGGGAAGAGGTTCAGTGTAGCCCAGCTAGGTCCCAGTGTAGTGGGAGGGGTGTAGGGGCTCACGTCCTGTCTCAGTGGAGTAGGAGTGAGTGTGGGACTGAGTGTCCCCAGGTGCCCGAAACCCCGTCTCAGAGCCTGGATGGTTTCTTCAGGGAACACCAGGTTGGGAGCCTAGGCTGTCCTGTTAGTCCATTTGAGGAGGATCTCCTAGTGTCTGGAGAACCTGGAGCATCTGTAAATAGAGCTCCAGTGGTTCTGGTGTCTGGCAGTGCCGCTCCAGTTGGGAGGGTACAGAAGTCCGGATTGAGGGGTGAGAGGGGGATGTGTTCCCCAGTGGAAGAACCAGTGGGTCAGGGGCCAGCCAGAAGGGCTGAGTCTCCTAGAAGTGACCATGGTGACACCACTTCTGTCGTGGGGGATCTCTGCGCACTGTCAGATGGACAGGGGTCGGGAGGTCTGCGCCACGCAGACTGTCACGCAACACATGAGTCATGTGTTACCCTCGGGGGCTGCTGAGTGCGCCCCGGAAGTCCTGGTGTGCCAGGCAAATGCTCAGCCGTGGGGTTCAGCCCCAAGGTTGGGAGGCCAGGTTCAGGATCCGCCTGATCTGGAGGAAGGGACATCTGTAATCAGTGTCCTGACCGGTTCATCTTCCAGGGGTACCGCTCCAGTTGGGAGGGTGCAGAACTCTGGAAGGGGGTGCAGAGGGAGGAGTCCTCGCCTCTGACCCCGGTGCAACCTGAGGGGTTAGACCCTAGGTTGGGAGACCAGTTTTTGGAGAGAGGTCCTGAACTGGTGGGAGAGTTGTGTTCTGAGGGTGCCTCTCCAAGGAGGAGAGTGCGGAGCCCTAGAAGAAGAGGTAGGGGGAGGAGAGCCTCACCCGTGACTTCTGGTCCGCCTGAGGGTGCAGACCCTAGGTTGGAGGATCAGTGGCAGTCTAGACCTGCCCTGATGAGGGGAAGAGTGGAGAATGGCTACTATGTGCCAGGGGTTACTACCCCCACTCTGTGAATGGGCAAGGACCAGTGGCATCTGGATGGCCTAGGGCCTGGTCCTGGCCGCGGACAGCTAGGGAGTACCAGTGGGGTAGCCCAGTTGCTCCGGACAGCTTTTTCAGAAGGAACCACATGGGTTCACCGTGGCGTAGAACAGGAGGGTGTCCCTGCAGTTGCGGGCCCGCGTCCGTGTTCTATCGCCCCAAGCAGGGAAGCCCATCACGGTGGTGATTGGTCTGCCCTGCGTTTTGGCTGGAAGGGGGTTGTGTTGGACTTGGCCCTTTTGGCAGGTTCACCCCTAAACTTTTTGCTCGTCTCCTAGCCTTTTCCCTGGGTAGTGTTGGTGGTTTTAGGCCTCTGCGCACTTTAGCCCTGTGTCCCAGTGTAAAGTGCGGGCGCACGCTGAGTGCATGTGGTGAGATTGTCCTGCCCTCCCATAGGAATGCAGGGGGAATATGTTTGTCCATGGTAATTCCTAGTGTGAGAGGAGTGCAGGGGCGAGTTTAGTATGTGCGAACTCGTGAGAATAAATGCTGCGCAATGGTGTGCGCAGATTTATTATGACTGGTGTGGAAATGCCACTTTTAGAAGTTGGCATTTATGTGTGCTCTGTGTCTGCCTGCCTGATGTGAATTGCATGTCTGGCTTTGTGAGTGACAGGGGCTGGGAGATGTGTGTGGCTCCAGGAGGGGCAGGGTGAGTCAGCGCAGGGCTGAATAGGGAGATCTGCATCTAGATGGGAGGGAGGAGTTGCACCTGGGACCTGAATAGGGCTGTGCCTTCCCTCCACAATGCTGGCTCCACCCCTGTGGTGCGTCTGATGTCCCTAGCCTGTCCTGTGAAAGGAGAGAGGAGCTGAGCAAAACAAAGTGCTCCAAAGCTCCCCCAAAACCAGTTGCACCTGGTTTTTCCCCAGCCCTGTGCTATGTGACAAAGGAAAAGGGTGTATAAAAGAGGGGCTGTGACCCCATGAAGAGGTTCTGCTCTGTTGTGCTGACTTGCAGGGGACACTCTGCCAGGAGGAACCGCCGCGGGACCCAGCTGCTGTTTCCTGGGGGTCCCTGCGTGCTGGCCTGCCTGGCTGTGCTGCTGAGGTGTACCCAGCACCAAGGACCCTTTATTTTTGGCCTAATTGAGACACTGCTGGAGCTGTGGCTCCTAGCGCCTCGTGAGCGCTTTTATTTTGCTCCCAGGGGAGAGGAGCCTGTTTGCCCTGCAGCGCTGAGCGGTGTTTGAGTCTGAGGGAATCCCGACGTAGGGATTCCCCGCATTGCGGCGTGCTTAGGCGGGAGCCTACCCCGCAGTTGTGTGCTTAGGCGGGAGCCTACCCCGCTTTTGGTTTTATTTACAGGCGGGTGCCCACCCCGCACCGAGAAGCCGCCGAGAACAGGTGCCGCCGGGCCGCGGCCAGCGCGACCCGGAAGTCAGGCAAAACTGCCTGGTTGTGGGCAGGGCTAAGTGGCCGGCCAATTGCAGCGCGGCCAAAGAGGAAGCTGAGCTGAGGAAGGAGGACGGGAGCCTACCCCGCCTCCGCGAGACGCCGCCAAGCCGTCCCCGCGTCCAGCCTAAGGCGGGAGAAAGTCCCGGTCCCAGGAAGGGGGACCGGGTGAATAGAAGCCAGGCGGGAGCCTACCCCGCGCTGGCAAACGCCCAAAAATCGCCGGAAACGGAGAGAGAGGCAGCGCGACGCTGCTGGCCGGCCGACGGTGACCAGGGCTCCCGTGCCGGGCGGAGAGTCCGGACTGCCACGAGGAAGAAACCGGAAGCCGACGGGAGCCTACCCCGCGCTCCGGTGCCACGGAGGAGAGAGAGAGACCGCCTGACCAGGTGAGGAGGGGCCGGGGCGGAAGAGAGACGAGGCCCGTTGTCGGTGCCTGCCCCGCCGGAAAGAAGACAGGAGGAGTCTGCACAAAGCCCCGGTGAGTGGGGCTGAAGTCTCTTGAGCACGGTTAAGGTGCCGATCGAGTGCACCAGGAGGAGTCCCAGAGGGGAGCTCCCCAGCGGCACGGTGGTGCCAGTGCCATTTTCCTGTGGGGCCCTGAGGTGCCCATGCTGATTTCCTTTTTGGGGGCATTGTTGTAGAAGTCCCGGAGTGGGGCTGAGAGGCACGTTGGTGCCAGTGTCCTTTGTGCTAACCCCAGCTGCCCTGCGAGAGCGCAGACAGCTGCAACACAGGGGCATTTTCTTGTTGGTGATAAGAAAGGAGTGAGATACACTCCCCCACCCCCCAGCGCAGTGCGCACTCTGTGGTTGCTGCCAAGGCAGCCAGGGGGTCATTTGAGAGACCCCCCTAGAACCCTGATATTTTGGGACAGAAGAGGGCCCAGTGAGTGCCCAGGCCCATATTAATTATTCACAGCTGCCCAGCAAGTAGTGGGCAGCTGCCACGTTTAGGCTTGTGCAATTGCGCACTTTGCTTTTGCTGCCTGTGCAGCCAGCCCGGACATTCTGGACAGTGGGCATTTGAGCCCCGGTGAGAGGCCAGTTGGCCTGGGGCCAGTGTCAGTGCGTTGTGCCCCGATTGGGGCACACTGTGTTTAGGCTTACGAGGCCTATTGCCTCATGTGATTTATGCCTAATGTGATGTAGGTGTCCCATCTTGTAGGTTACAGGATCTCGTGCTAAGTTCCTACCTGTACCAGTAATTACTGGTTGTGCGCTACATGTATTATTTGCATCTACTTACCTGATCTGATGGTTCTGACCGTGGCCCGATTGGCCTGGTCCTGTATATAATTCCCCTGTGAATATTGCCTAGTGCCAGTTGGCGCACTGTATATTATGTGATTATGTTTCTAAGGTATTTATGATAATACAAAGGCTATTTTTTATATAACCTTGTGTGGAGTTCCTTTTGTGGTGTGCCTAGTGTGTTGCTGCTGTGAGAGTGTGCTGCGCAAATGCTTTACACATTGCCTCCGGGATAAGCCTGACTGCTCGTGCCAAGCTACCAAGGGGGTGAGCAGGGGTTATCGTCGGCGTGTAACTCCCTCGCCCTGACTAGAGTGGTGGTCTCTGCCTGGCTTTGGCGCAAGCCTGAGCCAACCAGAGTTCCCATTTCTAACAGTCCACATTTGCGTACTCGGCAGTATCAGCGTGGTCGAGGACAAATGAGAAGCCGCCCGGGGAATTCAGGACATAGAGGAGGTATGGATGATCGCACTAGGTTTGAGGCAGTCGAGCATACTCAGAATTCTTCTAATACTTTTGATAGACGAAACCAATATCAAATGTCTGATTATTCAACTGCTGATTTTAAGGATTCTGCTTATGCATAGGAATGCCTTGGATGGGGTAAGGAATCAGTTGAAGTCCCAGTAGATCAGAAGGGTCCCTATGTTAACGCACATGTTTTGGGTTCCACTGATCGGTTTTTGGTTGACACAGGAGCTACTCGTAGCGCTCTGTCCAAACAATTGGTTCCAAGGGCTCCCCTGTCTGGCTTAACAATCACATCGATAGGATTCGATGGGACACCTTCCCTTAGCCCACTGTCACAACCACTTGCATTTCACGTTGATAAATTCTCTGCTGCATGTCCATTTTTGCTATCCCCTAACACGCCGGACAATATTGTGGGTCTTGATATGCTCAAGCATTTCCGGCTACGATACGTTGTTCCCCAGATGGCGTGCGTGTCATTTTGAATGATAACTATCCCATGGTTGAGAAATCTTATCTTATTAGAGAAGATATTGCTTTGGCATCACTCCCTAGTACTTTGTGGGCTACGTCAGATACCGATGTAGAGCAAATGGTTATCCCACCAGTTCATATTCAAGTGAAGGAGGGTGCTTCATTGCCTCTTAGCAGCAGTATAATAAACTCCTACAAATGCTTTGATAAAGCAATTTTCTATGCTAAAAAGCATATAACCAATTCACAATAGGGAATTTTGACAATTAAATATCAAGCAATGAGAGAGGTGATGATTTTGGGGTCCCCCCTAACCTAGGGGGAGGACCAAGCAGATGCCTTGAACACAAAAAGCATATCATGTGAACGATTCAGTGGTGGTCCCTTCCTCCTAGGACCACCCCAAGCACAGTTATGGGCAAAAATACAATCCCAACCAAAGGCCCTGCAAAGCATTATGGGTCCGAGATTAGCAGTGGGCAGTGAATATTATAGTGTCCAATATCAAAATAATTCTACAAAGAGCTGCAGTTCAACTAGTCGTTACTAGATGTCCCTCACGAGTCAAATGCAAAAGCATTGAAATTATTAATACATCAAGCTGCAGTTCCACTAGTCGTTACTAGATGTCCCTCACGAGTCAAATGCAAAAGCATTGAAACCCTTTCATGAAGCTTTTGCATTTGACTCGTGAGGGACATCTAGTAACGACTAGTTGAACTGCAGCTCTTTGTAGAATTATTTTGATATTGGATACTATAATATTCACTGCCCACTGCTAATCTCGTCCCATAATGCTTTGCAGGGCCTTTGGTTGGGATTGTATTTTTGCCAATAACTGTGCTTGGGGTGGTCCTAAGAGGATGGGACCACCACCGAATCGTTCAAAAGTTGTGCTTTTTGTTTTCAAGGCATCTGCTTGGTTCTCTCCCTAGGTTAGGGAGGATCCCAAAATCATCACCTTTCTCACTGCTTATTAATTTATTGTTTTCTCTTTTGTGAAATGACTATATGCATTATTAGCATATAAAGACAGAGATATTTATCTTAACTTGCACTGTGCAAGATGCTTTTGGCAATTATTGTACAGTGCAGTCAAGCACACAGCTATGCACTTGCACTACACAATTTGCATAACTACTGTAGTTCAAAATGTACTTCGCGTAGCAAACTACGCACTAATACACTAATACGTATTGTTCAAGATTTGATTGGAGTAGGAGTAGTGTAAGAAGTCCCTTACAATATATGCAATAGTCCTATCCTTCCCATCTTGCAGAAAGACACTGATACTAAAATATACAGGTTTATCATTGATTTGCGAGAGGTTAATAAGATCGTAGTGCCCCAATACCCGGTAGTCTCTGACATCACGACACTCCTTACCATGGTTCCTCCGACTGCGACTACATTCTCTGTGATTGATTTGAAGAACGCTTTCTTTTCGATACCTATTCATCCTGATAGCCGATATTTGTTCGGCTTCACTTTGAATAATCGATCCTTCAGATTTTGTAGAGCTCCACAGGGGTATACAGAGAGTCCTAGTATTTACAGCCAAGCGTTGAAAAGACAGCTGGATTCTTTTCCTGTGCCAACAGGGGTGGCTCTCATACAATATGTTGATGACATCTTGCTTGCAGCTGATACCTCTGAACAGTGTGAAGAAGGGACACTGTCATTGCTTTCATTTCTTGCATCACACCATCACAAGGTTTCTCAGAAGAAATTGCAACATTGTAGACAGCAGGTTACCTATTTAGGTCACCTCCTGTCTAAGGAGGGACGTGCACTCACACCAGATCGCATTCAAGTTATCTTAGACACGCCTGTGCCCCGTACTCAGAAAGATGTTCGTGCATTCATTGGTCTTACTTCTTTTTGTAGGCAATGGATTCCTAGCTTCTCATATATTGTTAAACCCTTGTTGGCCCTCCTGACTAAAGACACTCCAATGCCCCTTCCATGGACTACTGAATGTCAGAATGCTTTCCAACAGTTGCGTCAAGCTCTATGTTCTGCACCAGTATTAGGTACTCCAGACTACACTAAGGCTTTCACACTCTATGTACACGAGAGGGATGGTTGTGCACTCTCAGTTTTAGTACAGACACATGGTGATAAGCAGCGTCCTTGTGCATATTTTTCAGCTGTCCTCGATCCAGTCGCTCGTGCGTTGCCTGGGTGTTTTCGTTCTGTTGCAGCGGCAGCTGTGTCCATACGTCAGAGTGAAGGGATAGTCTTGTCACATAGATTGCTTGTGTTAGTACCCCATGCTGTTGATGCCCTTTTGAACCAAACCAAAACGCAGCATTTAACTAGTGCTCGTTTGACAGGATATGAATTGACACTTTTGGCCCCTCATATCACCTTGAAAAGATGTTCAACCCTTAATCCGGCTACTCTGTTGCCGTATCCAGCTACTCAATCCCAGTCACAAGAGTCTCATGACTGTATATTCCTTACTGAGGAACAGACAAAGGGTCGTGTTGACCTACAAGATACGCCCCTCTCAAATGTTGATGGAGAATTATGGGTTGATGGGTCCTGTTTGCGATTACCAGATGGCACGACATCAGCTGCATATGCAATCACGACGCTTCAGACGGTAGTTGAGACAGCTCGCATTCCACAGAAGTCAGCTCAGGCAGCTGAGCTGATAGCATTGACGAGGGCGTGTGAACTTAGTACTGACTTGTCTGTCAACATCTATACCAATAGCCGCTATGCCTTTGGAGTGGCTCACGATTTTGGGTTACTCTGGAAGGAAAGAGGCTTTCTTACATCACATGGGACGCAAATAGTGCATGGAGTATTGGTGCATAATCTCCTGACTGCCTTGACATATCCGAAGAAAATAGCGATTGTTAAGTGTAGCGCACACAAGAAAGTGACTGATAAAATAGGACAGGGTAATGCCTTCGCAGATCGCATAGCCTGCGAAACTGCAATGCAGCGAAGCACCACATCTATGTATGTGGTGAAGTCACAGGCTGAACGTTGGCATGATGCTAGGCAGGAAGTGCTTGATATGCAGCGATCTGCCTCTGCAGAAGAACTTGAGCAATGGTCTAAGGAGGGAACATTGGATGATGAGGGCTGTTGGAGGAATAAAGACATGACTAAATGGAGACTGCCCACAGCCTATTTACATCCTATAATTCACATGGCACATGGGCCGGCACATGTTGGAGCATCCTCAATAACGAAGTTGCTTACACAAGTTTGGGAGCATCCAGAAATTGCCGGCACAGCTAAAAAGATAGCGCAGTCCTGCTTGATTTGTCTCCAGTACAATCCTGGAAAAGGGACACGAACTCCAACAGGAGGGTTTGCTACACCAACTGCACCTTTTGAGGTTCTACAAATGGATTACATCCAGTTTGAACGCTGTAATAATCTAAAGTATGTTCTAGTGGTGGTATGTGCCTTCAGTAAGTGGATAGAGGCATACCCTACGAAAGATAATACAGCTCTTACTACAGCGAAGGTGCTTTTAAAGGAGTTCTTCCCTAGATTAGGTGTTTGCAAATTTTTGTGGAGTGACAACGGACCCCATTTCATTGGGCAAGTTGTTGAGTATGTCTTGAAAGGATTGGGAATTAAGCAGAAGTTTCATGCTGCCTTCCACCCACAATCAGCAGGGCTAGTGGAACGATACAATTCTACCCTCAAACGTAAGTTGGCTAAAATCCAGGCTTCCACATCTCTGAAATGGCCTGATGCACTACCCTTGGCATTGCTGTCCATTAGATCAGTGCCACATACACAATCTGGCCTTACACCGTATGAGGTGGTATTTGGAAGGCCTATGAATATTTGGGGAATTCCTAAGCCACGCCCCATACATGATGTACCTTGTGTTTTGATGAGTGACTACCTATCCCAGTTGACTGACAGCTTGCTTTCTATTCATCAACAGGTTCGAGAAGCTCTTCCTGACAGGTCGCGAGGTGATGGTCATGATCTTCGGCCCGGTGACCAGGTGATGGTCAAAGCCTTCCAGAGGTCGAATAGTCTGGAGCCCAGATGGAGAGGTCCCTGAGCAGGTGCTTTTGGCAACGAGAACTGCAGTCCGAGTGACCAATCGGAGGAATTGGGTCCATTCTACCCACTGCAAAAGAGTGCCGTCTGCCCTGGTGGAACCTGCTGCGCTCGCCGACTATCGACAGATTCTGGACACCGAGAGAGGCCAAGCCACGTCACCTGAGGAACCTGAGGAAGTCTTCCCGGACCACACGATCCCTGGTACATCTCGATATCAGCTGCGACCCGGAGAGAAACTGCATTGCTGAAAGAGACTGGTTGAGCAACCGTCCTGGGTTAGTGAGAGACTGAGCTGTAGGGGGGGATCTTTTGCTTAGTGACACCCATCTTAACCCTCAGTGAAGAAACCAACAGCTGCCCAGGACTTTAGAGCTCCATCTGCTTTGTTGTTTCAGCATCAAGATGACCACGCCTATGAAAGAGACATCGACTGCTGCGAGAATCTGCGATAAGAAAATTATGTGCATTGTTGGGTTTACTGTCAGTGTGTTCATTATGGCAGTAATAACTTGGGTTGTAGAGGAAGTGGCTCCTGTTCGTCGAATACTTACTGCCACTACTCCAGCACCTATTGAGCACCACTACTTTACTCTCCCTTATCATGAGCAGAAGCATAGACAGTCTTATCTCAACAACACGTTCATTCAGATGTTACACCACACACATAATGCTACGAACATTACCGACTGTTGGGTGTGTGGAATGATGCCAGCACATCAGAAAAGGGAGGAACACCTTTCATTCCTCTGCCATTCTCACACAATGGTTCTTGTAGGGCTTGGTTTGCGCTGCTCTGGGCTACCCATGTTGCTAATATTACTAAATATGATGTAGGAAGACTAAACTACCAGTTGAATAAAGTGTGCTATCCTGATGAGGAAGGAGATCCGAAAGCTAAAGGAACTGAATGGGAGATGGACGAGTATCGCAGAGGAAATTCCTCTACACATTATGTTTTCCCGAATACTCGAACTGCTAAGGGTAATGGACCTTTTGTTATAGCTGTTACTAGAGCTCGAGCAGACCTGTGTGTGAACAGTGTTGGTAGTATTCCCGTGGCAAAAAGCGACTGTACTCTGGTTTTAAATATTAGCGGAGTAAATAACAGCAGTTTTACGTCATCGCATAATACCTACTTTATATGTGGAAATAAGGGATATTACAATTTACCCATTGGCTGGTCCGGTACTTATTTTGTGTTCTTTTTGTTACCACCTGTGTTTTTGGCACCTGCATCGTACCACAAAGACTATAGACTGTTTAATGACGTTTCCAAAAACAGATTTAAGAGGACAACAAATCATGATGAGGTGGATCAGACTGACACTGCACTGCAGCAATATGTTGATTTTAATTTGGGACTGTTCTTCTTTGTTGGTGCTGCCTTAAACAGCCGGAAAATCAGACGTTTGACACGTGTTGTAGAGGCTGTAACCAATCAAACAGCTATGGCACTTGGAAATATCACAGAAGAACTGCAAATTGCGAGGATTGTGGCGCTCCAAAACCGTATGGTCTTGGACATAGTCCTGGCCGATCGAGGTGGTGCATGTCGCATCATCGGGAGCAGTTGCTGCGTCTATATTCCTGATCCTGCCCCTTAAATTTTTGATACGATCTCTAAACTGCATAAAATCGCTGCTGAGATTCACCCTGATACCGGAACATGGACTTTAACCGGTTGGCTATGGACACTGTTTACTACCTGGGGCTGGAAGCTGTTGACGATATTATGTATATTATTTGCAATCCTGCTGACATGCTGCCTATGTATACAATGTGGTCCAATGCTTTGCTCCCTCTGTATCACTGCTTGTATACCTGCCAGATGTAATGTTAAGAAAGTGAATGCCCAACGTGTAGTAGATCAAGAAGTTAATGAAATGATGAAAATTGACATACAAGATGTTTTTATTGTTCCTTCTAGATTATAGATGTCTTCAGCTAATGCTAAAAGAGTCGTCTGTGGAAGTTTGGCAGAGATCACTGTTAGCATGAGCTGAAGCCATTTTGTTTTTGGCAGCCATTTTAGTTGACCATGTGCTCGCCATGTGCTCCTTCCGTCTTCGCTGTTGCCTACCCTTGTGCTTTACTAGAATAACTGTCTATACTTAGCTCCTGCAGCACTGCGCATGCTCAGAAAAGTCTGTAGCTGCTCATGCACCTGTCTTAGTCTGTAAATGTCAGGCTGTTCTAACTGATGTCAGCAACTTCATTACTCCTCCTACTTTGTTGACTGAGCATTTTCTGTATGTCCATATATGTGAATAGCTATTCTTGTGTGTACTTGTACCGCCTCCTTTTGAGCTCTTGTGTGGGTATAAAAGACCCATGATCTCTGTACTCCTTGTGCTACCTCATACACTGCCTGAGGGTTTTGTATAGATGTAGTTCCACTCATGAGGTTTAATAAACTGTTGTTTTGATATTCCAGCTTCCGTGCCAATCTCTATTTATTGATCGAGGACTAGTGTGCAAAGAAGGGCGAACCCCTAGCACCGGTAGGCCTTGGTGAGGTCTACTTCTACATGGCGGAACGCCCGCCAAATATCCTTTTTCACCCCCGCCATATTAGCATGGCGAGGGGCACCGCGGCGGACGGAAAGGCCGTCTGCCGCTTTTCTGCCGGTCGGATTGCCGGCCGGGCGGAAAAGGCAGACAACATGGTGGCGGTGCCTTGCAGGCACCGCCATCCATATCAGCATGCCTGCGGTGACATGCCTTTCCATGACGGAGACTCCGCCATGGAAAGGCATGCGGAGAATGCCTTCGGGGGCCCTTTGCGGGTCCCTGGGGGGGTAGGGAGGTTGATGCCTGCACTTGGGGGGTACCCATGGTAGCCCCCTTCATTGGCAGTGCCTGCCACGTTGTGCATGCCAATGCACGACATGCATATATTGCATTGTGGCGGGTGCTGCTTACAGCACCGCCCGCCGCAATGCAATATATGCGGGATGCCACAGCCACCGCAGTGGTGGCATCCTAATTGCCATTGCGGGACCGCCGCACCTCTTGCGGGCGGTCCCGTTTGCCGTTGCGGTGGCGGGCGGACACAGTCCGCCCGCCATCGTAATAGACCCCTTTGTGTCTCTCATCTTACACAGGGCCTGCTGGGGACACTGCAGGAACAGAACACGAATCTCAGTCCCAGACTCTGGATGACCCTGAGCTCTCCTGTGTGGACGTCTCTCAGCCATCAACGGATGACGAGGAACTACCTGGCCCCTCCGGCGTGGGTCAGCATGCAGCACTAGCAGCTTTGCCTCCAGCACCACCTGTGACCACTCCTGCAACATCTGCCAACACCCAGATGACTACTACCCACACGGACACACAAAGACAACAAGACACAGAGAGCACAGCATCACAGGGCACTCTGGAGTTGGCAGACAACAACACCACTGTCAACGATGAAGGAGTTCCAGTGTTGTCTGTGCCCGCAACAACCGGTCCTGCTCGTGTGGGTAGGGGTGGTGGGAGGGATCATAGGGAGAGAGGTCACACCAGGCAGCTGGTGTTGGCGAACAAGCTGACCCACAGTTGGCAAGCATTCTCCATGCCTACCGAGATTGCACCAGAGACTTTGGCCATGTAGTTGGGATCCTCAGGGACATCAAACAACTGCAGGCTGCCCATCATGCCAACATGGAACAACACATGGCAAGGATGGAGGACAAAATGGACAAAATTGACGACCTGACTGCAGTGCACAGGGACATACTCACCTGTCTCCGCCAGATTGCTAACAACATGACCCCACCTCCCTGTGTGCCCAATACATCTGTTGCTTCTACATCTGCAACTGCCACAGGGAGGGGTGAGGACTCTGGCGGAGAGTCCCCTGCACCGCAGCAGCCTGCACCTGAGGTCCCTCCCCCCAAAAAAAGAGGGGTCGTCCTCCGAAGGACAAATGAGAGACAGATGGCTATGCATCCCCCCAGGGAGTGACAACCTTCTCCTGATATCCTCCATTGTGTGCTAAGCATTCACTCTGTTGACTGTCACAGAACTTTCCCAACTGGGATGGAGGGTCTAAGTTGGACCAATGACTCAAATGACTGTGGACTTGGCTCTGAAAATTTCATCTACTGGCACTACCAACTCCTCTGTGAACTTTGGACTTCAAACCGTTGTACAGCAATATACCTTTTATTTCAGATTTCACACAGGCACTGTAATAAATCAACATTCACACAATACTTGCGTCTGTCGTGAATGCTAAAATGTTTTCTGATTGAAAAGATGATCCAAAGAGTTAGGAATGGAATGACAATGACATTGGCTGAAATGCAAGTACATCTGTCTATCCAACTGTCTTGTGAGTAAATGTAACATGACACATATGGGAGATACACACAAGGTCATCACAACACACATAGGACATGACAAACATCCTCATTGCCTCCACTCATCTAAAATGAAAGCACCGTCATATGCGCAAACAATATTCATTGTTTGATAAACTGCACATCTGGGCACATGTACAGTATGTAAATGATTGTTGGATGTGTGGAAACAGACAAGGCACACCTCAATGTTGAGCACAGGTTTTTCACACAGGCACAACATGTTGCCTCCACAACAAAAGCTAACAATTCACACTGTGACAATAAGTGCAAATCATACAAGACTTTGTAATTAATTCAGAAGTGAGTGTGTGGCACAGATTCCTGATCCCAAGAAATCTTCCAATCTGTAACTGCATGGTGTGTCTGGGAGGTCACATGTCTCCATCCAACAGCCAAAGGACCCTGTGAAGTTGAGACACAGAACAGTATTTATTAACCAAATATTTTGCATACATCTCCAAAAGACCTTTCATACTTCAAATTGGGAACATGTGCACACTACCTAGGAGTCATCTCACCACTGTACTGGTGACCATACTACCAAATTAGACGCAAAACTACTCCAAGGATCATGTGTAGTATCATACACCCACACGTAGACAAATACATTGTACAACAGACACATATCATGCAAACAAATCCCTTTCTCAAATCACAATTGCATACTCACAATCATGAGAAAAAATGGTTGATTAGCCATCTCCGAACATCCTCCTCCCCCTCATCATCACTGGCAACAAGCCCCAGGCCTGGATCCTCCCCTGCTGGAGGCTGCTGGTCGCCGTCATCTTGAATGAGAGGTAGCTCATGCCTCACTGCCATGTTGTGTAGCATGCAACACACGATGATGATCTTACACTCCTTCGCTGGTGCATATTGGAGGGCTCCTCCTGTACAGTCCAGACAGCGAAATCTGCTTTTTAGTAGCACAAATATCCGCTCAATCACTCGCCTGGTCCGCCCATGTGCCTCATTAAAACAAAACTCAGCAGGGGTGACAGGGTTCCTGAGTGGGGTCAGCAACCACGGCATGTTGGGGTATCCAGAGTCTCCTAAATTAAAACAGAAAATACTTCATGTGTCTGAAAACAGGGTACAACCTGACATACAAGCAACACACAACATAAACAGACAACATTACCCACCAACAAGCCAGGCACGCTGATTTGCCAGCTGAGACATCATCTGTGGGATCCTACTGTTCCTCATAATGTAGGCGTCGTGTGCTGATCCGGGAAAACGCGCACAGACATGTGTGATTGTCATGTCAGGCAGACATACCACCAGTGCATTTATAGAGTGGAAATGCTTACGATTCCTGTATGTTTGTTCATTGGCATGTGGTGGTACCAAAGCTACATGTGTACCATCAATGGAGCCAATGACATGTGGCAATCTGTCCAAAACATAAAAGTCACTCTTGATGTTGGCAAACTGTCCTGGTGTTGGGAACTTGATGTACGTGTTCAGGAAATGTAACATTGCGCCCAAAAAATCTCTAAGCACACGGCTAAACATTGTCTGTGACATCCCACCAGCAGTAGCCACAGTATACTGTAAGCTTCCCGTGGCAAAGAAATGTAGGGCTGCCATCACCTTCACCTTGGGGGTCAGCGCAGTAGGATATGGACGTCCAGGCTGCAAATGTGGGCCCAACTGCTCTGCCAACTCCTCAATGAGTGGTCTGGTGAAGCGGTAACGTCTGATGCAGTCACGTTCTACCATGGACTCCAGGTCAGGGAAGGGTCTGTGGACAGCTGGACTCCTGCGGTACAAAGGTTACAAATGTAAACTTTCTCAATGAACTATCCAATGTGTTAAGTAAAATGCAACATAGCTTGTGCTACATCAAAGCAAGACTCAATGAAGTCAGGTGTGTAATGTTGAACATTGACACAAAGGCCAACAATGTGACTCTCACACAACATACAAATCCATAATGGTTTCTGCACAATTGCACGGCTGTGCTGTGAATGATCAATGGTGTCTGTCACAGTCCATTTCATCAAACATTACACACTAAACACTCACCTACCCAACTATCAAGGATAGATGTTTGTAACAAATGACACGTGGTGGAAAGGTACACACACAGGGATCATGAAATGCCACCTGTACACTTTCATGATGTAAGGTCTGACATACATCAATCATCACATACCTAAACCCTCATGATGTGCATCACATTTTGTCGGACAAACATACAGGTATGTCTGTGACACAAAAACACAACAGCAACTCACATGCCAAATAGAAGTTGATGTCTCAAGTAAATATCATCAACAACATCAACAATGGAGTGTGTGCGTTGTACAAGCCTCAGATACTGGGGAGTCACTCAAAATAACTTCACATAATGCACGTTTGAACACACAGTCCATTGAATCCATTATTATGTGTGTATGTAACCTGTGATAACACATTGGTACCCCTGGACTGTGTTCAGGCCTGGGAGAGTGATCTGAGAAGTGGTCACTCACAGTTGTGATGTTCCTCACAAACAATATATTTTGGGCACATGAAGGTTGGCTCATCATGGGAGTGTGAACTATGAAGTGCCATGTCCAATATGACATGTGAATCACTGTACCCACACATGTAAAACAGCAAAACATGATGTTTTGATATACTGTCTGACATGCTGATTGAATAGTGTAGGGTATAGAACAACAGTTGGTCCTGGGACTCCTTTTAGCATGCATTTAAGGCAAACAATAGTTATATATTTATAATTCGAAACATGCAGTAATATATCAAGAAAGCAGTAAAAATACAATTATGCACCTTTAAAAAAAAGAATACAGTAACCACTGTATTTGTAGAGGGATGGTCTATTTTATTTATAGTACCAATGCTAGAGGTAAAGACATTACCAAACAGGAGATCGTCAAGAGTTTGCTCAAAAAGGGAAAGGAAGTGAAGAAAAGGGTGCTCATGTGGAGTGAAACTTGAGAAAAGGGCATAGAATGGAAATAGTTCAACAGAAATTACAATGGTTTGTTACACGCAACTGGTTATAACATTAGCACCAGTTGGTTGTGGCCTGTCCCATAATCTCATTAAGTCAATAATTCAAGATAATTCACAAGGAGTGTGGCAGAGAAATATCATCTGTTCAACAAGAGAGGGATGGTGGTGTTGCTAGGTACAGGCCCTAGGTAAGATGATATTTCTCTGCCACACTCCTTGTGAATTATCTCCAAAACAAAGTCCAAGAAAACACGTACGCACACTCAGGGGACTGACATCACACACAGAGGGGAGAGGGCCAAAAAACACACACACCCATCCACAACCACTCTGCATTCCTCAGCTACCTCTCCCTCCAAAACCCTTATCCTTGACTCTCCTGCAACCCCCCCTTCCCAGAGGGTCTTCCTCTGTGACCTTGGCCTCATCCCCACTGAGACATAAGACTCGAGTCGCAAGGGGAGGAGGAAGTAACCCAGCACAGAGAGGAGATCCACCTCTGCCCGCACACCCTCCCCTAAGAGTAGGAAGACTGAGGCCCCCACCCATACATCCCCCAGGACGAAGGTATCAAAAACCCCACCACCATCCCACACTGCCACCACAAAACCAAATTCATCCCGAGCCCAGGCCAGCCCTCCCACAGTTCACACATCACAATCCATCCCAGTTTCACCCAATACCAATACACCAGCCCCAAGATGATTAGGCCCTCCCCCCACCACAAGCATTACACTACCCACAACACCACACCTTCCTTCAGTTCCGGACACTGCAGTGGAGCCCCCTCCCCCTCAATCAGACCTGTCCAGTGCAGTGGAGCCCCCTCCCCCTCAATCAGACCTGTCCACTGCAGTGGAGCCCCCTCCCCCTCAATCAGACCTGTCTACTGCAGTGGGACCCGACACTCCAGTAGCCCCATCCCTCCCATTACCCATACTGGCACACCCTAATCCTGTCCCTGCGGTGCCTGGCATGCCCCTAAAGATGCCCCTCCAAGGGGAGATGTCCCCTAGCTGTAGCAGTGCAGGCAAGCAAGGCATTCCAATGCCTTAAGTTCCCCCCCTAAAGGACTCAAATAAAATGGACTGGCCATTGGCCATATTGTTCGTCAGGTTCTGAATAATTATTTTTCCAAGGCTGAATAAAGCATTCCCTTTTCTTTTGTAGATTTGCATTTTGTGTACCTTATTTTGTTAATGATTCATTGTGAAATTGCTGTTGAAATCTTGTTTAGTGATAATAATGGTTTAACGATGTGAGGGACTGCATGTGGTCCATGGTATATGTGTACTATTACAGTATATATCAGAGTCATCATTGACAGCAAGTGCAGGTTGGCATGATCCACAGTGTTTTTGGACGCGGAGTGTGACCTGCTTTCGACAACATCCCATCTTTGACATACACTTTTGGACATGGCTTGTTCTGACATTTGTACACATTGTACAATTTTCCAACGGTACAAGCGTCTATGATGGACATGCAGAATAGCGCATTGATGATGAACACATCATCTGTCTCATCAGTGCAACTTGTTAAACTTGGAGTTTGCCTACGTGCAGGTGACTTTGGGGACACACATGTACGCAGGCTGATGGAATCAAAGTATTCTGTGTGTTGGGATTGTTGGATCCATGTCCAAGTTTCATTGGGACATGGTGGACCCCTGCCAAGACCAAGCTTGACAAAGCTGACCTTACACAGTAGTGACATCACCTCATGGCAGTGTGTAAATATGTGACATATCCTGAGACCATGGTGTGTGTAATGTGAGCATTATTCTCTGTCTGCAAACCCCATTTCCTGCCAAGACTGTAGTACCTGCAGATGTTCCTGGTTAAGAATCTTTCTGTGTGGTGAGTAGTCCAGTGCTTTCTCTACCTATTGGACTTTGAGTGTCCGAGATGTGGGTGCACCAGTAGAATGGAGTCATGACGGTGACATCCCTGGTTGGGTTGAGACAAGGGCCTGCACTGTGGGCAAACACACATGTGACACATTTTTAATTCACCGAGTCACATTTGTGCTAGCAACATCAGCGTATTAATAATCAGTCATCTGTTGTTGCAAGTTTGGCACTTGTATGTGTCTATGACTGCTCACACTCCTATCCTTCCCTATAGCCTGATGGCAATGATTTTTTTTTGTAGGTCTCCTTGAGTGTATCATTGTTCTGAGACAGTCTTCACATTCCAAATGTGTCCGATACATATCACGTTATGCACTTGTACTCCATCCTAAACAGATGTACTAATTTTAACATGTGTAATGCCTAGCTATGTGTAATGTGTTTGTTAAATGCAGATCCCTCCACCACCCCTGGGGTTGTCAACAGCGCAGGCAGATTAGCTTACACATTTACTGGGGCATTGGAGGCTACTGACACAGTTGTTGTGGACCCTATCTGTTGAGACAGCATATGCATTTTGACAATAGTGATGATCTGCTTATGATGCAGATTTGATAGGTAGATGCAGAGTTGATGTGATAGACATGCCAAAAAGTAAACCTTGTAAATGATGTGATCTTGAGTTGTGTGCAACGCACATAGTCAAGACATGTTGACTGTATTTTACATAGTTGTTCCATGCTTTGCGACACCTCAAGTGGGAATCAGGTCTACACAAGTAGCAGTGACAGCTGTGACACAACCACCTCATGTTTGTTGCAGTGGGAGCATCATGAATGTATTTTGATTGTCTGTTGAGTTGTGTGTTGTCGTGGGCTGTCTCCTGTGTGCCTCATTGTACACTCACACATCACAATGTCATTCTTCTGTGAGTGTGTTTACACCTGTTGCCCTGTAGGGTTTGAGTATGTGTTGTTGTTGAATGATGCTGTGAATTTGTGTCCCATACATATGTGTGTCTGGCCCTTCTTGTTCAACCAACAAATGTGTGTGTCCTAGTATGTGGCATGCTGGGTGTGGCTTGCTGATGCAGCGATTGGCACATTGCTCATGCACAACAGAACATGGACCCATGTTTGTTTTTTTATCACAATGATGTGTGGTCAATATTGTGTTCCTCGTCATGCAGTCATTGATACACACTATCATGGGTGCCTCTGCAATGTCACCAGTCAATTTAGGCTTAGATGAGGCACATTGATGCTGGTCAAAGTGCGTGGTGTTTGGACTGGCCAAATGTCATGTGTCTCTTGGCAAAAGCCCCTACCTATTATGTGGCCTTACCTTACCGACCATGCTGTGGGAGTAATGTTTGGGTATGTGCGATGACAGTGGTTCTTGCAAGGAACGTGGCACAGTGCGCATAAGTGAATGGGCTCTAAAGTATGGCACACATCCTAAATTACCATCACAGAGGGTCAGCAGACATGATACTGTCACCACTGTGATTTGGCCTTGAGGGTACTGCGGAAGAGAGTCAGTCTCTTGACGTTTTGTTTGGTGTTCCACCAGGCTTGTGCCACATGTGACTCTTGTGCACCCGCTCATCAAACAATGCCTGATTGCACACATTCACTATCCCAAAATATGGAATACTTCCAGATCGTACTCAGCACACATATGTCTCAGTGGAGTTCTGACCCAAATCGTGTGTACTGTACCAGGCAACAGCCACTTCATCACTCACACAGATGTTGTATTTGTTCTGCAGTGTGGTGGTTGGTTGTCTTTGTGCATCTTCAGTACTCAAAGAGGGGACAAAGGGCTTTTGGGTAGGTCCAGCATAAATGCCCTAACAGAAGTCTAGAAAAAAGAATAATGCTGTTCCTTTGAATTGAGAGTCAGATGAAGGGAATACGGACCAACCTGACCAGAGTGGTTCAAAGTTGGGAATCCATTTCATTGGATTATAATGCCCTCACACACCCAGTAGGGTGTCATGCTTCATCATCGGGCTGCTCCTCGTCGGGTCGGCGGTGCAATACCCGACGGGCTCCCTATAGTAGGGGCACTTTAGCGGAGATCTTTTTCCAACAGCCGTTAGGTGACGTGGGGGTGAGGGGCCTAGTGTGTGTAGATGAATGTGTATTAATAGTGAATCTAAAATAGGGTTGGGAGTACCAGCGGTGATAACTTTAATCAAAGGGTCTCCTACCCTAAGTAAAAATAAAGGATATAAGGCGTTAGGCTGAGGGTTATGTCTCAGGTTATGGCGCTCTTATAGGTGATAGGTCAACATGTTTCTCGCCAAATGAATAATCTGCGGGCGATTCGTCAGGACCAAAAACGGGAGGTTTTCTATCTACAACTAAAAAACTCAACTGGTGTTGTGGCTGCACACTCACATCAACCATACAACTAACTAGTCAGATACCTGGTAGTACTGGAACTACCCCAAGTTATGAACTAACCAGGCATCACAGTACCCGGTAGGTTTAAACACGAGGAGTTCCTCATGTATTGAGTGCAAGTAGCACGTAGCCTGTTGACCTACCCACTTATACCGGGCCCGGGTGGTCTTTGTGCATCTTCACCCATGTATTTCGACAATGTTTCAATGGCATTGAGTGGATGTTTAGTTTAGTTTTTTTCTCTCCTGGCCCTGGGACTCCTTCATCTTCACTCTGCACATCCCTTATGTTTTGCAATTGACCTTGCTGCCACAGTGTGGTACTGGGTCTCAACCAAACTGTTGTTTCAGATTGAATCCTTTGCGATTGTGTCTGCTTGTGACAAAAATATACGTTTATGCATTTTGGATGGTCACATGTTACACTGTCCAATTGAACATTGCTGGCAGTGTTAGCCTCCAAGAGCACTGATTGGCTGCACATAGCTGAGGGTATCTGACACACACAACAATGTTGGCCTCAACAGTTAAGTTGTTGCTTGGCACACAACCACTACTTTATCACTACATTGCTTGTGTTTTTAGGCCCAACAATTACATGATTGGTCGGACATGCTGGGTGTCTGAGAGATACACTCACCTTTTTGTCACTGCACTTATGGGGGGTGGTTATCCCCCATTACCCCTATGTGCTTGAAAATGCTGGGGGATTGAACTCCACACTCACCTTTTTGTCACTACAGATATGGGTTGTTTGGCAAAAATATCTATTAATGTGTCAATTCGGCAAACACTGTACACACTCAGCACAATTTACGCATGACTGCACTGGGGGACTGTTCTGCATCCACCCCCTATGGGGTGGGCAATGCTGGTTGTGTTAGGCCTTCCACCCCCTATGGGGTGGGCAATGCTGGTAGTGATGGGCTTCTACCCCCTATGGGGTGGGCAATGCTGGTAGTGTTAGGCCTTCCACCCTCTATGGGGTGGGCAATGCTGGTAGTGTTAGGCATTCCACCCCCTATGGGGTGGGCAATGCTGGTAGTGATGGGCTTCTACCCACTATGGGGTGGGCAATGCTGGTAGTGTTAGGCCTTCCACCCCCTATGGGGTGGGCAATGCTGGTAGTGTTGGCCTTCCACCCCCTATAGGGTGGGCAATGCTGGTAGTGATGGGCTTCTACCCACTATGGGGTGGGCAATGCTGGTAGTGTTAGGCCTTCCACCCCCGATGGGGTGGGCAATGCTGGTAGTGTTAGGCCTTCCACCCCCTATGGGGTGGGCAATGCTGGTAGTGATCGGCTTCCACCCCCTATGGGGTGGGCAATGCTGGTAGTGTTAGGCCTTCCACCCCCATGGGGTGGGCAATGCTGGTAGTGATAGGCTTCCACCCCCTATGGGGTGGGCAATGCTGGTAGTGTTAGGCCTTCCACCCCCTATGGGGTGGGCAATGCTGGTAGTGATGGGCTTCCACCCCCTATGGGGTGGGCAATGCTGGTAGTGTTAGGCCTTCCACCCCCTATGGGGTGGGCAATGCTGGTAGTGTTAGTCCTTCCACCCCCTATGGGGTGGGCAATGCTGGTAGTTAGGCCTTCCACCCCCTATGGGGTGGGCAATGCTGGTAGTGTTACGCCTTCCACCCCCGATGGGGTGGGCAATGCTGGTAGTGATGGGCTTCCACCCCTTATGGGGTGGGCAATGCTGGTAGTGTTAGGCCTTCCACCCCCTATGGGGTAAGCAATGCTGGTAGTGTTAGGCCTTCCACCCCCTATGGGGTGGGCAATGCTGGTAGTGTTAGGCCTTCCACCCCCGATGGGGTGAGCAATGCTGGTAGTGTTAGGCCTTCCACCCCCTATGGGGTGGGCAATGCTGGTAGTGATAGGCTTCCACCCCCTATGGGGTGGGCAATGCTGGTAGTGTTAGGCCTTCCACCCCCTATGGGGTGGGCAATGCTGGTAGTAATGGGCTTCCACCCCCTATGGGGTGGGCAATGCTGGTAGTGTTAGGCCTTCCACCCCCTATGGGGTGGGCAATGCTGGTAGTGTTAGGCCTTCCTCACCCACGCACACAAGGCCCTCCACGACCTGGGCCCAAAGTACCTCAACGACCGCATGTCCTTCTACACGCCCACACGCCAGCTACGATCAACCAGCCACGCCCTCGCCACCGTACCACGCATCCGCAGAACCACCGCCGGAGGAAGATCCTTCTCCTACCTGGCGGCCAAGACCTGGAACTCCCTCCCCACTCACCTTCGGCGAACCCAGGACCATCTCGCCTTCAGGAAGCAGCTCAAGACCTGGCTGTTCGAGCAGTAACTTACCCCCTCCCCCAGCGCCTTGAGACCCTCCCGGGTGAGTAGCGCGCTCTATAAATGCCGTGATTGATTGATTGATTCCACCCCCTATGGGGTGGGCAATGCTGGTAGTGATAGGCTTCCACCCCCTATGGGGTGGGCAATGCAGGTAGTGTTAGGCCTTCCACCCCCTATGGGGTGGGCAATGCTGGTAGTGATGGGCTTCCACCCCTTATGGGGTGGGCAATGCTGGTAGTGTTAGGCCTTCCACCCCCTATGGGATGGAAAATGCTGGTAGTGTTAGGCCTTCCACCCCCTATGGGGTGGGCAATGCTGGTAGTGATGGGCTTCCACCCCCTATGGGGTGGGCAATGCTGGTAGTGTTAGGCCTTCCACCCCCTATGGGGTGGGCAATGCTGGTAGTGTTAGGCCTTCCATCCCCTATGGGGTGGGCAATGCTGGTAGTGTTAGGCCTTCCACCCCCTATGGGGTGGGCAATGCTGGTAGTGTTAGGCCTTCCACCCCCTATGGGGTGGGCAATTCTTGTAGTGATGGGCTTCCACCCCCTATGGGGTGGGCAATGCTGGTAGTGTTAGGCCTTCCACCCCCTATGGGGTGGGCAATGCTGGTAGTGATGGGCTTCCACCCCCTATGGGGTGGGCAATGCTGGTAGTGTTAGGCCTTCCACCCCCTATGGGGTGGGGTGGGCAATGCTGGTAGTGTTAGGCCTTCCACCCCCTATGGGGTGGGCAATGCTGGTAGTGTTAGGCCTTCCACCCCCTATGGGGTGGGCAATGCTGGTAGTGATGGGCTTCCACCCCCTATGGGGTGGGAAATGCTGGTAGTGTTATCTATCGGGTGGGCAATGCTGGTAGTGATGGGCTTCCACCCCCTATGGGGTGGGCAATGCTGGTAGTGTTCGGCCTTCCACCCCTTATTGGGTGGGCAATGCTGGTAGTGATGGGCCTCCACCCCCTATGGGGTGGGCAATGCTGGTAGTGTTAGGCCTTCCACCCCCTATGGGGTGGGAAATGCTGGTAGTGATGGGCTTCCAACCCCTATGGGGTGGGCAATGCTGGTAGTGTTAGGCCTTCCACCCCCTATGGGGTGGGCAATGCAGGTAGTGTTAGGCCTTCCACCCCCTATGGGGTGGGCAATGCTGGTACTGATGGGCTTCCACCCCCTATGGGGTGGGCAATGCTGGTAGTGTTAGGCCTTCCACCCCCTATGGGGTGGGCAATGCTGGTAGTGATGGGCCTCCACCCCCTATGGGGTGGGCAATGCTGGTAGTGATGGGCTTCCACCCCCTATGGGGTGGGCAATGCTGGTAGTGTTAGGCCTTCCACCCCCTATGGGGTGGGCAATACTGGTAGTGATGAACTTCCACCCACTATGGGGTGGGAAATGCTGGTAGTGTTAGGCCTTCCACCTCCTATGGGGTGGGCAATGCTGGTAGTGTTAGGCCTTCCACCCCCTATGGGGTGGGCAATGCTGGTAGTGTTGGCCTTCCACCCCCTATGGGGTGGGCAATGCTGGTAGTGATGGGCTTCCACCCACTATGGGGTGGGCAATGCTGGTAGTGTTAGGCCTTCCACCCCCTATGGGGTGGGCAATGCTGGTAGTGATTGGCTTCCACCCACTATGGGGTGGGCAATGCTGGTAGTGTTAGGCCTTCCACCCCCTATGGGGGGGCAATGCTGGTAGTGTTAGGCCTTCCACCCCCTATGGGGTGGGCAATGCTGGTAGTGATAGGCTTCCACCCCCTATGGGGTGGGCAATGCTGGTAGTGTTAGGCCTTCCACCCCCTATGGGGTGGGCAATGCTGGTAGTGATGGGCTGCCATCCCCTATGGGGTGTGCAATGCTGGTAGTGTTAGGCCTTCCACCCCCTATGGGATGGAAAATGCTGGTAGTGTTAGGCCTTCCACCCCCTATGGGGTGGGTAATGCTGGTAGTGTTAGTCCTTCCACCCCTATGGGGTGGGCAATGCTGGTAGTGATGGGCTTCCACCCCCTATGGGGTAGGAGATGCTGGTAGTGTTAGGCCTTCCACCCCCTATGGGGTGGGCAATGCTGGTAGTGTTAGGCCTTCCACCCCCGATGGGGTGGGCAATGCTGGTAGTGATGGGCTTCCACCCCCTATGGGGTGGGCAATGCTGGTAGTGTTAGGCCTTCCACCCCCTATGGGGTGGGCAATGCTGGTAGTGTTAGGCCTTCCACCCCTATGGGGAGGGCAATGCTGGTAGTGATGGGCTTCCACCCCCTATGGGGTGGGCAATGCTGGTAGTGTTAAGCCTTCTACCCCTATGGGGTGGGCAATGCTGGTTATGTTAGGCCTTCCACCCCCTATGGGGTGGGCAATGCTGGTAGTGATGGGCTTCCACCCCCTATGGGGAGGGCAATGCTGGTAGTGTCAGGCCTTCCACCCCCTATGGGGTGGGCAAAGCTGGTAGTGTTAGGCCTTCTACCCCCTATGGGGTGGGCAATGCTGGTAGTGTGGGCAATGCTGGTAGTGTTAGGCCTTCCACCCCCTATGGGGTGGGCAATGCTGGTAGTGATGAGCTTCCACCCCCTATGGGGTGGGCAATGCTGGTAGTGTTAGGCCTTCCACTCCCTATGGGGTGGGCAATGCTGGTAGTGTTAGGCCTTCCAACCCCTTTGGGGTGGGCAATGCTGGTAGTGATGGGCTTTCACCCCCTATGGGGTGGGCAATGCTGGTAGTGTTAGGCCTTCCACCCCCTATGGGATGGGCAATGCTGGTAGTGATGGGCTACCACCCCCTATGGGGTGGGCAATGCTGGTAGTGTTAGGCCTTCTACCCCCTATGGGGTGGGCAATGCTGGTAGTGTTAGGCCTTCCAACCCCTATGGGTGGGCAATGCTGGTAGTGTTAGGCCTCCCACCCCCTATGGGGTGGGCAATGCTGGTAGTGATGGGCTTCCACCCCGTATGGGGTGGGCAATGCTGGTAGTGTTAGGCCTTCCACCCCCTATGGGGTGGGCAATGCTGGTAGTGTTAGGCCTTCCATCCCCTATGGGGTGGGCAATGCTGGTAGTGATGGGCTTCCATCCCCTATGGGGTGGGCAATGCTGGTAGTGTTAGGCCTTCCACCCCTTATGGGGTGGGCAATGCTGGTAGTGATGGGCTTCCACCCCCTATGGGGTGGGCAATGCTGGTAGTGACGGGCTTTCACCCCCTATGGGGTGGGCAATGCTGGTAGTGTTAGGGCTTCCATCCCCTATGGGGTGGGCAATGCTGGTAGTGTTAGGCCTTCCACCATGCTGGTAGTGTTAGGCCTTCCACCCCCTATAGGGTGGGCAATGCTGGTAGTGTTAGGCCCTCCACCCCCTATGGGGTGGGCAATGCTGGTAGTGATGGGCTTCCACCCCCTATGGGGTGGTCAATGCTGGAAGTGTTAGGCCTTCCACCCCCTATGGGGTGGGCAATGCTGGTAGTGATGGGCTTCCACCCCCTGTGGGGTGGGCAATCCTGGTAGTGTTTGGCCTTCCACCATGCTGGTAGTGTTAGGCCTTCCACCCCCTATAGGGTGGGCAATGCTGGTAGTGTTAGGCCCTCCACCCCCTATGGGGTGGGCAATGCTGGTAGTGATGGGCTTCCACCCCCTATGGGGTGGGCAATGCTGGTAGTGTTAGGCCTTCCACCCCTATGGGGTGGGCAATGCTGGTAGTGATGGGCTTCCACCCCTTATGGGGTGGGCAATGCTGGTAGTGTTAGGCCTTCCACCCCCTATGGGGTGGGCAATGCTGGTAGTGTTAGGCCTTCCACCATGCTGGTAGTGATGGCCTTCCACCCCCTATGGGGTGGGCAATGCTGGTAGTGTTAGGCCTTTCACCCCTATGGGGTGGGCAATGCTGGTAGTGATGGGCATCCACCCCCTATGGGTCTGTTGCCTTTCTTGGGATCGTGTCATTTTTGTGTGTTGTTCCGGTTGTTGATTCGACCATAGGCGTACAGTATAGGGATCACCTGCGCGATCGGATACATGGCTGCTTCGTCTCGTACGCAGTGATCGTGTTGTGGCACGATTCGGAGTTGAAATACAGCTCTTCCGGATGCTGTGACGTGCTGGAGGTGGCGACCTGTTCGGCGCGTAGGAAGTACGCTACGTACTTGGCCAGCCGGAAACAGCTTCGGAAATGGCTCCGGACGGCTCAATTCAGCGTTTACAGACCCGGGTCGTACGGAAAATGGAGCTGGAATCGGAGCGTACGTGTCGCTCGGAAAAAGGAGACATTTGCGCATCGTACTTCGTCTGTCGGAAGGTAACACTACGGACGGCTCTCGGCATGCCTTCCGAGCGGGATCGGAATCGACCCCTTAATGTGTTATTTACGGCAACGGAGACCAAAGATGACCTAGATACTACTAATAGACTTTGTATGCTGATTTTACAAGACTTATTCCTATCATGTCTGTCGAGCCGTCCAACTTCTCCGAACAAATTGTACAATTTTAAGCCTTGAGAAAGTCACGGTGGTGACGAAATGCGTGTTGGCTGTTTTTCATGCTCTTTACAACAAGGACTGGACTACTATCTCCATCATTGTAGAGATTTTTTTGACTGTATTAACAAGACTGAAGTGTTCTAGTCTTTGCAACTTTATATATTAATGTTTGGTACTTTGTTATTTATGAAATAAATTAATGAATGTCTAGATAAATGCACTTCCCGTGTTTCCTGTGTCAAGATGAATTTTCCTTCTTCTTCTTTCTTTGGTTAGATTGACAGATTACTGTCATTAATATAATCTGAAATATTGTGAGTGCCAGATTTCTTTGTTTGTAAGTGAATTATATATGTTTAGTGTCCAGCACTTTCCCTGATTTAATATTAATTGGAGTACGAATAGTAAATTATATATGTTTAGTGTCCAACACCTTCCCAGAGTTAATATAGTTTGGAGTGGGAATAGTAAATTATATATGTTTAGTGTCCAGCACCTTCCCAGAGTTAATATAGTTTGGAGTGGGAATAGTAAATTATATATGTTTAGTGTCCAGCACCTTCCCAGAGTTAATATTAATTGGAGTCGGAATAGTAAATTATATTTGTTTAGTGTCCACCACCTTCCCTGACTTAATATAAATTGGATTAAGAATAGTAAAATATATATGTTTACAGTTTTGTAATTTGTGAGAATTAATGTAGTGTACAGTGGGAATGTTTAAAAATAATAATAGAGCGTGTATTAATAAAAAAAAATCATTATAAATATTTATAGAAAAAATTATTTTATAAATTATATTGATGTAATATCCATATTTTATTATATATACAAAGTTTTAAAAAAATACAAATAAATGATGAAACATGTTATTTTTTTATTGGTATCTTTCTTTATTTTCAAAAATGTATTTATGAAAATAAATAACATTTTATTTTATTAAAATTATAATTACTATATATTGTTAGATATAAAGAGAAAAAATACAATCTTTATTTTTCAGATATTATATATTTTGGACTTATGTATACTTTCATATATAATATTTTTGTAAACATAGTTTTAAACATTATTAAACGTTTTATTACAGTTATGTACATTTTTTAACATAAAATGATGTAGTTTTACATTGCTGTATAAACATTTTTTAGAAAGAAAATCATTTTTAATAACAGTTATACATTATTAACATGTATTGTAAATATTTATTACATTCTTACATAAAGTGTAATTTTGTATTAATATGTATGTTTTTACATGTTTTTATTACAAACACTTTTTTGACATGTTTTACATTTTTTAAACATATTGTTATAATTTAAGTAATATTATTTATATTTGAAATATAAATAATATTAATTATTACATGTATTTTTTTAATACAAACATTTTTATTACATTAATAAAAAAATTAACATTCATTTCAAATAGTACAAATTTTTAATATACATTGGATAGGAAATGTACATTTATAGAATTATAATAATAATTATTAAGGTGTCCATTATGATACCGGGCGGTATAAAATCTGCCATCTACCATAGCGGCAAAAAACCGCCCGCCTACACCGTGTGAATACCGACCGAGCAATCACGATGCCGCAAAGCGAAAACCGCCCGTGGCGGAAAAAACACACAAAATACCGCCCGTCCATGTCCGAGTCGAAGTCCATCCGTCCGCCACGGACGCAAACCCGCGCAACAACCCAAAACCGCCCGCCCTGACTACCGAGACACCGGCCGTGAAATTAGGATCTCCCCGACATGAGCGCGGGAAACACACAAATTCACCGCCCGCCATCGTAAACAACAGTGATGAAAATGGACACGGCGAAAGGCCTGGCGGCCACGCCTGTGCACGGAGACCATCCACGGAGCCAAAGAAACACACACAACATGTGCAACAAGTCCACACAGCAACCCACGCCCAAATACACAAACACAGTACACATCCCAAATATACATCCCCCCTGGCTAAACAAAAAAACTACAAATCCCAGAACAACAGCCACAACACACCTGAAAACAACAGCCCATCATGACACACCCACATAGGCAAGTACAAAAGCAGCCCCTTCACAGACCACAATCCCTTGCACCACTATAAACTGAAGACGAGAGGAGAGAACACAGCCAGACAGAAAGGACAGCAGCACACCACACGCACGCACCCATCACACCCATCACCACCACCACCACCACCAAACACCGGCCCCACTAACCCCCTGCACATCACACACCACACACACACACCGCACCAGCACCACAAACACCAAACCACACACCATGGCAGCACAGAGAATGCCCAAGTACACATCCACTGAGCTGACGGTCATGGTCGACGAGATCATCAAGGTGCACCCACAAATCTATGGCAACCAGGTCCAGCAGACACCACTAGCCACCAGAAACCGGATGTGGAGCAGGATCGTAGACCATGTTAATGCAGTCGGGAACGTGTCACGCAACCGAGCAGAAATCACCAAGAGGTGGCACGACCTGAAAAGAGTGGTCAGAAAGAAGGAGTCCAAGAATCGGCAGCTGGCTGACAGGACTGGCGGAGGAAATCCCGCGCTATTCAAGACCTTCAAGGCGTGGGAGGAGAAGGTGCGAGGCATCCTACATCCGGAGAGTCTCACCGGAATACCAGGGGGAGTGGAGGCTGGTAAGTACAAACAAATGTATACCAGCACACCGCTATGTACTCACATGCACGACCACAATGCCACAGCTCCGAGGGACAAACACCCCCATGTCCAGTACACAATACACACGACATCACTCACACATGCAACAGACACTCCCACACACTCAGCCCAAAGCTACCAACTAACAAAACCATGGGGGCATGTGTACAGTCAGCCAGCACCGCAACTCCCACCAGGTCCCCTTGTACTCCAGAAGCGCCAGAAGGAGCACTCCCCACACCTACACTCATGTGTCAGCCATAGCTGCACTAACCAACAAGTAACAGGTAAGTAGCCGTAACACAAAGTCAGTGGGTGGGAGGGGGACAGCTGAAGTACAACACCCACCAGGCCCCCAGTCCTACAGCCCACCAAGGTGGAGCACACCCCACACTCATGTGTCAGCCATAGCTGCACTAACCAACAAGTAACAGGTAAGTAGCCAGAACACAAAGTCAGTGGGTCGGAGGGGGACAGCTGAAGTACAACACCCACCAGGCCCCCAGTCCTACAGCCCAGCAAGGTGGAGCACACCCCACACCCATGTGTCAGCCACTGCAGTGCACACCTTCATCCGACAGGTAGATATCTCACCCTACATGCAGGGGTGTTTGTGGGCGGTAAGCCATCACCACATCACACAACACCGCCCCCACTCACACAGACCAGCAACATGGAGCACCCCTCCCTCCCATAACCATGTGGCATCCATTGCATTGCGCCCTCCAAACCAACCAGTAGGTAGACAACTGTACAGGGCGGGGTGTCTGTAGGCATGAGGACTGTATTACGACTAACATATGGGACATGTCACGTAGCAGAGGAACACGCAGCACTGCTCCCTGTCATAATCATGTGACCAATGTGCACACAGACATGTATTACAGAGTCATAGCCCACATGAGCCATCACAAATACAGCAACACCTAAGGAGTCACGTCTGCATGCACAAGTCCCACTGGAGTACTGACCCACACGGCGGGCACTGTGCCACTCATCACACACATCAGCAACACCATCGAAGTCTTGTCCATGTAGTCGTTACTGCCTGTTCCCCTCACAACGTACAACAACGCCCATGTAAGTCTAACCTGTCTAGAAGTAACAGAGTGGAACCCCAGTAATGCACATATACACCACTGGACCCATGAAACACACAGCCACACAATGCACATTCAACATATCATCCATCTCATCTGTCAGCCCCAGTGTCATGAAAGGTATGTCATCGGAACAGCTGGCCCTCATACAGTAGTTCAGCAAAGATACCTGCCGATGACAAATAATGTGTCTGCAGTGACTGACGCGCACGTCACACTGTGATTTACAACATACATAATATAGTCAACACCCCAAGAGCACTGCATTGCTGCACATGGCTGAGGGTAGCACGCACACCAAGGAATTGGCCCATCTGCAATACGTTGTGTGGCACACAACCATCACTCACTCACTACAATGCTTGCAGTGTAATGTCCCTAAATGATAACAGTGAGCAGATATGCTGGGTATGTTAGACATACACACACCTTTGTCTCTGCAGTGTCATGTGGCCAAAACACATGTCCCGTTCTGCACCCATATGTCACAGTATGTACCCCAAAACCATATTTCAACTCAAAAGCGTTGAGGGGGCTGTACCCCTTTTGCCATCTGCGTTTCTAAGCGTTTCATTTGAACCCCAAAACACTATTACATCACAAAAGCGTTGATGTGGCTGTACCCCACTTTCAATCTGCGTGTCGAAGCGTTTCATATGTCCCCCAAAACCATATTACATCACAAAAGCGTCGATGGGGCTGGAGCCCGCATACACCCAAACCACAAAATGTAGGAGTACAGCAACACACACCCATTGGCATTGCAAATCCGTCCCATGCCATATGATCACATCACACAGTTCCATTGCCTCGCCCACGCATACACACATCGTATATCCACACACACGCATCTGGGAAACCTGTGCACGACAGTGCACAAACTGTGAATGTCAGACAACCAATACAAACTTTGCAAGGTGCAACACAATAACCTATCTCATCCGCCCCACAGGTGCCGAACAGCTCGATGCTGGAGAGGGAGACAGCAGCCAGCACAGCCAGTCCGCAAGCCCCCGACCCGGACTCACGGATGTAGAAGACCTGGACACCTCTTCGGACGAGGACCACTGAGCAGGCCCATCTGGAGTGGCAGGGCCCAACCGCTCCCCAGGGCCCCTCCTACCCACCAACCCATCACCCAGGGCTGCTGACCAGTCCCAGACCCCTGCTGCCATGGTCGTTGCGGCCACCACCACCGCCGCAAACACCACCACCGCCACAACCACCACCACCACCACCACTACCACCACCACCACCACTACCACCACCACCACCACGCCATTCCTGGCCACTGCACCAGCGCAAGGGGTGGCACGCCCGTCGGGCTCGACCCTGGGAGCCAGACAGAGGACCGGGGTGACCAATGTGGCGAGTGGGCAGGTCGGTGGCAGCAGTTCTGGTGGGAGGAGCAGGGTCAGGCCAACGCCATCTGAGCCTGGGAGCCAAGCCCTGCCGCAAATCGCCAGAGTCCTTGGGGCCTATGAAGAGGCCCAAGGACAATGGGCCAGGTCGGCTGCCGACACGCGGGAGGTCCTTGGGGTGTTGAGGTCCATGGACGCCCATATGGGCCAATTTGTGACCCGTATGGACCAACTTGTGGACCTCATGGGCCAGCTAGTGGTGGTGGTGAGGGCCCAAGCAAGGCCAGCCACACCACCTCCGCCACCACGTGATGTGGCGCAGGGTCGTGCAACATCTAGTTCCCCTGCGTCCACAGCGAGTGAGCAGTCCTCAGCCACCACCAGCAGCCCACCAACACAACCCCCCCCTTCCAAACGTGGAAGGGGCCGTCCGAAGAGGAAACAGGTGTCCAGAGAGAACTTCGCACGCTCCAAACGCCAGTGAGTCAGCCAGCCACCTTGACCACCTACTGCATTGACTTGGACTACGATCCTACCCCACACTGCCATGTGAATGGCATGTGTCTGTTGGACTGTAGACATAGAACTTCATGGGTACACCTTGACCATCACGCAGCCATGACCGTCAACTCATTGTCACAGCATGCACCACTTTTGTCATCACCTTGCCCACAATCACATGTCACCGCTGTAAATAAATACACCTTGATCACATTCTGCTGTATGTGCTCTGTGTTCATTCAACGATGTGCAACCGTCACCATGATCAGAAATGCATCTGCTGTGTGGTATGTCGATAGGCCAGGAGAGGCTGTAGGGACCTAGGGGTGAAAAACAGAACAAGAGTCCATTGAATGAGTGTGTCACACACTCATCACACAACTTTAAGCAATGTACACACATCTCACAGAGCAACAGGGCACAATGCTACAGCCATTGTCAGTGGGATACCCCGGACATGGACCATTGCCACACAGCACTCAGTGAACAAAAGGCCTCCCTGACAATGCACACATACACCTGCACAACCACAGCTACATCAGCCGTCGTACATGGTCACTCACCGTCAAGTGAAGTAGCGGGCGATGAGCTGCTGACGCACATTCACAGCTTCCTCCTCTCCACTGTCCTCGTCACTGGACCCGTCCTGGTCTGCAGGCGGGGGCCCTGGCTGATCACCGTCATCCACTATCAGGGGGATATGCCTGCGAATAGCGAGATTGTGCAGCATGCAGCATGCCACAACTATCTGGCACACCTTCTGTGGGGAGTACGCCAGTGCACCCCCGGTGCGGTCCAGGCATCTGAATCTCGACTTCAGGAGTCCAAAACTCCGCTCCACCACACGTCTGGCCCTCCCATGTGCCTCATTGTAGCGGACATCAGCTGGTGTCCGAGGATTACGTAATCGGCTGAGCAGCCAAGGCCCATTCGGATAAGCAGAGTCACCTGGGTGTGAGGGAGACAGAGATTCGTTGCAATTCCAACTGGACACAAGACAGCATCGCACACCCAGGACGCTACACGAGTCCACATACTCACCAACAATCCATGCACGGTCCGATTGCAGATTGGTCATCAGACGTGGTAGGATGCTGTTGCACATGATGTGCGAGTCATGGGCGGATCCAGGAAACTTCGCACACACGTGTGTTATGACCATGTCCGCAAGGCACACCACTTGCACATTCAGGGAGTGGAAGTGCTTCCTATTCCTATAGATGTGCTCCGTGGCCTGTGGTGCTACAAGGCCAACATGGGTGCAATCAATTGCACCAACAACGTGGGGGATCCGTCCAAGGGCATAGAAAGCACCCTTCACTGCCGCCAATCCACGTGCCCTGGGGAATTGGATGTACCGGTTCCTGTGCATCATCATGGCTGACAGGACATCCCGTAGCACCATGCTGAACATGGGCTGGGACATTCCACCTCCACTGCCCATTGTGTGTTGGAATGATCCAGTGGCGAAGAAATGCAGTGCAGCCATCACCTTATCCGTGGGGGTGAATGCAGTTGGATACACCCTGCGCGGACGGAGGTGGGGTTCCAACAAGGCACATAGGTGATGCAGGGTGGGTCGGTCCAGACGGAATTTCCTGATTACCTCCACATCCTCCATGTCTGCCAGCAATTGGTAGGGGCGATGTATGTTTGGTCTCCTCCTAGGAAAGATGGAAGTGGACACATGTCAATGCAACACAACACATGGCATTTTCACATACACAAAACACAAATTACAGACAAAGAAATAGAATCACAGAACAGCTGACAAGTAGGGACTGCACAGCCACAATACACTTACACAGGTCCCCTTACCAATAGCAATGAACAGTGACACATACCATTGCTATGAGCATGCACATGTGGAGTTAGGCCATGAAAACTTGTAAGGCATGATGATGATCTCAGACTGCATAATTGGGAAGCGGCAACACCACGGCAATATACCTCGCTGCTGTGCCTGACACAGCTTCCGAGGCTGGGTGAGTATGGCACACACCAACAACACTATGGACACAGGCTGAGCGGCCAAAACAAGTGGGTCCTGTTGCACGAGGGGATATGAGACAGTCATTGATGTCCCTACTTCACCCTATGTACAGCACTGTACGTATCACACCTCCAAAACACATTGACAGGTGTACACATTGACAGGTCCATTACAACACAGCTGTGTGAATGCAAATACACATCACAAGTGACACGTAACGTTGCACGTGCCAAGTGGGAGATGTACATAGTGAAAGATGGCATGTGTGTGCAAATGCATATCCCATGCTCCCATGCCAATGTGTACATGATGATGTGCCAACAGACATGTGGAGGCTGAGCACTGGCCTTCCCTGCCTATGCACACAGCATGTTGTGGCCCTGTCCAGCATGGACCTGCTCCCACACACAAGTCATGGCCACACCTGCAGATGCATTGCGCACATCATACTGTGTAGTGCACATGGCATCAGCGGACTGTACCCGCCATGGGCCAGGCCCTTACGGCCAACTCCAATGGCCCTCGCGGTTGCACCCTGAGTGTTCCACTATGGAGGTAAGCGTCCCGGGCCAGCTGGGAGCAGGCCATCGTCTGCAATTGAAGCTGGCAGACATGGTACACAAATTGCAGCAGCTTGGACCCACTGAAACTGCCCCAGGGGGCTATATGAGTGTGGGAGTGAGACCGGCATTATCACAGCTACCAGGGATTGCAGCCTGGCATCCCTCAACAACACCTGCTGCTGCCACCTGTCCACCTTAACGTCGATGACGCTGAAGATATGTCCAGGTCCACTCACCAGCGAGGAGCTGGAGATCCTGGATTCCGAGCTCCACGCACACTGCACATGGCTATTCCTTGCAAAAGTTGTGTGTGAAAGACAACTACAGTGTGTGGGAGTGCATGTGGGGGACACACATGTCGTTGATCCACAGCACTATGAGTCAAAGCCTGTGGGGTTCCAACATGCACTGCTCACCATGCTTACTGCAGGTGGCAGGGGTATGTGAGCTCTCGGGCGCTTTGCCATGTATGTCCCTCCCGAGTGGTGGTACATGGCAACTTCATGTCAGACATCCAGTGACACAGCCAATTGGCAATGCAGGTCTCAGAGCACTTGTTGCTCGTGAGAATGGCAGGCTGGGGCCATGCTGCCCTTCTCAGTCCCAGCAGGCCTGGGCTGCACATTGACTGCACAATGCCAGTAGGTGACAACACAGACTGCCCAGTGGGTTACATGTGTCTTCTGTTCAGGACCCTCCGGAAAAGCGCTAACTCAGCACTGTCGATTGGACACACCATGCCTCGTGATAGGGATGTGTGTGAGAGATAGTGGCACTGAATGTGACCTCCATTGCGGGGTGGGCCATGCACAGGGCGAGTATGTTGATGGTTGCGCAGTGTTGGACACAGTGGGTACACCCACACAGATGTGTTGCCTTGTGATCTTTGTGTAGGTCCACCTGACAATGGACAGTAGATGTGGGCAGACTACACATTGCTCGATGTGCTGTCAACCTGCATGTGAATGGGTTGGACAGGTACTGTGTACACACTCCCAGCAGCATGCATTCACGTTGTGGTGTACACATGCTGTTAGGCCATGTCCGATTACTTCCTGGCTCTGTTGCACGTCTCGGAGTATTTGGGATGGGTCAGCAGCATGCCACTGTGATTGGTGGATGTGGGTGATGTTGAGAAGTGCATTAGTGACATTCCAAGCCTCCTGTGCACCATCCCTGCAGTTGGAATTCCTCCAGCCCAAGGACTTGTGATGAGCCGTTGCTACCAAGTTGATGCCTTTGTGTGTGTGTGACCGCCAGTGCAGTCAATTCCACAAAGGGTGTGACGGCATCTGCCGGATGGGCCACTACGTGGCATTGACGAATCGGGGGATGCCCCCTCGTATTCTCAGGTTAGCACGGCGCTGCATTTCACCAGTAATGGTCTGCATCTAGACAGTCACACGGCCTGTGCCGGATGCACATTTGTTGGGGCATCAGCAGCAAGCAAGTTTACAGTCTTGTGGGATGGTGTCTTTTGCTGTGAGAGGCAGCATGTGTCCACAGCCTACCCATGATCTGGGTAATGTGATGTTTGTTTTGTGATGCAGTGTGTTGTAACTGTAGTCTATGCTGTGTGCATCTGACATGCATATGCTAGTCCTGAGGCTTAAGATGCAATTAGGGCACTCTGCATTCCCAATGCACTCGGAGTCGTAGCCCTCAGGTACAACCTGTAGTAGGCTGGAGTGGCTATTCACATGTATGTTAGGGGCACTGTGCCTACTCTGATTTCATTCGGACATATGTGTGCGATGCCTCACCTCATGTCTCTGGTACTTACACATCCGGCACACCGTGCAACAACAGTTGTGCTCGTGTGAACGACAGGTGGATGGCATGGGCTCATGGCCATTGTGGGCTGTCATGTTGCAGTCTGTGTGAGTAGTTTCCCATTCTGCTCCATGCAGGTATGTGTTTGGCCTAATTACATAGTGGTCATCCTTGCCACCATCAGGATAGTGGTTGTGCACAACGCGAGTTGGGGCTATGGTCGCAGGGTGACACAGGCCGTGTGTAGTGCGATGTGCACGACATTCGTGGCACTAATTAGCGGATTCCTTTCCTGTACGCCAGCCATTGGGTGTTGATTGTGGTGGCTGTATACAATTGCACAGGTATCGTGCAACATGTGGATTTGGGTATGTTCTGTGCTGCTTCCCTTGCACATGTCTGTGTCATTGATGCCAGATGAGTGGGACCACCTCGCTCACTCTCATGTGGCATCTCCCCTGGGTGCTGAGGGACAGGGGATGCTCAACAGTGGGGTGGCTTCGGATGTAGCAGCTGCACAGCTGCTGAGTGAGACAGTTGTGACCTGCGCCTCGGAGGGGCTAGACGTGTGCTGGATGAATCACAGGCCCAGTGGGCTATTTCGGCGTCATCTGAGGACAGAGGTGATGCATCCATGTTGGATGACACAGGGGACGTGGACTCTGGGTCTTCTTCAGCCACGCGGAGGCCAATGCCCGCCCTCCCATCCACTTCCACTGGTGCAACACGTGTCGGCACAGGGATGAAGGATAGGGTGTCCTTCACACCAGGCACAGCTGCCCCTGCACATGTGATCCCTGCTGCCCTCAGTGCTGGGTCTGTTGAGCTGATGCGCCATCTGTGCATGGGGCAGACAGCTCTCCTCACTTACGTCATTGCCCATGACATCACTTTGCCGCAGGTGACATGGATCATGGAGGGCCCACATGTACGCGTGGGTGGACTACACCAGACTGTCCAATGGTTGTCCCCCCCAGTGAAGGTGTGCCTTCAACTGCGCCAATCTCAGACTGACATTCCTGACCCTTTCTCCACCCCCCTGGGGAGTGGCACATCTGACGGCAGCAGTGCACGAGTCCTAAATAGGAGGAGTAGGGGGACGCTGACGTCCCGACCGGATGTGACATCTTGGAAGGTGGCTTGCACCGTCAGACTTATGGCCTCCCCTCGCTCACCCCAATATGCGTTTGCATGTGAGAAGCCAGTGCGTGCACAGGCAGCTCCGAGCTTGCACCAGAGAGGCCAAAGAGTGGATGTGTGGGTCCATTTGAACAAGTTGTCTGTCTCGCGGTATAATCAGTGGCGGGACGCCGTCCACCTGCGTGGTACCCCGACTCGAGACCTGGACAACATTGACAATGCATGACAGGCTCCGCAGTCCGGATACACCACCTGCAACACACAGAGGCTGTAGCTGCCCTAGCGGCCCAGGCCGCGTCCAACTGGAGCTAATGGACCCACACATTCACTCTTTGGCCTCTCTGGGGCGAGCTTGGAGCTGCTTGTGCACGCGCTGGCTTCTCTGTTGCAATGGCATGTAACGTGTGGGGGAACATAGGCAATGAGTCAGATGGTGCGAGCCACCTTCCGTGACGTCACTCCCGCTCATGATGTGTGCGTCCCCCCACTACTCATATTTGACTTGTGCCATGCTGCACAATGAGGATGTGTTGCCTGCGTGATGTGACCAGGAGGAGCGCGCCATGACCTCTCACCCACCATGCTCCACTGCCATCCCGTGCCCTGGATAGCCTGTGCAGGTGGACAATGTTGGGGGTACACCTGGTCGACAGGGGATGTGAGTGCCTTGGCAAGGGCCTGGCGGACGCACAGCAGTATCCAGCATGTCCACAGAGGGTGGGCTGACGTCTACACCTGATGCAGCATTGATCGTGTGCCCGCCTGTTGTGCACACACGAGTTCACATTCATCCCCAGACAGGTGGTCTTTACAAATGCCCAAGACAGCGGTAATCTAGTGCTCCCGAATCCTCCCAACACAGTGTGTTTCAACATTGCATGTGTGCACCTACCCGTCACAACCACCCACCTGGGCCAAGCGGAACTCCCGCTTCACATGACACATGTGTGTCTTCCACAGTTGTGCTACTCTCTCGGGGGCGGACCTGCAACTGTCCCGTAGCACACACACAGCACCGAGTCGTACTGGCATCCTGTTAGATTGGTAGGCACACTCACACATCTCCTTCTGACACAGTGGTGGCTGTGATGGATATTGTGACTGCCATGCCAGTGTTGGCTGGCCATGGCAGGGCACACTCACACAGATTGCATCCGCAGCACTTCGTGTCACTACTCGGCACATCGAACTGGGTACTGTCCCTGAGGTTGATGTGTAATGCCGCCAGTTGATGTAATCTGTGACTGGATGCTGTTGTTCCTGTAGTCGGTTGTATCTGTGTAGTTGATGATTGCAGTTGTTGCAGTGTGTGCATGGTTAAGTGGGGCACATGCCGTGTATGGTACCTCAGCAATTGCAATGTCTGGTCTCACATTCCAATGTGTTGTACACGTGGCAGGGACTTCACTTCTTTCAGACTCTGCTACTTGTGTGTGTGATGAATCTGCTTTTCTGTGCAACGGATTGACTGCATGTATTTGGTGGTATTTCTGGGGAAATGTATCCGTGTCATGTTTGCGTGCATGCAATGCACAGGGCGTGAGTCTAGCCACAGGATGACAGGCAGCATGCGCTGAGTATCCGGGCATGTGTGAGCTTACTTGCTGTGTGGCCAGCAGTGTTGGTGTATGTTAGTCTTGTGATGTACATTGTGCCTGGGCACATGGCTTACTTTCAATGTGTGCATTTGGGAGGTGGTGGTGTGTGGTGAGTGGTGTGACTTTGGGGTAGTGTTGGTGTGTGTGTGTGCTGTGGCCATGTCGACTACACACATATGTTACCCAGGCCCATGGTGGATGTTTGTAACCGTGTTCAGGTCTGTGAATGTGATGACATGTGTGTGTTGTATGTTGCACAGTATGCAGTGTGTGGGTGTGTCCTTGCAGTTCAGGATGACTCCTACTTGTTATGTTTCTGACGTTGTGTGTGTGCAGGGTGTGTGACTGTCAAGATTGTGCCTTGTTCAATTGTGCATGTCAGAATTTCTGCAGTTCTTACTCACTGTGCAGTGCTGCCCACCCACACTGATGTCGTGTGTGTGTCTTGTCAGGCATTGCTGTAGCATGCTTTTGCGTGGCTCCTACTTTTGCTTGCTGAGTGTGAGGTCAGACTGTGTGGGAAATTGTAGACATGTGTAGGACTGTGCTTTGTAGTGACCAGGCCGTCAGTGTTAATGTGATGATCTTTTGGGCCACTTCAGAGTCTGACAAGTCCTGCTCCACGAGCTGTGGTATTTCACTGTGGCCACTGTTGCGGCTACTCATATGCGTTGACAGACATCCAATGACAGTGGACTACATGGTCATCTCACGACTGTCGTGTACTTCACACACTCTCATCCTCTCTCATTCGTACTTGTGTTGGTGAAATGATTCAGCAGAGACACATTTTTGCTTCAAGCCATGTATTGGGACTTATGTCCTCTGTGATGCAGTATAGTGGACACTACTGGCAGCGAAATGCATGTGGAGGATATACTTAGCATGATTACACATACAAAAGGGGGTAGGGGTAGATGTGATTAGTTGTTGACTGTGGGATGTGGGCTTCAGAGTTACAACTGCCTTGCCCTTGCTGTGCTAATGTACATTTGCTAATTACTGAGGAGCTGTTGACTTTGACACAGACAGTATTCATTATGCCTACCAGACAGTTTGACATCATGGGCACAGTACATTTCAGTTCCATGGTACAGGTTTACTACAATAGTTACTCAGACACACGTGCGTGAGGGGTGGCATCAGAGCATGAGCCTACGTGCATGCAGCAGCGTGTCACTAGTTGTTGCAATGTGGTGGCTACTGAACCTGACACTTTCACTGGGGTCATGTTGTTGGGGGATGCATTTGTTGTCCATGCAAAAGTCCTGGCACGGAAGTACAGACAAAGGTGAGGTGACAGTTCGCACGTGTTACAGCAGACAGATTGGTTGTGCACTGACCGGTGCATGTGTTAATGTGCGCAGGATACATGTTATGGCATAGTTGTTCATGCAGTATTGTCCATGTGGTTGCTATACACAAATCCCATACCTCTCCCTCCTCCTGTTCATGCAGAGTTACTGGATATGGTGAGGAACAGGGTGCACGTGCCGAAAATGTCCGATGTCATGGCAGTGGAGTTGATGGTGTGGTGTTAGTTGCAGGTTGTATGGTATAGTTGTTGTACAGCTAACTGCCCAGTCCGTGCGAAAGCCAAGCATAGGTACGGTGTTGAACATCATTGTTCAATTGGGGGTGTTGCGTCGGGGCCCGATGAATTGACAAGTTGTCAGGTATGCGATACCTTCCAGCAGGCCTTCAATGGCATTGGTGGAAAACATGGATGCCATCCAATGAAGCGAATGGTGGCTGGCAATGTGTTCATCGTATGTTGTCCCTTGTAGAAGCCTGATGGGACAGGTTGGATGACATTCGATGAAACTGTGATCCAGAATCCGTTGTGTGGAGGCACACTGGTCCCATTGCAGTGTGTGTCTGATTGCAGCCACATACGCCATGCCCCCATAGACTGAACAGATCCTGTCGTGTGCGTCCAGGGGGGCGAACAGTTGTACCAGGTCCGCCTTTGGACATGCCGGGTTGGAGAGACATAAATCCACAGGACAGTGGAACGGACACCTCCGACAGTAGAAGACGGGGATGACGCAGCTGAACATTGCGATGCGGTAAGTTACTCGGTAACTTACGTTCAGCATGGCCAGATTTTCACAGCCCACTATCTGTAGCAGGCTCTCAATGTACAGCTGCATCTGTCCGGCATAGTTGGGAAGCAGTGGTGCAACAGCCATTTTGCCACAGGGCGATGTGATGGCGTGCTCCGGCTGGCTGTGCAGTCAGCAGAGTACAACCTCCGACGATGCTGGGAATTCTGTAATGGTCGTACGGAGGCAGGACTTGGGTTATAGCTTGTGTGGAGGACACAGGCCCTCATCCCACATGCTTCAATGAATGGTCAAGGTCAGTGGTGTCTGACTCCTTCCAGATAACTTGCATGTGAACCACATGGAGGAGTAGTATTATTTCTTTTTTGTGTTCTGAACTTTCTTTCATGTTGTGCGCTATCTGCCCAGTGGACGGTTTCCTCGGCATGCCTCTGTTTGGCTTTTTGTTGGGACAATGGCTGTATTCTCCTGCTTGAATTGTTGAAATGTGGTTTCAGAGTGGGAATGGAAGGACATTCAGCGCTATCTGCTCTCCCGTGTGTGGGTGGCACGCTACGTTTCCGCTATACGTTGGGCCTTGTGTGTGGGTGTTGTAATTGGAAACACCTGTTGTCAGGCACCCGGGTTTTTTAATGTTGCGTATTGCATGTATTGGTATTGGGAGCAGGATGGTATTAGTATTTTTGTATGGTACTGGCGTGCCTTTTGCCGACGAGGTCCATATTCTGCGGTGTGATGTAGCAGCCGCTGTGTGCTGCGCCATGTTTTGCACACAGGGGTGTGTCCTAATTTGGCGTGACATCACTCCCCTGTTCGGGACAGTTGTGTGACATCAGGTTGGCAACTGTGAGTTGCCGGTTGGGGACATGACTGATGCAGGAATGCCACGTGACATGTGCGTTCAGGGTGGGGCTGGTGTGTAGTTGTGACCCTGTGTTGTTTGTGTGCGGCCCATGCATGGCGATGTCATTGGCCTCTGCGTTGTGCGCATGTGTAGCTGCGTCATCGCGGCTGCGCTGCGGTGCCGTGACGGGGACGTCAGTTCCTGGTCCCGGGTAGTGGGTGCCCGGTTGTTGCGAGTTGTTTCATTTTGCCCGGTGGGACATTTGTGGGTGCAGTGGTGGATGTGTCCTGTCCACACAGGGGTGTCTGGGGGGCCCTTGTGCAGTTTTTCCGCCCTTGCACTGTGTGCAGTGTTTGCGTGCCCTTGTTGTGTGTCTGCCTACCTGCGTCGCCGCGGCGCGTTGACTCCTAGGTGCTGCATCAGGTAGAGCATGGGGATGGCCTGGAGTGCTGGATTCATGCTCGGGGTGGGCCGCCTTTTTGGTGTCCGTACTCAGCAGTCGAGTTTCCGCCTTCGTAATTTGTACGTCGGGCGGTACGTGATTTCGTCGGACGGTGTGTCTCCATTGGCTCGCGCCGCTACGTGGACGGGCGCACTTTGATGGCGGACGGCGTCGCTGGCTTACGGGCGGTGTTTGGCTGACTTTTCACATTCTAATTTGGCGGGCGTGTGGGCTGCTGCGGGCGGATGGTAACTGGTGGTTTTTGCCTCCGACAGCACGGCGGTAGTGCTTCCGCCCGACATCCTAATGGGCCCCTAAATGTTTAATATTTATTATTATAATTTTACATTACAAAAAAATAAGAAAATATTTTTAATACATAAGTATTAATTTGTAGTATTTTTACAAAATTATACAGCAATGTATTTATAATGTTCTATCACTTTATTAAAGAAATAGATAAATCTTTAATGTTTAAAGCAGCCATATTTGTTTCTGAATTGTATTTTGTAACGGCTCAAGTTTGTTGTGGGTCATTTCTGAGGGGAGAAGCTCGCGGTTAGAAACTGCGTCGTATCGGGTCAGGTAAGTTTAATTTTCTTTATTTAAAGTTTAATTTTACTTTAGTTTGAAGGTAGTTAAGTACTAGGGAGTATGTGTAGTGTTAGGTTTTTATAGTTTTGGTGAGTTGTATGGTTTAGTTATGTGTTAGCGATATGTCGTTAGTTTGTTAATCGGTCGATGTTAGAATTATATAGATATGTGAAATTGTGTTTAAACTATGTTGTTAGTAATATCTTTATTAGTATTTTGTTATAATGTATGTGTATATTTGTGTGGGTGGGATTGTTTTGTTTCTTTACAGGTTTTGGTCGATTGGGAGTTCCGGTTGGGAGAAGATTGCGTTTTTTTTAGTTAAGGAAGTGTGTATTAGTTTTAGAAAACTAATAATTATTTTACACTTCCTTAATTTTTCGAGTTTTCATGGACCGATTCTTTTTTTATATACGTATTTCGGGATTTTTATGGTTTATCGTCTGTGGATTTATTTCCGGTGGATTACTTTTTAAACAGTTGGGTTTTTCCATTTTTTGGGGGATTTTTAATGCTTATTGGGATTATGACAAACATGGATTTATTTATGGCAGTTGGGATTTCCTTTCTTCAGCTACGGAAACAGTAAGTCATTTTAAATTATTTTTTGTGGGTGGAAAATGTTTTAAAAAAGACATTGTTATTGTGATTTATATTTTATGAAATATAATTATTATGTCAATATATTTTTTGTATATTAATTAATATATTTGACAAATAATTACATTTTTTAAAATATTCAAATTATATTTATTTGTTTATTTCGATTTTGGTAATGAGTTTTAGGGTATTTAGATGTCATTTTTAGTTAAAGTTGGGATTTGGCTATTAATTCTAGGTATTCTAGGCCTTTAGTTGTTGGATATAGTCTTACTTTGTATTGTAAGTATTCAAACATTTGTCTGGTAAGTGTTGGGCCTATTTGTGTTACAGACTGCTCCATTCTTAGTTGTTGGTAGCTCTGTTCTTTTTGGATAGATAATAATTGTTTATGTAGAGTTGGTGGAGTTCTCCCTGTTGTTGCTTGGAAGGCATTATGCCATCCTTCAACAGCATTGTTAGTTTTAGCTTCTTTGTTTAGGGTACTGTTATATACATTCCACCATGGAATGTGGTATTTAGGTTGCCTTCTGTGTCCAGATCTGTGTAGCCTTCCCACCCAGGTATCCTCAAAATAGTCAAGTATATGACTTAGGGGCCGATTCCGATCTCGGCCGGTAGGGCTCCGAATCGGATTCGGATTTGGCATTACCGGATCCGATTCGGAGCCCTGTTTCCCGACCGATTCGGACGCGCGTCCGGGCGAGCGAGTACGATGCGAGCGTACGCGAAATCGCCGACCGACTCGTTCGCGGGACCCAACCGCTCCGACCGACTTGCACGGACACGACTCGCACCGCGCAATGGAGACGATCCCCAGCCGGGTAAGTACGATGCGCGCCTCGAGCAGTCCGACCGACTCGCGACTCGAAAGAGCAGTCGGAGCCACACTTTGGGGGTCCGTGTCGGACCCCCCTGTACGCATAGCCATGCGAGTCGCACACAGGGGGGACCCATGGGTCCCCCCTACCTGTGCGTGTGCGGCACATACCGCATCGACGCGTACCCGCTGTAGGGGGCGCCCTCGTTCGCCTCGCACCCATTGAGTCAATGGGAGCCCGCGTACACGTTGTACGACTGGCTACCATTGACTTCAATGGGAGTCCGACCGAATCGAGTCCGATTGCATGCGAACGCATCGTACTCGTCCGGTCGGACTGCTAGGGTCCGATTCGGTCAGAAATCTCTCCGGGTCCGGCTCGGTCGGAGAGATTTCCGGCCTGAATCGGAATCGGCCCCTTAGTTTCTGTTCATTTTGTTGGTAGTATGCACTTTCAATTAGTAAATTGTAGTGTTCGGCTACGTCAGTAACTGGAACGTATGCCAGTGCTATAAGTTTTTTAATTTGATATGCAAAGGAGCTATTTGTTGCATATTCAATACTTAGCGGCCGATTACGATGGCGGACGTACTGGAGTCCGTCCGCCATCGTGGTGGTAACCGGGACCGTCCGCAATACATGCAGCGGTTCCGCACACCAACTTATGATGCGACCGCCACCGTGGCGGACTCATCTTGCATTTTAGCATTGCGGTGGTTGCTGCTGACAGCAGCACCCGCCGCAATGTTGAAAATGCGTGTTGTGCATTTCACTGCACTACGTGGCAGGCACCACATGGTGCCTGCCACTTAGTGCACTGAAATACAGGGGGGTACCATGGGTACCCCCCTGTGCACATACACCCACCCCCAACACAAGGGGGGCCCGCAACGGGCCCACAAAACCATTCCCCGCCAGCCTTTCAATGGCGGTTTACTCGCCACGGAAAGACTGGCTTCCGCCAGCATCGTAATTCGGTGGACGGAGCCTCCTAGGCTCTGCCACCATTTTAAGCATGCTGACCGCTCCGCCAGGCAATTGTAACGATTGCCTGTGGCGGTTCCGTGGCGGACGGTCTTTGTGACCGCTGCGGTCCTAAAGCGATTCCCACCGCCATCGTAATTCGGCGGTGGGAAAATTGCTGTCAATTGACGGAAGGGTCGGCACCGCCGGGCTGGCGGTGACGATCCTTCTGCCATCGTAATCGGCCCCTTCGTGTGGATTTTTGGAGGTGTCTCCAAATACATTGATTAAAATGATAATAGCAACCCTGAATTGCTGTGTGAGGGTAGGTTTTTAGTATTGCTTGTATCATTGACTGTTCAAAGTCAATGATTATTTTTGGGGAAAATAATTATTGGTTTCTTGTTTAATTTTTGTTAATAGTTCAATATAGGTGGAGTTTTGCTTATTTGGTAATAAAGCATATAGAAAAGGGATGTTTGTGTTTTGATAAAGTGCATGTATAGTATAACTGATAAAATGGTTTGGGACATATTTTAAAAGTCCCGTCCATCATCCAAGTGTCACAGGTTTGGAGTTTTTGTAAACTAGTAGCAGTTCCAAATAATATTATTCTTTTGTCTGTTGATTTGTTATCATAAAGAAGAAATTGTTCTTCATTATGAGTAATTGTGAGTTCTGGGGGAATTTCAACTTCTGCAAAAGTTTTGGGGGCGGATGTGGTAGTGGTAGTAGCTTTTTTAGTTCTAGCTATTGTTCTTTTTAGGGACGAAATGGAGGGCATTTGGCCAGTTGCATGTTGTGGGACTTTGGGGAGCATGTCTTTAAGTATTTCTGTAGTAGACTTTTCTGATCTGGTGCTAGCTTCTTTTATATCGTCTAAAGCATTTCTAACTTCTATTTCAGCAACGTTAGGGGGGGTGGTTATGCTCCCTAACATATAGTACAGTTGTTTCCTTAGTTGCAGCCCTCCCATAACATTTGTTAGAATAGTATTTGCTACATTTCCTGTTGACTTTGTCTCCTGTTTGCTTTTTCTTGGGTGTACACATACCCCATATAACATAGTAAAAACTTTCCTTTTTGTGATGTTATGAATTGGGCGCCTTCAGTCACTGTGATGTTTCTAATGCTAAGAAAAATGTATAGAACAATTACTATAAATATTCCTGTGCAGTTTTATTTTCTAAAATATATACATTGTCAGTTTTATACTTACAACGTTGATTTTGAAGTGTTTTTGAATGCTGATGGGTTTTCTTTACTGTTTGTCTTTGGTTTTCTTGCTGAGATTTCTGTTGGAAAAAAAGTAATTTTAATAATTTTGTTTAACTGTGTATTAGGGGGGGAGGGGGTTTGGGATTAACTTGGACTTCTGTTGGGTATTTTACCTAATAGTTTTAATTTATTTCAGTTTGATACTTACTTTCTTTGCAATTCGATTTTTCACAGCGTTCTGTAGGTGTTGGAATCTTTTTCGAATTATCTGTAGAGGAGATATAAATTTAAAACACCTATGTTAATTATTTTGTATATAAAAATAGTGCTTTTAGAAGATTAGCAGTAGATATAGTTTCTAATTATTATTTTACTTAGTTTGTGGATCAGGAAATAGAGTTTTTATAATATAGTCCAGTGTTCTGTTAGCAATTCGGCAGTTTCTCCTTTTTCTTTCTTTTTGTTTGAAGTGTAAAATAATGCTTAATTTTCGTGTGTTTATATAGTGTTTAATTAATTGTTATTTTAATTTCATTGGTTTATTTTAATAGTGTGTGTATTTCATTGGTTGATATTTATTGTTTTAATTGATTTGGTGGTTGGTTTCCATATATGGAAAATGCTAATTAAGTTTCAGTTATTGCATTTTTTATTGTAAAGTGGTGTATTATATTATATTATATTTGAATTATATTATTTTCGATTTTTAATATTATGTGCTTTTTAATTTGGTATAATATTTTAAATAGTAAATAATTGTGTGTATTTAATATATTAAATGGTAATATTTTTAAATGTCTTTAAAACATGTTTTAATTGATTTCTTTTGTATGTTGTGTATGTTTATTAATAATTATATATTATTTGGGGTAAGTTTTGTATGTTTATAAATGTTTTAAACATGTCGATATCATTTTTGTAACGATATTATTAGTGTCTATATTGTGGTCATCGATATTATTGACGCCTTGTATCTTTTTTAAACATCTTCGATATTTCCTATAACTATATTTTTGTGTTCGATAATACTGATATTGTATGACGATATTTTGGTCTCGATATTTTGGTATTTTTTTAAGTAAGTATAGTCTGTCGATATTAGTGTAATCGACATTTTTGTCCCGATATTTTGGTAGGTCGATATAGTGTCTGTCGATATTATGTCAGTGATCCTCTTTAAAGACAGTAAGTGAACAAATATATTATTCTATAATATACTCATAGAATTTATTTCTCCATGCAAGAAAAAAACAGTAGCTTGGTGCGTTGTAAAAGGTTATGGGCATGCAGATTTTCCACAAAGGATTGTGGGCCTGCAGACGTCGTTTCCAGCACGGCCTCCCTGTAACGGAACCTACCTATCTTTAATGATTAGCTGCATATACTGCTGCTCTTACGCTTTTCGAATTGCTAAGTTTCTTGTCGTTGCAGAAAGGATTCATGACTGTTCTGAGAGTTTAGTGTGTTTTAAGCGGAATCTCACCCGTGTTGAAAAATATGTGCATTTATTTGTGCTTTGTGGAATTGCAGATGGCGCAGTCCTACCACAAACCCCTTATATTCCTGACACAATTAGAATCTTTTTTATATATTTATTGATGCAGCAGCTAGAAGATCATTCACAAAACAGTTGATTTTAACTGAAATCTCTAAAACATTTCTTCATTCGTTATTCTTTCTTTAAATAAAACATAGCACTTGCTAATGCAAAAACATAGTTTCCGTCAAGGCTATAATAAACATTAATGTATTCAATCAGACATTCCTCCCATGATTACACTTAGAATCAAGTTCATACAAGAGTAAAAAATGTTGTCATCCGAGAGTAAAAACTTTTGTCATCATCAAGTTCTTTATTCAGTAAATCTAGGCCATATAAGCACATATGAAACATATATCTAACACAAATACATTTCCTTAAACATTCATAACATATGCATATGGAGGCATTTCATAAAAATAAATATGAATCACAGATTTTAAAACAGGCTTGCAAGAGGAATTTTCTTATACAACGTAAGAGCTTATTTTGTATGTACTTAAGACGAAAACCTCAAGTATGGATCCACGATTTCAAATAGGTAATATTTAATGGTACCTAAAAAGATCGATCAATTCAATGCAATGCCTATTCCTTCAACTCATGTATGCCATCAAAGATAACATTTACACAAGATACACATTCATAAAAAAAAAATGAAGAGCATAAAACATTTGCAATGCACTTTCTATAAACACTTACATGCAATTCTTGAATAAGATCGAAAATCCCACCAAAAGATAAAACTTCCAATAAATGTGAATTCATTTCTTTGTGCAAATAATGCAAAAAGTGCAAATAGGGTGTATTATCCAAAGGTGCCTAGTCCTTAATCCAAAGAGGTAGTTGCTCTACAAATGATGGCTATTTCATTTTAGGGCTTTCATTCAAATATATCATAATGATGACAAATAGCTTGCGATTGCAAAAACAATGCAGTCTTTGGTACTTGTTTTACATACTCTAAAGGCACTGGATCGATCTCTGAAGCCAAAAAGATGGCAAAGGGAGATTATCCAATCTGAACGTTGTTTTGCATAAACTGTGCAAAAAAATACGACATGTTCATCATTTTCAGCTGCCTGACAATCCATAGGACATAAATTGTATAAAATTGACCCTGCTTTTTTATTCCAGGAACACGTAAAAGGAGTCAGGTGTAATGTTCCTAATCTAAATTTTTTATTGAGTGCTCGTGCAGATGGATGAGTAAAAAGGTTCATAAATGGCTCAAAATCAGGTACACTTTTAATTAACAAATATTAATCTGTAAGACTGCCTCGGTTACCACAGATATCTTGGATCCTAGGACAAAGTCCCAATAACAAGTTTTTACCTTTTCAAGTACACCTCTTGAGACTATGCTAGGCTGTAACTAGTAATTATTCAAGCCATGCTTTAATAACCAGGTTTTGATATGCAGTAGCCATGGGATTGTTTTCTGGTTGAGTGTCCAATTAATAGTTCCTTAACACGGGGGCGTGGTTTCGGCGCCGCGCAAGATGGCGTCGTAATCCTGGAGCTCTGTGACAGAACTCCGGCTGAAATTTCCTAACGACGCATTGAGCCCCTCGCATTGCTACAAAAGTAGGTGTGTGCCTTCATGACACAGCACGCCACCTCTCTACGTGGGAAAATGTAATTTTTATTCCGTTTTTCGGCAATTTTTCTAACGCGACCGTTCTCCTCAGAACGGTCGCCATCTTATCACTGCAGCACCTCTTTGCATAAACATGCCTCGGGAGCACTTAGCCATGCCATTTCTTTGCGTGCTCCTTCAACGTTGGTCCTATGCTCATTATCTTCTTTGTTTCAATTAAATATCCTTGGCCTCTCTTTTTATTTTTATCTTCATTACTGACAGCTGGAAACCTTTGAAAATTTTTGTAACCTTCCTGTGTCCCTCCCATTGCCTCAATATTTTTTTTTTTTTTTTCTGTCTTCCTCTTGGATGCACCACAAATTGTTCTGCATATTTGGAAATGCTATTGTGTATATTAACTTTTCACGCTACATATTGTGTAAACATTTTGACTTTATACTAGGGCACTAGTGAATTCTAGCTCTAGTGAATTGGTCATAGTTTGCTAAACTGCTCATTACCTTTTCTCCGTGTTGCTTATTAACCTCATTTTGCTGCGTCACTTCCTCGGAGGAACTCTGGTGCTTAAACAGCAGCTCTTTGGACTCCTTCACAGCCCCCCATGGGAAGGCTGAAAATCCTCAAGCTCAGCTCCTCTTCTCAGCCACTGAAGTCTGCAGCTCTTTCGGATCTTGATCATAATCCCAACAACATGGAGGAATCTTCTTCTCAAAAACTGGACCTACCAACAGGCGCCATCCCAAAGGCGCATTTTGCCAGCAAATTGCCTGCGACTTCCACGAAGTGAATAAAGAAAGACCCCCCCTCTCCGGTGAACTCATCCTCACCTGCCATGGACATTATCCTTGAGGAAATTCATGCTTTGAAACCCTTCATTGAAGACACTAAAAAAACTCTACAACTTCTAGATGAAAAATGGTCTTCGTTGGAGTCTCATGTGTCTGTGGTAGAACAAAAAACTGACTTGCTTCAATCCTCTTCCTCTCATATCGATGTGCTAGAGTCTGAAATATCTATACTCAGGAAGCACACCGAAGATTTGGAAAACCGAAATCGTAGGAATAATCTTTGAATTTATGGTCTTCCGGAAAACATCGAAGGCTCAAACCCAACGACTTTCTTTCAAACTTTTGTGCCAAAACTTTTGGAAATGTCCCCTATCTCTTCCTTTAACATCCAAAGAGCTCATCGACTCGGTCCTAAGATTTCAACTAAGCCTCTTGGAGTCATTATGTTCTTCTTACAGTATACTGATCTTATGCAAGTCCTGTCTGTGGTAAAATCCAAAAGCAGATTTTTTGGGAGGGTCACCGACTTTATTTTTCCCAAGATGTTGCCAAAGTTACTGCAGATCGACGCAAACAATTTCTGGACCTTCGTCCTCAACTGCGCTCCATGAATGCCAGATTTGGATTACTTCATCCCTGCATTTTTAAGGTCACCTATAAAGACAGAACTACGTCATATGAAGATCCCAAACTTCTGCAAGAATTTCTTCGCCAACAAGGAGCTGGGACCATGGACACTTCACAACATATTTGATTTGTTTCTCATGAATTGTTTGTCTCCTTTGACTGTATTTCGTCTTTCTTGCTCCCCCTTGATTGTTGTTATTCGCTTTTTTGTACTATAATGTTTTCTTCCTTTTACTTCTTGCTTTTATAATATCCTCATGTGATATTTTGTTTAGCAGGTGTAATGTTTCTCATCGAGTGTTCTCTTCTGTGTATTCTATTATCCTTGAATCCTCCGGAGATCGACGGGTTCCTGCTGGTCTCATCGTCATCTTCTGGTGTTGCCATCCCCCATTTCTCGTTTTGTGTTTTAGGTATGTGTTTCAGTTGTCCTTGTTTGATATTTTCTGTTTTTAAGCATTATTGTATGACTTGTACTGTCTTCTTGTTCTTTGTGCTCTTTTTTCTATTTTCTGCTTTTTCTTTTTCTTTTCCTTCTTCTATTTGTTCTTATTTACTTTCCATAACTTTTTCTCTTCTGATTTCTCCTCCTTCCCTTCTTCTTTATATTTCTTACGTATCCTTTCCGTTTCCCTGTTCTTCCCTCTAAAATAAACTCTATGTATTCTTTTTATTCTTTACCTTCTTCCAAACTTCTTTTCATAATACAATTGTTTTTTCTTCTTCAATTTGTTCCCTTCTATATTCTTAAAGCCAATTTAGCGTTGTTTCTTGTAAGCATACTGTTTGTTCATACTTTTCTCACTAAATTTCATTTCGGGTTACTACCTGGAATATTAGAGGTTTGAATAACCCTATTAAAAGGCAACGAGTATTATCTCACCTGGCAAAGTTAAAAACTGACATTGCTTTACTGCAAGAGTCACATATTTCTGATATTGAAGCCTCTAAGTTAAAAAGATGTTGGGTGGGTCATGTGTTTAATTCTTCAGCTCTCGGTAAAAAGAATGGAGTTCTGATTTTATGTCACAAGAAATTAAATGTCTCTGTTGTTCACCAAGAAACTGATGATGAGGGACGTTGGGTTATTGTTAAACTGCTTATAGATAAGATTCCTATTGTTATCTTTAATGTATATGGTCCTACTTCATTTGATAATACTTTCTGGACTAATGTATCAGATAAGTTACTTTCATTTGATGATGATTACGTTATATTTGGTGGTGATTGCAATCAAATCCTAGACCGCATTCTAGATAGACATTCTACTGTTAAGTTTACACCCTCTAAAATGCAAACTAAATTTGTCTCCTCAGTTCGACGTAAAGCTTTGGTCGATATCTGGAGACTTTGCCACCCCGATCTTAGAGAATATAGGGGCCCATTAGGATGGCGGGCGGAAGCACTACCGCCGTGCCGGCGGATGCAAAAACCACCAGTTTCCGTCCGCCCGCCGCAGCCCACACGCCCGCCCAATTAGGATGTGAAAAGTCAGCCAAACACCGCCCGTAAGCCAGCGACGCCGCCCGCCATCAAAGTGCGCCCATTCACGTAGCGGCGCGGCCCAATGGAGACACACCGCCCGACGAAATCACGTACCGCCCGGCGTACAAATCACGATGCCACAACCAAACAGCTCCCCCGGCTAAGAGACACCGCACGTGAAAGCAAGGCGGAAACCCGACCGCACAGTACGGATACCAAAGAGGCGGACCCCCGAGCATGAATCCAGCACTGCAGGCCCTCCCCATGCTCTACCTGATGCAGAACCTAGGAGTCAACGCACCGCGAGAGACGCAGGTAGGCAGACACACAACAAGGGCACGCAAACACTGCACACAGTGCAAGGGCGGTAAAACTGTACATGGCCCCCCCCCGAAACCCCTGCGTGGACACGACACATCCACCACTGCACCCACAAATGTCACACCGGGCAAATTGTAACAACTCGCAACAACCGGGGACACACCACCTGGGACCAGGAACTAACGTCCCCATCACGGCCCCGCAGCGGCGACGACGCAGCCACACATGCGCACAACGCATAGGCCAACGGCAGCGCCATGTATGCGCCGCACACAAACAACACAGGGTCACAACCAAACACCACACACACCAGCCCCACCCAGAACGCACATGTCACGTGACAGTCCTGCCACAGTCATGTCGCCAACCGGCAATTCACTGTTGCCAACCTGACGTCACACAACTGACCCGAACATGTCAGTGATGTCACGCCAAATTAGGACACACCCCTGTGTGCAAAACATGGCGAAGCACACAGCGGCGGCAACATCACCCAGCAGAATATGGACCCCGTTGGCAAAAGGTACGCCAGTACCACACAGAAACACCGATACCACCCTGCACCCAATACCAAGACATGCAATACGTAACATCAAAGATCCCGGGGGACCGACAACAGGTGGCTCCAATTACAACACCCACACACAAGGCCCAATGTATAGCGGAAACGCAGCGTGCCGCCCACACACGGGAGAGGAGATAGCACTGAATGGCCTTCCATACCCACACCGAAACCACAGCTCAACTATTCAAGCAGGACAACACATTCATTATTCCAAAAAAAGCCCAACACAGGCATGCAGAGGGAACCGTCCACTGGGCAGATAGCGCATAACACGAAAGAACATTCCGAATGGAAATAAGAAATGATACCACTCCCCCATGTGGTTCACATGCAAGTTTTCGGGAAGGAGTCAGACACCACTGACCTTGACCATTCATAGAAGCATGTGGGATGAGGGCCCGTGTCCTTCGCACAAGCTACTATAACCCAAGCCCTGCCTCCCTACGACCATAACAGAATTCCCAGCAACGTCGGAGGTTGCACTCTGCAGACTGCACAGACAGCCGGAGCACGCCATCACATCGCCCTTCAGCAAAATGGCACTTGCACCACACCTACCCAACTACGCCGGACAGATGAAGCTGTACAAACATTACCTGATACAGATATTGGGATGTGAAAATCTGGCCTTGCTGAACGTAAGTTACCGACTAACTTACCGCATCGCATTGTTCAGCTGCGTCATCCCCGTCTTCTACTGTCGGAGGTGTCCCTTCCACTATCCTGTGGATTTATGTCTCTCCAACCCGGCATGTCCAATGGCGGACCTGGTACAACTGTTCAACCCCCTGGACGTCCACGACAGGGTCTGTTCAGCCTATGGGGGCATGGCGTATGTGGCTGCAATCGGACCCACACTGCAATGGGACCACTGTGCCTCCACACGGCCGGATTCTGGATCACAGTTTCATCGAATGTCATCCAACATGTCACATCATGCTCATACAAGGGACAACTTACGACCAACACCTTGACAGCCACCATCCGCTTCATTGGATGGCATCCATGTTTACCACCAATGCCATGGAAGCCCTGCTGGAAGGTATCGCATTCCTGACAACCTGTCAATTCGTCGGGCCCGACGCAACACCCCCAATTGAACAATGATGTCCCACACCGTACCCATGCTTGGCATCCGCACGGACTGAGTAGTTACCAGTACAACAACTATACCACACAACCTGCAACTAACACCACACCATCAACTACACTGCCATGACATCGGATATTTTCGGGACATGCACTCTGTACCTCATCACATCCAGTAACTCTGCATGAACAGGGGGAGGCAGAGGCATGGGATTTGTGTATGGCAACCACATGGACATAACTGCACGTACAACTATGCCATAATATGTATCCTGCGCCCCTGAACATATGCACCGGTCAGTGGACAGTAATCGGGCGGCTGTAGTATGTGAGAGCTGTCACCTCACCTCCCTCTGAACTTCCGTGCCAGGACTGTTGCATGGACAACAAATGCATCCCCCAACAACATGACCCCAGTGACTGTGTCATGTCTAGTAGCCACCACATTGCAACAACAAGTGGGACGCCGTTGCATGCACGTAAGCCCATGCCCTGATGTCATCTCCACGCACGTGTGTATGAGTAACCATAGCAGCAAACCTGTAACATGGAACTGAGATGTACTGTGCCCATGATGTCAAGCGGTCTGGTAGGCGAAATGTATACTGTCTGTGTCAAAGTTAGCAGCTCCACAGTAATTAGCAAATGTACATTAGCACAGCAACGGCTAAGCAGTTGTAACTCTGAAGCACACATCCCACAGTCAACAACTAATGACACGTACCCCTACACCCTATGCTATGTGTAATCATGCTGAGTATATCCTCCACATGCATTTCGCTGCCAGTAGTGTCCACTATACTGCATCACAGAGGACATAAGTCCCAATACATGGCTTGAAGCAAAAATGTGTCTCTGCTGATTCATTCCACAAGTACGAATGAGAGAGGATGAGAGTGTGTGAAGTACACGGCAGTCGTGAGATGACCATGTAGTCCACTGTCATTGGATGTCAACGCAAATGAGTAGCCGCAACAGTGGCCACAGGGAAATACCACAGCTCGTGGAGCAGGACTTGTCACACTCTGAAGTCGCCCGAAAGATCATCACATCAACACTGACGGCCTGCTCACTACATAGCACAGTCCTACACATGTTTACAATGACCCAAACAGTCTGACCACACACTCAGCAACAAAAAGTGGGAGCCACGCTAAAGCATGCCACAGCAATGCCTGACAAAACACACACACGACATCAGAGTGGGTGGGCAGCACTGCACAGTGAGCAAGAACTGCTGAAATGCTGACATGCACAATTGGACTAGACACAATCTTGACAGTCACACACCCTGCACACACACAACGTCTGAACCATAACAAGTAGGAGTCAGCCTGAACTGCAAGGACACACCCACACACCGCATACTGTGCAACATACAACACACCCATCACATCATATTCAAAGACCTCAGCACGGTAACAAACATCCACCATGTCCCGGGGTGACATATGTGTGCAGTCGACATGGACACGACACACACATACACACCAACGCTACCACAATCACACACCACACACCACCACCTCCCAAATGCACACGTTGAAAGTAAGCCATGTGCCCAGTCACAATATCCATCACAGCCACCACTGTCTCAGAAGGAGATGGGTTAGTGTGCCTACCAATCTAACAGGATGCCAGTACGACTCGGTGCTGTGTGTGTGCTACGGGACAGTTGCAGGTCCGGCACTGAGAGAGTAGCACAACTGTGGATGACACACATGTGTCATGTGAAGCGGGAGTTACGCCTGGCTCAGGTGGGTGGGTGTGACGGGTAGGTGCGCACATGCAATGTTGAAACATGCTGTGTTGGGAGGATTCCGGAACAGTACATTGCTGCTCTCCTGGGAATTTCCTGTCTGGGGATGAATGTGAACACGTGTGTGCACACCAGGCGGGCACACGATCAATGCTGCATCAGGTGTAGACGTCAGCCCACCCTCCGTGGACATGCTGGAGACTGCTGTGCGACCGCCAGGCCCTTGCCAAGGCACTCACATCCCCTGTCGACCAGGTGTATCCCCAACATTGTCCACCTGCACAGGCAATCCAGGGCACGGGATGGCAGTGGAGCATGGTGGGTGAGATGTCATGGCGCGCTCCTCCTGGTCACATCACGCAGGCAACACATCCTCAATTTGTAGTATGGCACAAGTCTAATGGAAGTAGTGGGGGGACGCACACATCACGAGCAGGAGTGACGTCACGGAAGGTGGCTCGCACCATCTCACTCATTGCCTATATCCCCACACACGTTACATGCCATTGCAACAGAGAAGCCAGCGCGTGCATAAGCAGCTCCAAGCTCGCCCCAGAGAGGCCAAAGAGTTAATGTGTAGGTCCAGGAGCTCCAGTTGGACACGGCATGGGCCGCTAGGGCAGCTACAGCCTCTGTGTGGTGCAGGTGGTGTATCCGGACTGCGGAGCCTGTCATGCATTGTCAATGTTGCCCGGGTCTCGAGTCGGGGCACCACGCAGGTGGACGGCGTCCCGCCACTTATTATGCCGCGAGACAGACCACTTGTTCAACTGGACCCACACATACACTCCTTGGCCTCTCTGGGGCGAGCTTGGAGCTGCTTGTGCATGCGCTGGCTTCCCAGGTGCAAACGCATATTTTGGTGAGCGAGGGGAGGCCATGAGGACAGGGTAAAATATGACTGTTTGACTTCCAGTTAGTTCAATGAATGACCCTGATGTGGTCATGAAAAGACATGTCTCGTGTGTATTGCAACTAGTAGATAAGCCGATGAACTTCCCATGTCTTGCATGTAGCCCCGCACCTAGCCCCGCCCACTCGACACATTAAAATGAGTACCAGCACCACATCCTCCCCATTCGAAGCACTGACTGGGGGTGATAACCATTGGACAGTCTTGTGTAGTCCACCCACGCGTACATGTGGGTCCTCCATGATCCATGTCACCTGCGGCAAAGTGATGTCATGGGCAATGACGGAAGTGAGGAGAGCTGTCTGCCCCACGCACAGATGGCGCATCAGCTCAACAGACCCAGCACTGAGGGCAGCAGGGGTCACATGTGCAGGGGCAGCTGTGCCTGGTGTGAAGGCACATGCATATAGACAGCACATCGACCAATGTGTAGTCTGCCCACATCTACTGTCCATTGTCAGGCGGACCTAGCAAAAGATCACAAGGCAACACATCTGTGTTGGTGTACCCACTGTGACCAACACTGCGCAACAACCAACGTACTCGCCCTGTGCATGGCCCACCCCGCAACGGTGGTCACATTCAGTGGCACTATCTCACACACACATCCCTTTCACGAGGCATGGTGTGACCAATGTACAGGGCTGAGTTTGCGCTCATCCGGAGAGTGCTGAACAGGTGACACATGTAACCCACTAGTCATCCTGTGTTGTCACCTACTGGCATTGTGCAGTCAATGTGCAGGCCAGGCCTGCTGGGACTGAGAAGGGCAGCATGGCCCCAGCCTGACATTCACACGAGCAACAAGTGCACTGAGACCTGCATTGCCAATTGTCTGTGTCACTGGATGTCAGACATGAAGTTGCCATGTACCACCACTCGGGAGGGACAGACATGACAAAGCGCCCGAGAGCTCACATACCACTGCCACCTGCAGTCAGCATGGTGAGCAGTGCATGTTTGAAAACCACAGGCTCTGACTCATAGTGCTGCGGATCAACGACATGTGTGTCCCCCACATGCACTCCCACACACACTGCAGTTGTCTCCCACACACAACTTTCGCAAGGAATAGCCATGTGCAGTGTGCGTGGAGCTCGGAATCCAGGATCTCCAGCTCCTCGCTGGTGAGTGGACCTGGACATGTCCTCAGCGTCATCCACGTGTAGGTGGAGAGGTGGCAGCAGCAGGTGTTGTTGAGGGGTGCCAGGCTGCAGTCCCAGGTAGCTGTGGTAATGCCGCTCTCACTCACACACTCACATAGCCCCCTGGGGCAGTTTCAGTGGGTCCAAGCTGCTGCAATTTGTGTACCATGTCTGCCAGCTTCAATTGCAGACGATGGCCTGCTCCCAGCTGGCCCGGGACGCTTACCTCCATAGCGGAACACGCAGGGTGCAACCGCGAGGGTCATTGGAGTTGGCCGTAAGGGCCTGGCCCATGGCGGGTACAGTCCGCTGATGCCATGTGCACCACACAGTTCAATGTGTGCAATGCATCTGCAGGTGTGGCCATGATTTGTTTGTGGGTGCAGGTCCACAATGGACGGGGCCACAACATGCTGTGTGCATAGGCAGGGACGGCCAGTGGCCAGCCTCCACATGTCTGTTGGCATATCATCATGTACACATTGGCATGGGAGCATGGGATATGCATATGCACACACATGCCATCTTTCACTATGTACATCTGCCACTTGGCACGTGCAACGTTACGTGTCACTTGTGATGTGTATTTGCAATCACACAGCCGTGTTGGCATGGAGCTGTCAATGTGTACACCTGTCAATGTTTCTGGAGGTGTGATCCGTACAGTGCTGTACATAGGGTGCAGTAGGGACATCAATGACTGTCTCATATCCCCTCGTGCCACAGGTCCCACTTGTTTTGGCCGCTCAGCCTGTGTCCATAGCGTTGTTGGTGTGTGCCCTACTCACCCAGCCTCGGAAGCAGTGTGATGCACAGCAGCTAGTCATGTTGCCGTGGTGTTGCAGCTTTCCGAATATGCAGTCTGTTTCCATCAGCATGCCTTACAAGTTGTTAAGGCCTAACTCCCCATGTGCATGCTCATAGCAATGGTGTGTGTCACTGCCCATTGCTATTGGTAGGGGACCTGTGTAAGTGTATTGTGGCTGTGCTGTCCCTACTTGTCAGCTGTTCTGTGATTCAATTGCTTGGTCAGTCATTTTTGTTTTGTGTATGTGTAAATGCCCTGTGGCGTGTTGCTTTGACATGTGTCCACTTCCATCTTTCCTAGGAGGAGGCCAAACATACATCGCCCCTACCAATTGCTGTCAAACATGGAGGATGTGGAGGTAATCCGGACGTTCCGTCTGGACCGACCCACCCTGCATCGCCTATGTGCCTTCTTGGAACCCCACCTCCGTCCTCGCAGGGTGTATCCAACGGCATTTACCCCCACGGCTAAGGTGATGGCTGCACTGCATTTCTTCGCCACTGGGTCATTCCAACACACAGTGGGCAGTGGAGGTGGGATGTCCCAGCCCATGTTCAGCATGGTGCTGAGGGATGTACTGTCAGCTATGATGCTGTACAGGAACAGGTACATCAGATTCCCCAGGGCTCGTGAATTGGCGGCAGTGAAGGGTGCTTTCTATGCCGTTGGACGGATCCCCCACGTTGTTGGTGCAATAGATTGCACCCATGTTGGCCTTGTTGCACCACAGGCCACTGAGCACCTCTATCGCAATAGGAAGCACACCCACTCCCTGAATGTGCAAGTGGTGTGCCTTGCGGACATGGTAATTTCACACGTGTGTGCGAAGTTTCCAGGATCGGCACATGACGCGCACATCATGCGCAACAGCATCCTACCACGTCTGATGACCAATATGCAACCGGACCGTGCTTGGATTGTTGGTGAGTATGTGGAGTAGTGTAGCGTGCTGGCTGTGCGATGCTGTCTTGTGTCCAGTTGGAATTGCAACGATTCTCTGTGTCCCTCACACCCAGGTGACTCTGCTTACCCGAATGGGCCCTGGCTGCTCAGCCCATTACGACATCCTCGTACCCCAGCTGATGTCCGCTACAATGAGGCACATGGGAGGACCAGACGTGTGGTTGAGCGGACCTTTGGCCTCCTCAAGTCCAGGTTCAGATGCCTGGACCGCACTGCGGAGCGCACTGGCGTACTCTCCACAGAAGGTGTGCCAGATAGTAGTGGCTTGCTGCATGCTGCACAATCTGGCTATTCGCAAGCAGATCCCCCTAATTGTGGATGACGGAGATCAACCAGGGCCCCAGCCTGCAGACCAGGACGGGTCGAGTGAAGAGGACAGTGGGGAGGAGGAAGCTGTGAATGTGCGTCAGCAGCTCATCGCCCGCTACTTCACTTGACGGTGAGTGTCCATGTACGACGGCTGATGTAGCTGTAGTTGTGCAGGTGTATGCGTGCTCTGTCACGGAGGCCTTTTGTTCACTGAGTGCTGTGTGTCAATGGTCCATGTCCAGGTTAGTATGCCACTGACAGTGGCTGTTGCATTGTGCCCTGTTGCTGTGTGTGTGTACATTGCTTGTAGGTGGTGACAAGTACTGTGTGATGAGTGTGTGACACACTCATTGAATGTACTCTTGTTCTGTTTTTCACCCCTAGGTCCCTACAGCCTCTCCTGTCCCATCGACATGCCACACAGCAGATGCATTTCTGCTCATGGTGGCGATTGCACATCATTGAATAAACCCAGGACACATAAAGCAGATTGTGATCAAGGTGTATTTATTTACAGCGGTGACATGTGATTGTGTGCAAGGTGATGACAAAAGTGGTGCATGCTGTGACAATGATTTGTCGGCCATGGCTGCGTGATGGTCAAGGTGTACCCATGAAGTTCTATGTCCACAGTCCAACAGACACATGCCATTCACATGGCAGTGTGGGGTAGGATCGTAGTCCAAGTCAGTGCAGTAGGTGGTCAGGGTGGCTGGCTGACTCACTGGCGTTTGGTGCGTGCGAAGTCCTCTCTGGACACCTGTTTCCTCTTCGGACGGCCCCTTCCACGTTTGGAAGGGGGGGTGTGTTGGGCTGCTGGTGGTGGCTGAGGAGTGCTCACTCGCTGTGGACGCAGGGGAACGCGATGCTGCACGAGCCTGCGCCACAGCAGGTGGTGGCGGAGGTGGTGTTGCTGGCCTTGCTTGTGCCCTCCCCCCCACCACCAGCTGGCCCATGAGGGCCGCGATTTGGCCCATATGGGCGTCCATGGACCTCAACACCCCAAGGACCTCCCGCGTGTCGGTAGCCGACCTGGCCCATTCTCCTTGGGCCACTTCATAGGCCCCAAGGACTCTGTCGATTTGCGGCAGGGCTTGGCTCCCAGGCACAGATGGCGTTGGCCTGACCCTGCTCCTCCTACCAGTACTGCTGCCACCGACCTGCCCACTAGCCACATTGCTCACCACGGTCCTCGCTCTGGCTCCCAGGGTGGACCCAGACGGCCGGGCCACCCCTTGCGCTGGTTGAGTGGTCAGGGATGGCGTGGTGGTGGTGGTGGTGGCCGCAACGACCGTGGCAGCAGGGTTCTGTGACTGGTCAGCAGCCCTAGGTGATGTGTTGGTTGGTAGGAGGGGCCCTGGGGAGCGGTTGGGCCCTGCCACTCCAGACGGGCCTAGTGGGTGGTCCTCGTCCGAAGAGGTGTCCAGGTCTTCTACATCCGTGAGTCCGGGTCGGGGGCTTGCGGACTGGCTGTGCTGGCTGCTGTCTCCCTCTCCAGCATCCAGCAGTTCGGCACCTGTGGGGAGAATGAGATAGGTCATTGTGTTGCACCTAGCAAAGTATGTATTGGTTGTCTGACATTCACAGTTCGTGCACTGTCGTGCACAGGTTTCCCAGGGGCGTGTGTGTGGATGTACGATGTGTGTATGCGTGGGCTAGGCAATGGAACTGTGTGATGTGGACATGTGGCATGGAACGGATTAGCAATACCGATGGGTGTGTGTTGCTATGCTCCTACATTTTGTGGCTCGGGTGTATGCGGGCTCCAGACCCATCGACGATGGTGGGTTGAACTATGGTTTTGGGGTTCAAATGGAACGCTTAGGAACGCAGATGGCAAAAGGGGGTACAGCCCCCTCAACGCTTTTGGGTTGAAATATGGTTTTGGGGTTCAAATGGAATGCTTAGAAACGCAGATGGCAAAAGGGGGTACAGCCCCTTCCACGCTTTTGGGTTGAAATATGGTTTTGGGGTTCAAATGGACCGCTTAGAAACACAGTTGGCAAAGGGGGTACAGCCCCTCAACGCTTTGGGTTGAAATATGGTTTTGGGGTTCAAATGGAATGCTTAGAAACGTAGATGGCAAAAGGGGGTACAGCCCCCTCAACGCTTTTGGGTTGAAATACGGTTTTGGGGTTCAAATGGAACGCTTAGAAACGCAGATGGCAAAAGGGGTACAGCCCCTCAACGCTTTTGGGTTGAAATATGGTTTTGGGGTACATACTGTGAGTCATGGGTGCAGAACGTGACATGTGTTCTGGCAACATGACAGTGCATAGACAAAGGTGTGTGTCTGTCTAACATACCCGGCATTTCTGCTGACTGTTATCATTTATGGACATTACATTGGTAGCATTGTTGTGAGTTCGTGCTTGTTGTGTGCCACACGACGTATTGCAGATGGGCAAAAGTCCTTGGTGTGCGTGCTGCCCTCGAACATGTGCATCAATGCAGTGCTCTTGGGGTGTTGACTATATTATGTGTGTTGTTACTCACAGTGTGACGTGCGCTTCAGTCACTGCAGGCACATGATTTGTCATGGGCAGGTATCTTTGCATGACTACTGTATGAGGGCCAGCTGTTCGGATGACATACCTTCCATGACACTGGGGCTGACAGATGAGATGGATGATATGTTGAATGTGCATTGTGTGCCTGTGTGTTTCATGGGTCCAGTGGTGTTTGTGTGCAATATTGTGGTTCCACGCTGTTACTTCTAGTGAGGTTTGTCTTACATGGGCGTTGTTGTACGATGTGTGGGTGACAGGCAGTAAGGACTACATGGACAAGACTTCGATGGTGTTGCTGATGTGTGTGATGGGTGGCACAGTGCCTGCCGTGTGGGTCTGTACTCCAGTGGGACTTGTGCATGCAGACGTGGCTCCTTAGGTGTTGCTGTATCTGTGATGGGTCATGTGGGGTATGACTCTGTGATACATGTCCGTGTGCACATTGGTCACATGATTGTGACAGGGAGCAGTGCTGCGTGTTCCTCTGCTACGTGACATGTCCCATGTGTCAGTCGTAATACTGTCCTCATGCCTACAGACACCCCGCCCTGTACAGTCTCCCACCTACAGGTTGTTTTTTAGTGCGCAATGCAATGGATGCCACATGGTTATGGGCGGGAGGGGTGCTCCATGTTGCTGGTCTGTGGGAGTGGGGGCGGTGTTGTGAGTTGTGGTGATGGCCTGACACCCACAGAAACCACTGCATGTGGGGTGAGATGTCTACCTGTCGGATGCAGGTGTGCACTGCAGTGGCTGACGCATGGGTGTGGGGGGTGCTCCACCTTGCTGCGCTGGGGGCCTGGTGGCTGTTGTACTTCAGCTGTCCCCCCTCCGACCCACTGCCTTTGTGTTCCGGCTACTTACCTGTTACTTGTCGGTTAGTGCAGCTATGGCTGACACATGGGTGTGGGGGTGCTCCACCTTGCTGCGCTGTGGGACTGGGGGCCTGGTGGCTGTTGTACTTCAGCTGTCCCCCTCCGACCCACTGCCTTTGTGTTGCGGCTACTTACCTGTTACTTGTCGGTTAGTGCAGCTATGGCTGACACATGGGTGTGGGGAGTGCTCCTTCTGGCGCTTCTGGAGTACAAGGGGACCTGGTGGGAGTTGCGGTGCTGGCTGACTGTACACATGCCCCCATGGTTATGTTAGTTGGTAGGTTTGGGCTGTGTGTGTGAGTGTCTGTTGCATGTGTGAGTGATGTCTTTTGTATTGTGTACTGGACATGGGGGTGTTTGTCCCTCGGAGCTATGGCATGGTGGTAGTGCATGTGAGTACATAGCGGTGTGCTGGTATACGTTTGTTTGTACTTACCAGCCTCAACTCCCCCTGGTAATCCGGTGAGGATCTCCGGATGTATGATGACTCGCACCTTCTCCTCCCACGCCTTGAAGGTCTTGAATAGCGCGGGATTACCTCCGCCAGTCTTGGCAGCCAGGTGATGATTTTTGGCCTCCTTCTTCTTGACCACGCTTTTCAGGTCGTTCCACCTTTTGTTGATTTCGCCTCTGTTGCGTGGCACGTTCCCGACTGCATTGACCTGGTCTACGATCCTGCTCCACAAACGGTTTCTGGTGGATAGTGGTGTCTGTTGGACCTGGTTGCCATAGATTTGTGGGTGCACCTTGACGATCTTGTCGACCATGACCGTCAGCTCAGTGGAAGTGAACTTGGGCATTCTGTGTGATGCCATGGTGTGTGTTTTGGTGTTTGTGGTGCTGGTGCGGTGTGTGGTGTGTGATGTGCAGGGTGTTTGTGTGGCAGGTGTTTGGTGGTGGTGGTGATGGGTGTGATGGGTGCGTGTCTGTGGTGTGCTACTGTCCTTTGTGTCTCGCTGTGTTCTGTGCTGTCGTCCTCTGTTTGTAATGTTGCAAGGGGTTGTGGTCTGTGAAGGGGCTTGTTTTGTACTTGCCTATGTGGGTGTGTCATGATGGTCTATTGTTTTCAGGTGTGTTGTGGCTGGTGTTCTGGGATTTGTAGTTAATTTGTTTGTCCAGGGGGGTGTGTTTCCGGGATGTGTACTGTGTTTGGGTATTTGTGCGTGGGTTGCTGTGTGGACTTGTTGGCCATGTTGTGTGTGTTTGTTTTTGTCCGCGGATGATTTCTGTGCAGGGACGTGGCCGCCAGAGCTTCCGCCGTGTCCATTTTCGTCACTGTTGTTTACGCTGGCGGGCGGTGTATTTGTGGATTTTCCGCGCTCATGTCGGTGCGATCCTAATTTCACGGCCGGTGTCTCGGTCGTCAGGGCGGTCGGTTTTGGGTTGTCGTGCGTATTTCCGTCCGTGGCGGGCGGATGGACTTGGATTCGGACATGGGCGGGCGGTATTTTTTGTGTATTTTCCGCCGCCGGCGGTTTTAGGCTCGCGCCATTGTAATTGCTCGGTCGGTATTCAGACGGTGTGGGCGGGCGGATTTCTACCGCTATGGTAGATGGCGGATTTTTTACCGCCCGGTATCGTAATGGACACCATAGTTTTTATTCAGCTCCCCACCACTCTCAATCCCGTATTGTTTATCTTTTCCTAAGTAAATCCCTGTCTCAACATGCCATTCACTCTGAAATTGGTTCAATTTTAATATCAGATCACGCCCCTGTTTTAGTTGATATTGATTTGATCCCCTTTTTCCTGCATCCTGGAAGATGGCGTTTTAACAACTCTCTATTACTCGACCCCAATTTTTGTCAGAAATGTAATTCATTTGCTTTGGAATTCTTCGCCATTAACAACGTCCCAGATTCTTCTTTTGTGATGATCTGGGATTCCTTTAAAGCTGCTGCCAGAGGTTTTATTATAAATTATGTAGCACAGAAAAAGAAACTCTTGGAAACCCAGTCCTTTAAACAATTAGAATACACGTATTATCATTCTAATAATGAATCTGCTTTGAAAAATCTCATTGACGCCAAAATCACTTTTAATAAAATGTCCACTAATGCAGCTTCCAACTTCCTCCTGAAAAGTAGTTCCCGTTATTATGGTGGCCAAAACAAGATGGGTAAGCTGTTGGCTAATTACCTAAAAGTAAGGAAGGATAGAACTAAAATAGAATCGTTACAGGGTCCTGCTGGCTCCCCTATTTATAAAAATAAGGATATTTTAAATGAATTTGTTTCTTTTTATAAAAATCTTTATACTCCTGAATCACTACCAGATAATTCTGATCTTCTTTCCTATTTTCGATCCATTCCTTCTCCTCCATCTAGCCACATTGATTTTGACTCCTTAGGAGCTGATATTTCCCTAGCAGATATATCTCACGTTGTTTCGGTACTTCGCCATGGGAAAACACCTGGCCCCGATGGTTTTACCATTGAATTTTATTCTCATTTTGCAAATATTCTTCTTCCTAAACTTTTATCTGTATTCCAGTCCTTTGGTATTTCTGGCGCCTCCAGTGGCACGTTTCAGGAAGCACTAATCTGTTTAATTCCCAAAGATGACAAAGATCACTCTCTTTGCAAGAATTATCGCCCTATCTCGCTAGTTAACACAGATTACAAAATTTTTGCGAAGATTCTGGCGCTTCGTATTGATCCTATATTGCCTGATCTTATTGGCCCTGAACAAGCCGGTTTTGTTAAAGGACGACTTGCATCCGACAATTCCCGAGTTTTCTTTAATATCCTAACTAAAGCTTCTTCCCTTGATCAACCGCTTGCAGCAATTTCCCTAGATGCCGAGAAGGCATTTGACAGGATTGGTTGGGACTTTAAGTATCAAGCTTTGAAATGGGCTGGTTTTCCTCCTAAGCTGATTTCTTTAATCTCCTTATTATACTCTAATCCCCGGGCTTCAAAATTTGCTAACGGCAAGACTTCTGATTACTTTTTATTACGTAGGGGGGTGAGACAAGGATGCCCTTTATCTCCTTTATTATTTGTCAGAGCCCTAGAACCTTTCCTAACTAAAGTTAGGCAGGATGACCGCATCACAGGTTTCCAATTCGGATCTCATCAAATTAAGTTATCAGTTTATGCTGATGATATACTTTTATATTGCTCTAATCCTGAAACTTCGCTCACTCCTTTCCTTCAACAAGTATCCTCGTTTTCTAAGCTCTCGGGTTATCGTCTCAACGCTGATAAATGCGAGGTCTTGCCTTTAAATTTTCTTTGTCAAAAACATCTCTTTGTTTCCTCTGGTTTTTCCTGGCAGCCCAGTAAAATAAAATACCTTGGTTTATGGTTTACTCCTTCGTTATCCGACACACTTAAAGTCAATTTTGATTACATCATTAAAAAATTAAGTGACACCATTACTCGTTGGCATCCTCTTTTTCTCTCCTGGTGGGGTCGGTTAGACTCTATCAAAATGATGCTTTCCCCTTTAGTGCTATATATTATTTCTATGATTCCTATCCATATCCCTCAATACTACTTTAAAAGAATTGACTCCACTTTAACGAAATTTTTGTGGAAAGGTAAATCCTTGCGTATTGCCTTATCTTCCCTCAAGAAAGATAGACCACATGGTGGCCTCAAATTCCCCGACTTTAAATCTTATCATTCTGCTTTCTCATTAAAGCAAGCTGCTAAGTGGATTTCTACGGATCTTCCCTTGCACCCACCTCTTTGACTACAATTAGAAAAAGTACTTATTGCCCCTTTGACTTCCAAGAGATTTTAACCTTTACTGCCAATATTGCTTCTTTGCCCTCCCCGGTCATCTCTCACTCTGTAAACTTTTATCTCCCCTTTTCTCTTCCTCTCGTCCTTCCATTAACTCCCTTCATAATCAGCCTATCTGGCATAATAAATTTATACGAATTCGTGATCGCTCTATATACTGGAAAACATGGCATTCCAGAGGCTTATGCTGGCTCTCTCAACTTATCTCTGATAACAAACCCCTTACTTTTCCCGATCTTCAATCTAAATTTTCTTTACCGACATCTTCCAAACCGCAATATAATGCTCTTCATCTCTCTCTTAAGCAATTTCTTCAAAGTTTATCACTTTCTACCGATTTTCCTGTGGCTTCTGTATCCTTACTCTCAATTTTAGAAGCTTCTCCTTCAGCTTCCAACATTTACAAATCTTTATTATTCACTTCAGACAGACTCAAATCAAAAACTGAGATGATGTGGGAAAAAGACCTTTCCCAAGAATGGCCAATTGCTACTTGGGATAAAATCTGGTCTAAACTTCATAAGACTGCTCGGGCTGCAAACACCACACAAACCCTTTTTTTCATATATCATAGAACATTGCTCTCCCCTATGTCCCTAGCCTCCTTTTCATCTGAATCATCCTCTATATGTTGGTCCTGTCCCTGTCCCGTCGCAGATTTAAAACATATGCTCTTTGAATGCCCTTCCATCCACCATTTCTGGCAGTTAGTCTGGTCTCAAATTAAAATAATTTTTAAGGTCCAAATCCCCTTCTCCCTCACAAATTTATTTTTAAGGTACTTTGTCTCCCCAATGGCCTCAAACGCCGTTAAGTTTTAAACTTATTATTAGCTATTGCTTTTCATTTAATAACTTCAAACTGGAAACAGGCAGATAAAGTCACTTTTAGAGCCTGGTGGAATGCTGTCTGTTTTCATCATCGACTAGATACTAATTATGTTTCTCCTATATCCCTAGAAATTAAAAGGGATCTTTCATGGCTCCCCCTAACAACTTATTTATCCCAATCTGCTTTTTCCTCTACAGCCTCTAAAAATGTATCTGATGAAGTACGGAAACCACCTTGAATTTCTCCCTTTGCCTTCTTTCACTTTGGCTGTTTAATTAGTTCATGCTTTAGGTATGTTTAACATAGTACTCCTCTACATTTCATTTTGTTGGTATGCTTACTCTGTTAAATTATCTACACAAACTGTATGTTGTTTTAACTGGTTCTTATTAATTACATTTGCTCCCTCCCCTCTGATTCCCCTTTTTTCCCTTAATCATTTTATTGTTTAATAGGATTGATTATATCCACTGTATTGATGCTTTATTTTCTTTTGTTATTTCTCAATAAATCAAACTTTAAAAAAAAGAATAGTTCCTTAACACAGTCCCTAATGGGAACCAACTCTATAGTTGGCTAAAGCCTAACCCACTATTGGATGGGCCTTAATGTAGCAATATCTGATATTGATCTAAGATTTAGATCAAATCTGAGTGGAGGAGTTGGGGTACTGGTGGGAAGCCCTCCCACAACCTCGGCATCATCCTCGACAGCGAACTATCCATGAAACGACAAGTCAATGTCGTCGACTCAGCCTGCTTCCTCACGCTCTGCAAGGTCTTTAAGTGGTTACCCATCAGCACCAGGAAGACCGTAACACAGGGTCTCATCACCACCCAACTACACTACGTCTAAACAGTCTATGCAGGCACCACCTCCAACCTCATGCAAAGACTTCAAGCAATCCAGAATACAGTGGCCAGACTGATCCTCAACCTGCCCAAGAGAACACACATCACCCAGCACCTGAAGGACTTCCACTGGCTTCCAGTTCAGAGGAGATGCCACTTCAAGCTCCTGACACATGCCTATAAAGCCCTCCATGACCTAGTACTCACCTACCTGAATCACTGCCTGCATTTCCACCGACCACCTAGGAACCTCTGCTCCGCATACCTTCGCCCTCGCAGAGATCCCTTGCATATGCCGCAGCTGCACCAGAGGGAGATCCTTCTCCCATCTCACTGCAAAAGTCTGAAACACCTGTCCACCTCTGCACTGCACCCTCTCACTAACTTCAGGAAGGGGATCAAGAACTGGTTTTCGACTAAGCCCGGGAGCAAGCGCCTGGATACCTTCATCAATGGCAAACAGCTCTATACACATTCCTCTTCATTGATTGATTCAGAAGCGACTCAAGAAAGGCATTTTCCACTTTTTCAAAAGAGTCAAGGTTACAATGTCCCCACAAGTCTGCCCCATACAAGTCTGCCCCTCAAGCTTGAATTTCATATATCTCTATAGGGGGAGAGACAGCATAGGCAGATGACCTATGGGCAAATCTTATCATGAATCAAGCCCTTTGTTTTAAGGTCAGTGCACTCTTAGCTATCAGGGGTAACCAGCTATAAGAATCACTGATTCTCGCACCAAGATAGTCAAAGTCGTAGGGCCAGTCCAGTTGCTGACCCTCTACATATATACAATGCCCTTAATTTTTTTGCAGGCACTAAAAATCATATATTTGCTCCTCCCTCCGCGTAACCGCCCTAAAAACGTTTGGGAATTGTACAGAACTTACCTGGCCACCAAAAATAATGATGATGGGAGCGCCGACTCCCCTGTACTCCAGTAAGTTGTTGTAAGGTATGCATGACCACTACGACTGTTGTATGTATCTCTTGCGGATGCCTTTGGGACTTATCCCTTCACAACTGTTTATTTTGATGAGGCTGCCTACCTAGGTATATATTACCATGTCGACGCGGTCTAGTATTACGTGATTTTTCTTTGTTTTACAGGTACCTGGGATGCGGACTGCTCATTGTAGATATGCAATGTAACAATAATTTGTAATATGGTTCCATGATGGACTCCTTTACTGTACGCTGCACTTATAGTATTGCCAGCAGTTGGTCTCTGCTTTTGCTTTGTTTTTCTTTTGTATTCAATAAAATTTAAATAAAGTTTTAAAAAAAAACAAATCATATATTTAGCTTTATTACATTTGATTTGTAATCCATACTTCTCACAGAATAGGCAAAATTTCCCTAAGAGGGTTGAGAGACCTCGGGCAGTTTTAGAAAGGAGTAGAGTGTCGTCTGCAAAAATCTGGCCTGGTATTTTATGTCCTGCAATTTTTGGCGAGTCATTTTCACAGTTTGTAAGATAAGGGATGCACTCATATATATATGAAAGAAAGAGTGTGGGGGCCAGGATGGATCCCTGGTGGACGCCTCTTTTATTAGGGATGTCCTCTGTTTGTTCTACAGCGTGTCCACATCTAATCTAAGTTCCCTCTAATATGGCCAGGTATTGCAGAGTCCCCTACCATCAAGTTGACCCAACCTCCCCTCCAGAGACCCGGGGGCATTTTCCCGCCCCCCCTTTTCCACCGAGGCACAGGTAATAAATCAACATCCAACACAGATCTTAGAATAGGGGTCGCATAACCCCGGCCGTATTTTTATTAAAATTAAAAAATCATAATTTGAAAATTTGTAAACATTTCCAATACGCAGAAAACCCACACATATTCAACAACCTAATACATTTCATATACAACTTATTTCCACATCTTTATGGCTGACCTTAACACGTATCTAATACATAGCCATACCTAACCTAAAACTGAAATATGTACAATTTGTTTTCTGCGTATCCCGGATGAGCCTACATGCAAGGTCATGACTGGTCCCAACTACTTGCTAGGTCCCCCTTCTTACCGGAGTGACCTTGCGCAGGAGGCCCGGTTGCCCATCAGTTTCCTTCCCACGTGCACCCCCTACGCCCTTCAATACTACCTTCCAGGGACTTCTGTTATGCCAACTTGGTGCCCATGCGCCTGTGCGGGGATTGACCCAAGGGCCTGCCGGAAGCGGAACTTCCTACTCCCGCAACCCTCAGCCTACCGCTGAGTGTGCTGAGTGGAGTGTGATGAGAGACCATTGCCACCCCCCCACGCCCCCCCCAGGCGTCTCCATTAATAATGGGATGCCTACTAAGAGATGGAAAAAATTGACCGACCAATCATGACCTTACCGCAGACCAAGGATACTCAAACATAAAATTCGTCAAGCAGAATGACGTCGCCCTGCAATGCAAAACATAACGATACAACATACTTGGCACAACATTGCAATACCTGAAAAGGAAAAAAACAACCAAATTCAAATCTGCAAGAGAAACCGTTACACACAACCTACACATTAACATTTCCTAGAATTGCTGCCTCAGGGGATGGTGGGGAAACAAAGAAGATCCTGGGTTAAATGAGGATCTCCGTCTCGTGGACGGAGGCGTGCTGTTATCCCAGGCGGAGCGGCGAGGAGAAGACCGTGCCGCCGCTCCGCGCTCCTTTTAAAGGAGCCCAGCAACCAAATACCAGTTTTAACAGGTCCCGACAGTATCCGGGACCTGTTCCTCCTACGTTGCCCCGGAAGTACTTTGAAAGCTTCCGGGGCATTTTGCTATCAGCCAATCACTGCCCACGGGGGGCGCCGGTCGCGTCATCGGCCGCGCTGACCCCACCCCCCACAGGAGAAGCGTCCCGGGGACCGGCACAACTGCCATATTTGCGGCGTGCCCCGAGTTCCCGGTGGCGCCTATCGAGGTGCGCGGCTTGGCAGCTGCGCATACCATAATTTTAACCGTGCAGGGGGAAATGGACGCGCGCATTGCAAAGTGCCCTCCTGCAGGCAGCTCTTAATGAGCTGTAAAGAGAGCACAAGTTGAAAAGGGACGCACCTTATAAATGCCAGCCCAAACACCTACGTGGAAAGCATGTTCTATTGTTATTTTTCTACTGGCTGTTTGAACACATTTGACCGCTTTTGTGGGGTACTCGGTTTTCATCAGAGACGTTTTAAGGCATGGGCAAAGGGGGCTCTGTCCCAGGGCCCCAGACTTTCAGGGTGCCCTCTGATAGAGCCAGCTCCATTCTGCAGTCTTGCCCTGGTGACCTTTAATCAGTGGCGGCTGGTCAATTTGTAAAGTGGTGAGGCTATCAAACTAAAGGTCATTTTACTGGAATACACTTGCAACATGTAAACAATAATATGCACAAGTCACATTCAATAGATTCACTTTTAATGCGCACAGAGTGTGCGCGTACACATGTAAAACCAGTGCTAGGCCTCACTCCTGCCACGAGTGTGATGTGCACACGAGGAAAGTGTTATTGATTAAACTGAAGTCCACACGAACAGAACACAGGTCTCAGCTCCAGTGGAGTAAAAACTTAGGATGCAGAAAAACCAAAATCAGCAAGGAATATCGACAAGACAAATGGGATACACGCTGCCATCGAAACTGTATCCAAAATGACATGTTTATTTTGCATAATCATAGGAACAAATGTTGATTGAACCTAAATATTATAAAATCTATTTTTCATGGTACAATGTCTTGTAACCAAAGCAGCGTTTCATTTTCGAAATTTACCTCGTTATTCTTAAAAATCCTTTTCTTGGGAATGTTAAAAAACGAGCTTTTCTGAAATGACAATTTTGCTTCTATTGCGAAAGCATTTATGTTTTGAGTCAGCGCTGGGTCCTGGGGCCTGGGGCTTATCTCTTTTCTCTTCCAGAACAGCAGTTCTGTCATCATTGCACAAAGAACTTCCAAAAACGATAGGGGCATATCTACAAGGCCATGCGATAATTATCGCTCAGCGCTCTTAGCGCGAGGATAATTATCGCAGGCCGAAACTGAATTTATATCGCGGAGTTAGCGTGCTATCAGCAACGCTTATCTCCAAAGCGATAAAATTCAGAGCGCAAGCAGCCAATTGTGCGATTATCGCTGGAAATACAGCGATAATCGCACAAGGTTTGGCGATAGCTTGCTGATAGGGCCACACATACTTAGCCATGATATCCACCTTCCATAGGATATCATGGCTAAATCAGTGTCAAAGCAGGCGTAAGGAAAGTAGCGATAACAGAGGTTATCGCTACTTTGCTTATCGCTATGCTTCTTTGCGTGGGGCTTGATAATAGGAGAAATGTCGCTTAGCGACATTTCTCCCGTTATTCTGGGGAGGAACGCCCACTTTGCATCTCATTAGAGATGCAAAGCTGGGCGATAGGAAAAGGGCGAAGAAGCATGGATTCACGCGTTAGCGTGTCGCTTGCTAATAGGGCGTTAAAATGATCGCCGCTTTTCGTCCGAAAACGGACGCTAAAGCGGCGATAATTTTAACTCCGGCCCTTGTAGATATGCCCCGATAGTCAGTACACATACAAACACAATCACACACACACACACAAACAGACACACGTACACACATAAACTGGCACAGGCTTGCAGACAGGCACATAAACAATATAAGCATGCTCTCACCCATTCACGCAACATGGAAACTTACCTGGGATAGTCCTCAGTGCCCAGTTTCCTCTGCATATCGATTCCCAACTTTTAGCTCGAACAAGCAAGGCGCCAGCGCGAGACTCACACCCTTATGTCCAATCAGAAGCTCAGATAGGACGTAAGGATGTCCTTTTCCATTATCGGGGCTTCTGATGGGGCATAAGGGCGCATGACTGACAGGCCCCAATTCACCATTATCTGACATGCTGCACATAGCTGCCAAGGTTTCAGATTGCTATGTGTGACATTTTCATAATTTCAGTGTAATTATGAGTGACATTTCAAAAACTATGAGTGACACTTTCTCGTGAGCAAAAATAAAGCAATGAAGACGAGGGAAACATATAAATAACAGAAATTACACTCATTTGAACAATGAAAAACTCTAAGAAGATCATCTTAAAACTGCTGCAAAGCACCTGAAATTGAAGGGCACTAACCTAGTGCCCTTTAACCTGATTGTACTGTTAAACAAATGTGTAATGATGATATTAAACATTAAACAAGTCTTTCACAGGCAGTACTTTAGTAACAACAGTTGCAATGCACGAATGATGACAGTGGCTCCAAGTCTACCTCACCCCCACCCAAAATGAGTTAGAGTAGTGCGGTAACGCACATAGCTGAAACTACAGTGAGGAGACAGACTGCGTGATTGTAGTTTAAGGGCAGGCAGGCAGCTTAGTTAATAAACATGCTCTAAATAACACCATATTTATTTTCACTACACATATGTCTTGTACTCTCAATTAAAACTGCAGACTGGTTGAAAGCTTACAGGCAAGGGTGGACTTCCTTTTCCTCTTTACATTGCATCAAAGATGACTCAATTTCTGATCCGTGTATTTTTAACATTTTCATGAAAGGAATACCTTTGTGATAAGAGTACAACTCTTAGATTTAAAGATGCAAATTTGGTGGCCAGTGGTCAAATGAAGTGGGCGTGTGTTTTAGCACTCCACTCCTGACTCCCAGAATCAGCATCCCACAGTGCTGTGCGCCCCAAACATCAAAACTGAGGGGTAAAGCGTGAATGAATACCACATATGCGGATTTGTGAAGCATTGCCCACTGTTTTCTGTAGCTGTGAATATAAGCCCTGGAGTATTCCAGAACTTGGTACGGCAGCTGACATTTTGGGCAGGACACGGGTGGACAGAGAGGAGATCGGCCCATATTCTGTGGTCACCTAACAGGAGCTTCACTAGAGGGCAGCCGCAGGAGTCAGATGGACTGCAGAACAATGCAGTGTCCAAGTGAGAGGGCCCTGGAGGACACAAGATCTGACGATCTCATGACTGCGCGCCAGCTGAAAAAGTACATTTTAAGCATAGCAAGTCAGTGCAACTAAGAGATGATTACTGTCAGTTCAGGCACTTACTTCTCTGCAGGTGGGCCCCGTGGTGTCTGGCCCGCTAGGACTGGAGGAGACTACCGTGGCAACCAACACAGCATGATTCTGGCACACAATCTGCTTCACAGGACTCTGACGACAGGACTCTGCTGCTGAACCACTCTGACGGCCCGGGCTGGTGTAGTTCACATTCAGCAGCCTGGCCGCTGGCGCCGGTGGGGTCCGTCGGCTCTACGAGATCAATACCGCCGTGGTGGTGGTGCGAGTGACCACTTGCTCAGCCATTGTGCCCACAGGGGGTCCGGCGGCCGCGTTGGACCATGACTGAGCCGCACGGCTGTGCAGCACTGCGTGCAGTCTCCCCCGCAGTGCCCGATCATCATGCGGCGGCTGTGCCGACTGACCCTGAGTGACTGCCAGCAGGTGGTCGATCATGCTGTGCCGGCGTCCCGCCGATCCAACAACACGGCCGGGCCGTATTTTAATATAAATTATTGCCCCTCTTGCGCAGGCCTAGCAGCAGCACACTTGACTCAGACAGTCTCAGAAGTAAGACTGTCTAAGGGATGCCGCGCGGACCGGACGACACAGCTGCAACTCCTCCAGTCGAGTCCCCGGGCCGGCCCCGCCGCTTCTGGTCACCAACCTCACTTCCTGTTCCAGGAGGACGTGAGGCCGGATTTCAGGCAGCAGCCAGGCAGATTGTTAGTAACATTGTAGCAAGCACTGAGTCGGAGAGAGGCAGAGCAGATCTTTAACTGTTGAGCTGCTGCTGCCGGCATTGAGTGAAGTCTGCTGCGGCCCGGGGAGCACACACGGCTGTCAGTGCCGGCGCGCTCTAGCACCTGGCGTCAAGTGGGCAGCCATGTGGTCAGTGGCAAAATGCGTGACAATGCATTTCAGTGCGGTGATGCGGGAACACCACACTGAAATGCGTTAGCGTCACGCCTGATGCGTGATACTTGGCAGGCCTGGCTGCACTGCCTGACGCTAGTGCAGCATGTCAGATATGTATTGCATCTGTGAAAGGACGGGCTGAAACAGCCCATGCCTGACACATGCGCAATACAGCCCAGAATAGCCCTCTTCTGGTGATAGGTGATATTGCAGCTTTTACATGTAAACAAGTGATCGGTGAGATCGTTTCATTTTCATGTAAAAGCTGCAATCTAATAAGAAAGGAAATGCGAGTGAGACTTGTTTGTGGGGGGTCCCCGCCCTTTTGGCCCCTATGGAGAATATGCCACTGCCTTTAATAATTCTTTAACAGACGGTTTTCCTTTGTTTTTAATGTGAGTGATGTGTGAGAGTCTATTACAGACATTTTGCAGAGAAATGCTTTGTTTGTTTCATGCAACATCCATTAAACAAACTTTCTTTTGAATCGAAACAGGACCTCACATAACAGACATTATTTGCAGTAATATTAGTGAGCTGCTGCTGTTACAATATTGAAAATACGTCACTATCCCTGAACATTAGATGCAAACACATTTAGGGGCTTTAAAAAAGTAGAAATTGGATCATAACTTTCAGAGCTATTCTGAACACGGGCCCCCAAAATACGGCAGTGATTGAGAAGCAATGCTGTGCTAATTTTACATTGTAAGTCACTCGGTGCCTTGACTGATCCCCCCCCACCCCCACCCCCACATAAATAAGAAGATTAAATTGGAGACTATAAACTCCCTACACAGGTTGATGTTAAGGGAATTTTGACTGGCCTCTTGTGTTTTTAGGTACATCCTGTCAGCACCTGCACATGCCTATTTCCTTCCTTACTTTGTCCCTTCAGCACTATAGTGACCTATTTATTTTCAGTGCAGTTATGCAATAAACTCATTGAAAATACTAACTAGGGTCATGCCACTAGCCTATATGTCATTAAAATGCATATCTCTTTTGCCACATTTACACGTTTGCTTCTAATCTCTTAACAGTAGATGAGGCGCAGTGAAGTTGACTTGTGAGAGATGCCGAGAGAGAGTTAGTGACGGAGTAGTTGTGAAAGGGTTTCAAATGTGTGTAAGAGTGAGTGGGATGGAGACCAAGGCCCGGATTACACGGTGGCTGGATATATGCGCAATGATACTATTTGGCCGGGTATAACATTTTGCACCATGGGAAATTAAAGACAGACCTGTATTTATTGGGTCAAAAACAATATGTGTAGTCCCAATTTTGGGGACACAAATGCACCTACATACCACCTACTCAGAATAGGTGGTAAATGGGGCAGGAGGCAGGGGTGGGGAGAACGTCAGAGCTCAGTAGAGACTGATGGATAGAAGGGGAGCATTCTGTGCTTCCCCTGTGCCATGGAAAAGGTCAGCTTGGGGCCAAGGCTGCACCTGAAGCCCAAGCCTAATGTGATTATGCTGGCTAGACTTTCTGGCCTATAAAATGGAGTCTGGTGTTGCTGTACCTGGAAAATCTGGGTGCGGCAACACCGGGCTGGTTATAATTGGGCAGGTCGGTATCCCAACAAAAAAATGTCGCTCCACCCTACTTTCAATTGACTCCTAAGATTGGAGTTAGGAAAAGAGGGAGTGTAGGACCAGAGAACAACTGAGATCGATATACAGAGTGTATCAGAGTCTGAGAATGAGAGAGGGGGGAAATGGGCAGGGAAATAAGAGACAGGAGATGTAACAAAACAACAGAGCACAATTGATAGTGATTGAGAATGTGAGTGAGAGAGTGATTGGGTTAGACTGACCAAAAGTGAGAGTGGCAGCTTGCATGAGTGTGTCATTGAGCAAGACAGAGTAGAGTGAGACTGTGTGGGACACCAAACTCGAAAAAGTAGGAAAGTGAGTGTGTGGGAGGAAAGAGATTAATGTGAGAAGAGACAGAAAAAGAAGTGTATGGGATAACATTCTCTTGGTCTCTTCCTCTCCCTCTTCCTTCCTTTTCTAGAGAGCAAAGTGAAAAGAGGAACATGGAGGAATAAAGAGAGTGAATGAGAAAGGGAAACTGAGAGAGGGAGCCAAGGCATTCTGTAGCCTAGTAACTTATAGAGCAATGGTTCTGTGAGAAATTGAGACCTAAAACAGAGGCTTGCCATCTCTTGTCATAGGAGTGGCAGTGTATGCTTCTCGTGGCACAGCACCTCGGGCTTTATTTTTAGAATAACTGGGGTGTAAGTATTTGTTGTGATGAGCTTTGGTCTCATGTCTGGAGTATGGAGCACTGTGCCTAGTGCGTTCCATGTTCCACTCATGGGTCCAGGGTTCCAGAGCGGACAGTTGATGAACGGCTGGCCAGGGATGAGCTGCTCAACCTCTGCAGGCTGTAACTTACTTAATAAAGTCTTCTTACCTTACCACATTGTTTCCTTAGTGGTACATCTGGAACCTCCAAGATTTTGGCGACGAGTTGGCCAGCATCCCCTGCGGTGGTAGTGGCTCCGGACCCGACTCTACAAAATTTGACCTTTCAGAGGACCGACTATTTCCTCTGCTACGAGCTTGTTGCAGCGACGCACTCCGACGTGAGGAGTCCACATCGTTCGTTTTCCTGCCTCCTTCCAAAAGGATTAAAGGTATTTTTGGGCTGGCTCTGGGGAGCTCCGGCGACGGTTGGCGCTCGAGACTCTGCTCTTGTGCACTCATCTTCTTAGCAGTGCTCGAGGCCTCTCACGCGCTTTCCTCACAACCATTTCTACAAGCCCTATCGCCCAACGAAATCATGTCTGTACGACGTACCAGCGCGCTCACAGAACAAGCTCCACCACCTTTGGAAAGCACGTCCACACCACGTTGGCGGCCATTTTAAAGTTTTTTTTTTATCGGAAAAACTTTATCAACTCACCTCGAACCAGTTTATTCTACCGCTCACACCGGATTCACCGGACGGAGCCTACATTGGTTAGATCATCACTAAGGTACTGTTCTTTTGTGTTTTTGGTCATTATTTCATAGATTTCGACACTGCAATCTTCCGCTGATACACACATCCTAACGTGTGCATCACAATTGTCATCTGAGTTCCAGATTTGCTTTCGGTGATACACACACCTACTATTGTGTGTCACTTCACCCTGCTGTGAATACTGTGTGTCACATTACTACTGGAACTATGGAATTTAACTGTTACACTCCTATTTTACCATCATTTGCTTCATATTCTTCTTTCTTTATTACATCGTCTATAAAATATTCACGATGCAATCACAGGGTGCAATCATTTCTCCTCCAGTCTTCTTAGCCTCTCCAGGACCACTTGCCATTGAGTGGGAAGATTGGCTATCCATTTTTGAAAACTATCTGGAAGCTTTAGATGGCTCTGAGTTCAGCGCACCAAGGAAAAGAGCGCTTCTACTTAACAACTTGGGCAATGAAGGCCAATGAATTTTCAAATACTTACCCTCTGCGACCTTACCCGATGGCAATGCCATTGAAGATGTCTACGCTGAAGCTAAACAACGCCTGGAGCGTAGATTTGCCAAAGAGGTTAACATTGTCATGAACCGGTACAAGTTTTATACACACCATCAAGATGAGAATCAATCTATTGATGATTTTGTATCGAAACTCAGAGAGTTGTCAGTGAAGTGTAAATTTGGTGCAATGTCAGATGAATTAGTTTGTGGCCAACTTATTGTCCACTGTAAATGCAAAAAGACACAAGAACGTCTTTGGGCTGCAAAAAATCCATCTTTATAGGATGCTATCGAGATAGCCAAAGTAGTTGAACAATCCCAACACTGCATGCTGAACTAGACAACAAAAATGATGGTAATAGTGTATCAATAGTATCTAAAGAAGAGCTTGATGTTGCTACTGTGTTTAGATCTGGTCGACCTCCACAAAGAGGCAGACAACAGTTTAGGTCATGTTATAGGTGTGGGAGTTCTTTTCATAATTCAGATTTCCGCAAATGTTCAGCTGTTGACAAAATTTGTAAAAAATGTGGGCGTAAAGGTCACTTTGCCAATATGTGTAGACAATCTTTCAGACGAAAGGTGGCCATTGTAGAAGATGATTCCAGAGCCTTGTCTCATAACTTTGACACGTCCTACATAGAAACCAAAGTCCCATCTCATACAGATAAAATTTTAAGTGTAGATGATCCCTCTGATGACACTGGCAGAAAAAATAGACCCAAGGCTAATTTCATGAATAATGGGAAATTCATACAATTAATGGTAGACTCTGGGTCGATGTACACCATCATTCCCAAATCTGTTTTTAACATGTCATGGACTGACAGTATATTGTTGCCCAAGGACATTAATCCGAGCGGTTATCAGGGTGAAACTATCAATCTTCTGGGTTACATGAATTCGACCATAGAGTTTGGTGGCAGATCAGTGCAGGGCAAAGTGTACGTAGCTACTGACGGTCCACCCATACTTGGATGGATGCATCAGTATGACTTGTGTATTATAGTTGACCCCAGGGCACCCACCCAAGTGATGGTAGTGGAAAGTCTATCTCTAGAGAAAATACTGGATGAGGCAAAGGATGTTTTCAGGGAAGAATTGGGTTGCCTAAAAGGTTACGTGCACAAAATCATACTTAAATCAGATGCTCTCCCTATTCAACATAAAGGGGCCGATTCCGATTCGGGCCGGAAACCTCTGCGACCGAGCCGGACCCGGAGAGATTTCCGACCGAATCGGACTCTGGCAGTCCGACCGAACGAGTACGATGCGCACGCATGCACCTGGACTCGATTCGGTCGGACTCCATTGAAGTCAATGGGAGCCGGACGTACAACGCGTACGCAGGCTCCCATTGACTCAATGGGTGCGAGAGCAAACAGGGGCGCCCACTACAGCGGGTACGCGTTGATGCACATCGCGCCGTACATGCACAGGTAGGGGGGACCCATGGGTCCCCCCTGTATGCGACTCGCGCGGCCACGCATACAGGGGGGTCCGATGCGGACCCCCAAAGTTCGGCTCCGACAGCTCTTTCGAGCCAGACGGCGCGAGTCGGTCGGACTGCTTGCGGCGCGCATCGTACGTGCCCGGCCGGGGAACGACTCCATCGCACGGTGCGAGTTGTGTCCATGCGAGTCGGTCGGAGCGTGTTGAAGCCGCGTACGAGTTGGTCGGCGATTTCGCGGGCGCTTGCATCGTACTCGCTCGGCCGGACCCGCGTACGAATCGGTCGGGAAACAGGGCTCCGAATCGGATCCGGTAAAGCCGAATCCGATTCGGAGCCCTACCGGCCGAGATCGGAATCGGCCCCAAAGTGCGCAGGATACCCCTTGTAGCTAGAGCGGCTGTGAAAGAAATGTTGAAAGAAATGGTTACTTCAGGTGTCATTGAACCAGTGGAGAGCTCCTTGTGGGTTTCTCCGGTTGTGATTACAGAAAAATCGGATGGCAAATTCGGGTTTTGCATTGACCTTAGGTCACTAAATCAGAATGTGGTAGTAGATACATACCCGTTACCAAATATTAATGAGTTGATTTTGGCTTTGAGTGGTGGCAAATTCTTCTCCAAACTTGATTTAAAGAATGCGCACCATCAGATCAAGCTCCATGAGGATTCTAAACCACTCACGGCCTTCATCACTATGGATGGCATTTTCCAATGTACAAGAATGCCCTTTGGTCTTTGCTCTGCTGCTAGCATTTTCCAATGTATGATGAGTGTACTGTTTAAAGATGTTAATAATATTGTGTAATTTCAGGATGACATCCTTATTTTTGGTGACACCATTGAGCAACATAACCGTGCTCTCAGTCAAGCACTACTTAAAATCAAGGAATCAGGGTTAACCCTTAGGCATGAGAAATGCAAGTTCCTTGTCAACAAGGTTGATTATCTGGGGTATGAGATATCAGCGGAAGGCGTAAGACCCAAGCAAAATCTCTTAGATGCCATCCGCTTAGCTCCCATACCTTCAGATAAGGACAAATTGAGATCGTTCCTAGGTCTCGTTGAATATTACTCGAAATTTGTCAAGAACTTCTCTGCGAAGACAGAAAACTTGAGGTCTCTCTTGAAGAAAGGTATCACCTTTTTGTGGGGTCCCCAACAGCAATCGAGCTTTGACAACATAAAAAAAGACATTTGTGAGGCAGGCATCCTCACACCTTTTGACACCAAACTCAAATCCGCTCTTACTGTGGATGCGAATGCTACCGGTCTAGGTGCTGTCTTATCTCAGATTAGGGATGGCCATGAAAGAACTGTAGCATTTGCATCCAGAACTCTCACCAATTCGGAGAGAAACTACTCTGTGATAGAACGGGAAATATTAGCTGCTGCCTGGGGTTGTGAATATTTCAGGACTTATCTGTGGGGCTCTAAGTTTACATTGAAATCTGACCACAAACCCCTGATCAAGGTATTATTACCAGGTGGAACCACCAAATGTTCAGCAAGATTAATCAGGCTAGCCTCCCGCTTGCAGGAGTACTGTTACAATGTTGAATATATCCAAGGTTGGAGAAACATCCAAGCGGATTGTTTGTCCAGACTTTCCCTTGATTGGGAAACTGTTGACAAGTCTTCCGTCCTAAAGAAGGAAGCAGAAGGTGCGGTAGCTTCAATCCAAGATGTATTGTGTGTATCTGAAGCACAAGCCTTAACTGAAGCTGATTGGATAAAAGAAATGTCTTCAGACAATTCCATGTCTGAGCTCAAACGACTAATTATTCTCGGTGGCAGAAGAGAAAGTTCAGTTTCTCTATCTATCAGACCCTTTATCAAGATTTTAGATGAATTGTCTGTTTGTGGTGACTTATTGATTATGAGAGGCGAGTTATTTGTTCCTCCCTTAGCGTTGAGAAGCGATCTTATTAGATTAGTCCATGAAGGACATTTAGGCCAGACCAGAACAAAAAAAAGGTTGAGAGTGAACTGGTGGTGGCCTGGAATGGACTCAGATGTCGATGCATGGGTGAAGAAGTGTGAAACATGTAAAGAAAACGACAAATGACTCAGAGTGGGTGTACAAGCCTCCATGGGGCATATAACAGATCCAGGTCACCCATGGCACACTATTTGTCTGGATATTATAGGTCCCATGAATGATCTAAGGGTCGACTGTCGTTTTGCTTTGGTAGTGGTAGATGTTAATACTAAATGGTTGATAGTCAAGTTCTTGAAAGATATCACCACTGCTACTACTGTGCATACTCTGAAGGAAATTTGTGTAGGTGAGAGCGTACCCTCGGTTCTTATCACCGACAATGGTACCCAATTAACATCTGCTGAGATGCGCTCCTTCTTATGTTCCTTTGGAATTAAACACATTTGCACATCACTTTATAACCCACAGGGCAACGGCAAACAGCCTTGTCAAAGGCATAATACAAATGGCGATGTCCTGTGGGAGTGAGGTTGACCTGTTGGTGTCTGACATGCTTTGGGCTTATCGCTCAAGCCTACATAGTGCCACCGGCAAGTCACCATTTGAATTGATGCGAGGCAGATTACCCAAGACCAAACTTGTCCCCACTTGGATCAAAGACATGATATCCAAGAACACCTCTTTCAAAACCCCTCACCAAGATGTGAGTGTCGGAAAGAAGTTATGCAAACGCATTTGCTCTGGCGATTGGGTGAAAGTGCGCAGTGGTAGACCTGGTGCGCGTTTATCCAAATTTTTAGGACCTTTCAAGGTAATGCGTGCCCTTCCCCACGGGGTAATTCTTGATAATGGTGATAAATGGAACTATAGACGAGTAGCTTTATATCAGAAGGGTGACTCTGGCCGTAGTGTTGTTGTAAATTCTCATGATCTATCTCCCGGCAATGTTTTTTTGTCCATGTCTGACAATGAATTGACAGTTCCCTCTCATTCAAGACTCAGCACTCGTAGGGTTTCCCTAGGAGGTGGTGATGCTCCCACTTCCTCTGAAGCTGAACACACTGTCCCTGGTGGAGAAGAAAGGAGACCCATTAGAGGTCTTCATGATTACATTTGTGATTAATCTTCATTGTTCTACCAGAATGGAATCTTCTTTTTTTTGTTCAATTTTTATGGTAGTGATTAAGATGTGATATGTTTCTTCTATGCACAGTTGTGATATGTTTCTTCTATGCACAGTTTTTGGTTAATTTGTGTTTTACCCAGCTGTGCAATGTTTTGTTCTCTGGGCTAACCCTATTCTTGTCTTTAACCTTTTCTCTCTCTCTCTCTTCTTCTCTTCTTCTTCACCCTTTTAAGGGAAGGGGATGTGTTGTGATGAGCTTTGGTCTCATGTCTGGAGTGGGGAGCACTGTGCCTAGTGCGTTCCATGTTCCACTCATGGGTCCAGGGTTACAGAGCGGACAGTTGATGAACGGCTGGCCAGGGATGAGCTGCTCAACCTCCGCAGGCTGTAACTTACTTAATAAAGTCTTCTTACCTTACCACATTATTTCCTGAGTGGTACATCTGGAACCTCCAAGAGTATTCTTTAGTACAGTACCTGATACAAAGGTTTTTGTGCAGAGTAACTATTGAGTTGGCATTCTTTAAGACAGAAAGTGCTGGGTTGGCATTCTGTGGCTTATCAATGGATGGGTAGACATCCTGTTGTACAGCACCAATTCTTTGCCGTGGTAACTCGTGTGAACCTCATTTGCCACATTAAGTTATGGGCAGACCGTTGTCGTCTGATGATCGTGCTGTGCTGAGTAACTAATGAGCAAGCGATGCATTGGACAGTAATTTTTGAAAAGGCATTCTTTGGCACAATAACATATTTCCTGAGCCTCTGGAATTATGTTGTAGGGGAAAACTCAATTATGCAGCACATTTAACTAACTTACAAGCAGGGCCGAACTGGGACAAAAGACAGGCCTGGGCACCAAAATAAAAGTGTCCGTCATCAGCTAAGCCGATAGCTAAAAACGTGGCAAAAAGTCACAATATCAGGGAACCCAACAATGAAAACAAGCCCACTAGGCCATAAAACCGGCTCCCAACTGCTAAAAAACCTTCCCGCACCCTGATCTACCAAAACATCCCATCAGGCACTGCGTGATTGCCCTAAAGGCCAGTCCGACCCAGATTGCAAGGCAAGAAAAGGCACCTTACGCACCTAAATGTAGTATTTTCTGTGGCAGCATTGTAATAGTTTGTCATTTTGATTGACATATGTTAACAGTGGCAAAGGTCTTACCTAATTAGTATCAGTTTAACACCTAAATATAGCAATCAGTAAATGAAAAATGACCTGCCACTGTGTCTCATTAGATCTGTTTGCACTTCAATCTAAGATTTTTTTGTTAAAACCTGCAAATTATGCAAAAGATGAATTATGTGGCAAGTGCTGCAACTCCAGAATGCAGAAAATGCAAGAGCCACAGAATCACAGACATTATATAGTACAGACATTTATGGGAAGCTGGATTTTGTATAGTGATGTACAGAGTAACTGACGGCAGGATTCTGTGGCCCTGAACCTAATAGACATTCTTTAAAGCAGCAATTGATGAACTAGGACAGTAAGTATTGAGTATACTCACTAGGCACAGTAACTCAGATTCACATGGTTAAAGTTTCTTGATTAATTTACTAGTGAATGCATTGCTGCACTGTTCGCTGGCACCAGAACTGTAAAGTGCATGCCAAGAGTACACAAATTCTAATTGACGTATTTTGTAGCATAGTAACCGATTGATCAGCAAGGTAAGAAAGCACAAAGTAACTGATGTGTTCTTTGTGTGGAGTAGCTCTGGTTGCACAGCAGTAGCAGAGAACAGCCCATTACCTTGCTCTATGGCCTGGTAATATAGATGAAGATATGTTCTTATCACATGATTTCCAAAGAACATATCCACAGCTTACTAAATTGAATGATGATTATATATATACCCTTTGTGTGACAGGATGTATGATGAATATTTCTTCTGGGACATGTATGTTAATAGTCGATATTTCTGTTGTGAAATTAATTTAATAAAATCATTTTTGACCTTATACTGGGTAGATTAATAATATGTACATCTCTACAACGAAATAAAAAAATGTGTGTAACAGGAACGTACATGTGTTTGCCTCCACAAACCAGTAATGCTATGGAGCACTCTGGCAGATCTTTAAGTATTGGATTATTATTTTAATAACTCTTCTTCAGAACGGTTTTAAAAACGATGGTTTTTTAAGACATTTTTTAAACAATGCTTTTTAATATTCAGCCAATTTTATAACATGAATGAGAAGGGTACCAGTAGCTCTAACAGTCTCCGCACACCACTGAGAAAGTTGTGCATGCACACAAGTCGATGCCGCACATAGAGAAAACAAATTACAGGGAACATTGCATCTAACCCTTTCAAAAATTTCAGAATACAGAGCCCTTATCAAAGACAACAAACCAATTTCAAACCCTTTTCAAAACCGCCCAAAGTTTAGCCCTTGGGATGAGATCAAATGCAGCACGAAGGTCCACAAATGCCACAAATGAGGATCCCTAATCAATATCTACTGTTTTCCACTTGATGGCATGGAGCCGCAATATCTGGCCAAGTGTGCCTATATTGGTCCTACAACTTTCCTGAAGGTGGGATAACACTTGTCCCAGGGATAACCAATCCCACAGCCTTGTTAGAATCTGTTTACTAAAGACTTTTTGTATTTTGCCTATTAGACTAAGTTATGGGTCTATTGTTTCCCAGGATCATTTTGCACATTTTTGAATATTGGAATAATTTCCACGCCTTTCGAAGAGCTTGAAATAGGACCTCCTTATCAAAGTATTTATATAAGGACACCATATTTGTGGCGCAGAACAAAGCAGATCGGCCAGGATCCTATCTAAGCCAGGGGCTTTCCCAGGTTTATGGGTCTGGATTGCAGTAATAGTTTCCTCAAGGGTAAATGGAGTTATCTCATTACCAAACAATTCAGTGGGGTCTAATGTTTTATTAACAAAGTTCCCTTAATACATTAAATCCTCTGCATTGTGAGTTGTAAAATGTTCAACTTAGTCCCCAAAGGGGATATGGCAATCAGGGCGGGCTGGGTCTCTGCAACCGTTGTGTGATACCAGTTGCAAAAAACGTTTACTGTCCCTTTGTTTTGATGTTGTCATCTATTACATTTCTATGCCCTCTTCCAATCGTTCCAAACTCTGTTTACACGAGCTATCGACACTACTATTTTAGCATACATAGCTTCTCATATATTAATTTTTTGCATCTTAGAGATCCAGTAAGAAACTGAGGGAACTAAATCAGACTTCCACTTGGCCAAAACTAATGATCTAGCTACTAATGTCAAAATAAATATAATTTGAAGCTGCCCTATCGTCATCCCGAAGGGGGACTCCATGATGCCAAACAATGCCCTATACGCATCCAGAGCAATGATGCGGTATAGTCTTTGGCTTACTTCAGCAAAAATGCCCTGCCAAAAACCTTTAAGACACCTACATCTAAACATCATATGTAGCCAATCCCCCTTGGCCTGATTGCACCTAAAGCAGCTAGATTCTGCCCTCAAATACATTTTTTGAACTTTCGCAGGCGTATAGTACAGCATCCATTTGCTAAAGAAAGCCATCCATGTCAAATTAGTAGCACGCACCACTTTATGACTTAATCGACTTAATCGATTATAGAACTGCCATTGGGAGTTATCTAGTCGACACCCCGTCGAAGATTCAATAGATTGTAACAAATCCACAATCAAGACCTTCCTGCATTTGGGGTGGAGCCACCTATATCAGTACTCTGTACCCCGTAATTTGTTGACAAAGTAAGCTTTCCCTAGATCCTCTATGAACGATTCTCCCCCCATACCGTACCTCAAACAAAAGTGCTTAATTTGCACAAAGCTAAAAAAGAGAGATACACTAAGATTGGGGTTTGCATCAACTAGCCTACCCCATAGGAGAAATTCTCCATTACGATAGAAATCCTGCACCCTTCTTATACCCCAAGCGCGACTACTGATTGCATGTAGGAATTGATAGACGTAGCCCCAATGGAATACAATCTGCTAGTTTTAGCTGGTTGTGGCGGCGAGGGATGTCATATTCCTCCCAGATCTTATGAAAGCTCTCCATTGTCGTTCTTGGGGTCTTGTACCTGGATTTCTTTGACAGCCTTGGAGTTTCAGATGTCTTTAGCATAAGTTCTAGGTAGCAATGCCCTTCCCTCGAGCTAGCTGAAGACCTATTCAATCAATCCAGGAATGTCGCCTGGTAGTATGTCTTTATGTTGGGGAGTGCCACCCCCGCCCCCCCCCCCCACACTTCCGAATCTAGCTGCAGCGCCTGGATATTCAGCCTAGGTTTCTTACTCTGCTAAACAGACTGCTAATTTCCGAATTCACTGCTTTGAAAAATGACTGAGGACCTTTTATCATAACATTTGTGAACAGAAAAAGCAATTGAGGGAGAATGCTCATTTTGACTAAGGCAACCCACCCAATAATAGATATGGGGAGGTAATGCCATGACTTAAGTAATTTAGAAATCTTATCAAATGTAGTGCAAATAAATCATCCAGTTTAGGGGTTATAAAGATCCCAAGATATCTTATACATGGGGTCGCAGAGTAATGAAACTGTATTGCAGCCAGCAATACTTCAGGAGAGCAATTGAATGGAATTGCCACCGATTTCCCGTGATTTATCTTATAGCCCCCTATTCCTTAATTTTAGAAAAAGCTAGTACTATATTAGCCTTTTTGTTGGCTGCTAAATACAGAGCCATATCATCAGTGAATAATTTCAGCTTTGATGCCCCTGCCACGGGCAGTTGAATAGTTTCGTCCTGTCTTACGAAAAAAGCGAATGGCGCAATAAATAGAGCAAACAATATAGGGTAAAGAGGGCAGCCTTGACGCGTCCCACTGCATATAGGGATCTTGCCTGCCAGTTTCCCATTTATAACTACAGCCACTTTCACATTAAAGTACAGAGGGGCAGATTTACAAGAACTGGCGCATCCCTGCATATTAGCAGGGATGCGCCAGTTAATTTGCGACACGCTAAAAAACCCTTGCGCCACCATGGATGCGCCGCATTTACAATGTGGCGCACCATGGCGCAAGGATAGACAGATGCGTGACGCATCTGTTTGGCGTAAGGGCAGTGCGTAAGGGCAGTGTATTGCTGGAGTCGTGTCGCAAGTACGACACAACTCCAGCAATGGTTAGGAATGCCTATTCCTAACATGCTGCGTCACTCCTTACGCCTGCTTCAAGCAGGCTCAAGGTTTTGACGCAGTGGCGTTGTAAAAGTGACTCGGTGAAATCTTGTAGATTTCACAGCATCACTTTTACGAGGCTTTCCTGCGTGGGAACGCCCACCCTGCATACATTATACCTGACGCAGGTATAATGTAGCGCAGGGCTTTACAACGTGACACATCTCCCTAGATGCGTCACGTTGTAAATATGTCGAAACGTGGCGCATTGTTTACGACGCCGCTGCGTCACAGAAGTGACGCAACGGCGGCATGAAGTTGTCGCAAGGGGCTTGTAAATCTGCCTCAGATTCTTTAAAACCCTTAGGAATCTGGAAGGAAAGGCGAACTTTGTTTAAACTGAAAAAAGAACACTCCATTGAACCTGGGTGAATGCCTTCTCGACACCTAGCATTATAATTGCTGCTTTAATCTTCTATTTGGAAAAAAAGTCAATCGCTTGGGTCAGATAGTGTGCCTTAGTTGCCATATTTCTCCCCACAAGGAACCCGTTCTGATCATTATGGATCACCGAGGAGGCTACAACTGCTAGACGATTTGCCAAAATTTCCTTTCACAACTCATAGTCGCAGTTGAGTAGATTAATAGGTCGATAGGAGTTCATATCTTATTCTGACTTGCCTTTCTTAAAAAAAACTGACAACCACTGACTCTGTAAAGGTGTTGGGGACTTCAGTCCCTTCCAAGATTGTATTATAAAGTCTGCCCAGGAATCCTTTTAACTGTGGCAAAAATATCTTGTACACTTCTGCTGGAATTCCATCAGTACCACAACCTTTTGCAGTGGGAGATGAATTAACCAACTACCTCAGTCAAAGTGATAGGACTGATCAAGAGGTACTAGACCTTTCGAACCACCTTTTGACCATCTCGAGTGATGCATTTTGAGGGTCAGAATAGAGCTTTGTATAGTGTTTAAAAAAAAGGCATTGAGTATATTATGTGGCTGGGTTACCAGTCTATCTAAATCTGGATCCTGAATTTGCTTAATAGTGTTGGAGTTGAATCTACCCTTGGCTGACCATACCAAGGGGCATATTTACAACAACTTAACGCCGCCGTAGTGTCAATTTTTTGACGTTACAGTAGCCTTTTTTTATTGCCTTATTTACAAGTTGCCGCTAACTGCAGTTAGCGGCACTTTTCCAGCACAAAAGTGAATTTTCAGGATCGCCACTTCTGTTAGCGGGACTTAACGAAAATTAGATGCATGGTAGGCGTTCCTGTGAAAAAACTGCAGCTAAACCCACTTCGAGATATTTACAATGAAATTACAGTACGTCGATAACCCCCCAAAACTGCAGCTAACTCAAATTAGAGGCAGTTTTTTAAGACCAGAAAATAGCAGGTCTTAAAATTGGTGCAAGCACTTGGGCCAACATATATGATGTTTGGCTGCTAGACAGTGCTGCAAGGAATATTGCTGCGTTGCCCTGTGCCAAAAGAAAAGGTCAGGAATGCGCCCTATCACTAAGATAGGGCGCATTCCTGAGCCCCATTCATGAAAAGTGTTGCATCGCTGCGACAAAACAGTGATTGGACACTTTTCACTGTGCCCTCCTTGCAACACCATGGCAGTGCTGTATTTTCTGTACGGAGTTCCATGTCGCAATCAATGACAAATACATCTGGAATCCTGACCTATCTGTCGATGCTAAAGTCACGCATTGCTGCAGTTGTGTCACAAGCATGATGCAAATCCAGCAAAGCATGTGGCCAGCCTATCCCTATGGCACTGCATCACCCTTACGCCTGCCATGAGGTAGGCGTAAGGTTTTGACGCAGTGGCCTCCTAGAATTGTCACAGTGAAATCTGATAGATGTCACTGCGCCACTCCTATGAGGCTTTGTTGCGTGGGAACACACACCCTGCATACATCATACCTGACGCAGGTATAATGTGGCACAGGGCTTTACAAGGTCACGCATATGCCTAGATGCGTTCCTTTGTAAATATAGCACAACGTGGTGCAAATTTCATGCTGCAAATACGTCAACAAAATGATGCACCGGCAGCGTTAAATTATCAGAACGGGCTCATGAATCAACCCCCCTGTCTTTTTCCCCTACGTGGGTGCACAATGGCTGCCATGCGCCAACGCAGGCACTCTTGCGCCATCGTGCAAGGATGACTGTGTTGCGGAGTTGATTGATGTTGTGCAGAAAGGGACACCTACCTGCACAAAACCAAGGTATTTTCTCTTTCTCTGTGTGCTGCAGAATGCTGCACATAGAAAAAGTAAAAAAATGGAGGAAATGAAAACATTTCTCCTCATAGCGCCTCCCAAATATCACCCTTGGGGTGTTGTTAGATTCAGGCACATTCCGAAGGTTTACGGTTTCTCGTAAACCTGGGAATGCTTCAAATTCCATTGGTTTGGCATGGGAACACCCATTGAACGCCCCTTTCACACTGTTTAATGCGTGAAAGGGGCACATATTTACAAGGCCATGAAAAGCCACTTAAAGTTGCTTTTCGTGGCCTTGTAAGCATGCTGTGGCACACTGCGCCATCAGAACGTCAAACAAGTGATGTCACATTGTTGCAAGAGTGCCGCTAGGGCCTAATTTATGAGGCCCTTGGTTAATAGAAGAACTCCCACAATTCACCCATGGCAAGGTCAACGACGCCATGGACCTCCTGCCATTGCAGCTCGAAGCATCAAGGAGACCACCACCACCACATCTGACATGCATCGCTCACCTGAACAACTGCTCCATTCCCTTTGGGTGACAACTGGACTTGATCCCCTCTAAGTGCTGACCTCGGTACACCGCAACTTCAGCAACAGGAAGCTGGAGAAGACGAACTGCATGAAGCCAGAGACTCTCCGGAGCTGTCTGTAACCGTGGAAGAAGGAGAGACGCACAACCAGTCAACATTAAAACAGGTTATCTGCTGTCTGGGGAGTCACATCCGGGGGCTGCACGGACTCCCCACCGGATGACCATGTAGCAGTGGAGCCCACGTCGCTGGGGGAGCATTCAGGGGAAGTGTTGGGATCCTGTCTCTGAGTGCGATTGCACATCAATGCCGCCACATGCAGCGCCTTCTGCCTCTCTTGTATATCCTGCTGCAGATTGGGGGTGGCTTGTAGTTGTGGTGGGGATGCCTGCTCCTCCTACGCTGTCCACGAACGGACAGCGGACAGCTACGCCACCCACAAGAGCGCCACCCGCAGTCACCATCACCTCATCAGATCCGCCAAAAGGGCCTCACTCAAAGACCGCCTAGACAACAACGCACACAACAGCAAAGAGCTCTTCAACATCGTGAAGGAACTCTCCAACCCCAGCTCCAACACCAACGACATCCAGCCGTCGCGAGACCTGTGCGACTCACTGGCCACCTTCTTCCACCGCAAAATCGCCGACATCCACGACAGCTTCAACACCACGACCGCCCCGGCAACCACCGAGACCACTGCCCCCACAACCACCAACCGCCTGCTCTCCTGGACCAACATCAACGACGAGGACACCAGCGAGATCATGAACACCATCCACTCCGGTTCACCGCTAGACCCGTGCCCTCACCACATCTTCAACAAAGCCAGTACAGCCATTGCGCCCCATCTCCGGAAAATAATCAACATCTCCTTCGAGACAGCAACCTTCCCGGAAAGCTGGAAGCACGCCGAGATCACCGCCTTACTCAAGAAACCCAAGGCAGACCCCAAGGACCTCAAGAACTTCCGACCCATCTCTCTGCTCCCGTTCCCCGCGAAGGTCACCGAGAAAATCGTCAACAAACAACTGACCCGCTACCTCGAGGAGAACAACATCCTGGACCCTTCCCAGTCCGGCTTCCGCAGCAACCACAGCACCGAAACCGCCCTCATCGCCGCCACCGATGACATCAGGACCCTGCTAGACAACGGAGAAACAGCAGCCCTCATCCTCCTGGACCTATCAGCCGCCTTCGACACGGTCTGCCACCACACACTACGAACACGCCTTCACGACGCCGGGATCCAAGAGAAGGCCCTGGACTGGACCACATCCTTCCTTTCCGGCAGAACACAAAGCGTCCGCCTCGCCCCTTCCGATCCAAGGCCACCAAGATCATCTGCGGCGTACCCCAAGGCTCCTCCCTCAGCCCAACGCTGTTCAACATCTACATGGCACCCCTCGCCCACGTTGCCCGACAGCACAACCTCAACATCATCTCCTACGCCGACGACACCCAGCTGATCCTCTCCTCACCAAAGACCCTCACACCGCCAAAGCCCACCTCCACGAAGGAATGAAGGCCGTCGCCGAATGGATGAGGACCAGCCGCCTGAAGCTGAACTCGGACAAGACGGAGGTCCTCATCCTTGGTTCCAACCCTTCAGCCTGGGACGACTCCTGGTGGCCAACATCACTGGGAACAGCCCCGCCACCCACCGACCACGTACGCAACCTAGGGGTCATCCTCGACCCCACCCTCTCCATGACTAAGCAGGTCAACGCCGTTTCCTCATCCTGCTTCAACATCCTCCGAATGCTCCGCAGGATCTTCAAGTGGATCCCCACCGAAACAAGAAAAACAGTCACCCAGGCCCTCGTCACCAGCAGGCTGGACTACGGAAACGCCCTCTACGCAGGAACGACGGCTAAGCTCCTGAGACGGCTGCAACGCATCCAGAACGCCTCTGCACGTCTTATCCTCAACATCCCCCGACGCAGCCACATCACACCCCACCTGAGAGACCTGCACTGGCTCCCTGTCAACAAGAGGATAACCTTCAAGCTCCTCACCCACGCACACAAAGCACTCCACAACTCCGGACCAGCCTACCTCAACAGACGACTCAGCTTCTACACCCCCACCCGCCAGCTCCGCTCGACCAGCCTCGCCCTCGCCACAGTCCCCCGCATCCGGAAAACGACCGCCGGCGGCAGATCCTTCTCCCACCTCGCCGCCAAGACCTGGAACACCCTCCCCACCAACCTCCGACAGACCCAAGACCTACTGGCCTTCAGAAGACTCCTCAAGACCTGGCTCTTCGATCAGTAGCAGCACCACCCCCATCTTCCCCCAGCGCCTTGAGACCCTCGCGGGTATGTAGTGCGCTTTATAAGTGACATGATTGATTGATTGATTACGCCTCCCAGTACGACTGACTCCATGAATGACAGCTTGTTGCACAGACCCTTCGCCCCCTGTCCGCAGCACCTGGCAACCAGTAGATTGCAGACAGGCGTCAATGATTTGTGTGTCAACATCTGAGATCGCTCGCAGCCTTTATGGATAGAGGAGGGAGTATTTGATGCCCAACTCTCGGAGGCATTGCTTAACAACTAGAGATGAGCCCCTCTGCCTCTCCACCCCGTGGCGTAGTCAGGGAAGAAAATAACTGTGGCGTTATCCACTTTCACCTCCCCCAGCTTGCGTACCTCCCTGAGGACAGCAACACAATCCCCGTAGGAGGCGGAAGAGAAAGTGTCTAGGACCTGTCCCACGCAGCAGGCGGCTCACCGGCACTCGATGGGCCTGCTCCACAACAAAGAATGTGGAGAATGCACCTGGCAGTGGGTCACGCAACCATGTCTCAGTATATGCCACTGCATCAGCCCCTTCTGCTCCCTCAGGCAGACCCAACACCCTCATGGTGTTACGCTGGGAGCGGCCCTTTGCATCCTCCGCTGTTCTTGCCAGTGACTTCACATGCGACATTAGCCGCTACACCACTGTGTGTTCGAGGGAGGTACGCACAGCGAGTACAGAGTCTAGTTTGGAGTCCAGGCTGTCCACTGTCACCTGCCCCCACGGCCAGCGTTCCCCACCAGCTAGGTTCACCGACACGGAGGAGTGGCCAAATGTCGTCGACACCCCCGCCTGCAGGCGGCCCATCGTTGCGCCAGATGCCCAGGCACTATGTCTGACATGTGCAGTGCAGTGTGGCCAGCGAGCCCCTCTCCTCCGGTTAGGTGTATGCTAGCCAGGAATCTTCGTACGGGTGGCACAGAGGGAAATCAATCAATCAATGAGGAACTTATATAGTGTGGCTACTCACCCGTGAGGGTCTCAAGGTGCCGGAGAAGGGGGGCTGCTGATTGGACTGGGTGGAGGGTCATTTGAAGAGCCAGGTCTTGAGGTCCTTCCTGAATTGGGTCAGCAACGCGGATTACCTGAGGTGCAGGGGCAGGGTGTTCAAGGTCTTGGTGGAGAGGTAGAAGAACGACGCTCCTCCTGTTCTGGTCTTGTGGATCCTGGGGGCGGAGGCGAGGGCAAGTTGGGAGGATCGGAGTTGTCTGGTGGGTACTTGGAATGTGAGGCCGTGTTCAGGTATGCTGGTCCTTTGTCATGTAGAGCTTTGTAGGCGTGATTGAGGAGATTGAAAGTGACTCTCTTGTTGACTTGAGCCAGTGGAGTTGTCGGAGGTGTTGTGTGATGTGGCTGTGGTGGGGGATGTCGAGGACCAGTCTGGCTGCAGCGTTTTGGACGTTCCATAGTTCCTTGAGCTGTTTCTGGATGACGCCAGCGTAGAGTGCATTGCCGTAGTCGAGTCTGCTGGTGATGAGTGCATCTTTCTGGATTCTGTCGAGATCCATCTGAATGGCTTTCGAAGCAGGCAGAGTGTGTGGAAGCACTCTGAGGAAATTACGTTGATTTGGTGGTTCATAATGAGTGATGAGTCCAGTATGATGTCGAGGTTGTGTGCATGGTCCTTCGGGGTGGGGGGCCATCCCAGAACGGATGGCCACCATGAGTCTTCCAGGCTGAAGGGGTGGGTCCCAGGATGAGTAATCGGTCTTGTCCAAGTTGAGCTTGAGGAAGCTGTCTTTCATCCAGGTAGCAACAGCCTTCATTCCACTGTGGAATTTGGTTCTGGTGGTTGTGGGTTCATTGGTGAAGGAGAGGATCAGCTGTTTGTTGCATGGGAGACGATGTTGAGTCCGCGGCTTCTGACGATGGCTGCAAGGAGGGCCCTGTAGATGTTGAAGAGGGAGGGGCTCAGGGAGGAACCCTGGGGTACTCCACAGCTGATCTCTGTGGGTTCTGAGTTAAACGGCAGTAGTCAGACTCGCTGGGTCCTTCCGGTGAGGAAGGAGTGGACCCAGTCCAAAACTTTGTCACGGATGCTGGTGTCATAGAGTCTTGTGATTAGGGTGCATTGGGAGACAGTGTTGAAGGAGGCCAAGAGGTCTAATAGGATGAGGGCTGCGGTCTTGCACCGGTCGAGGAGGGAGCAGATGTCATCTGTGGTGGCGAGGAGTGCAGTCTCTGTGCTGTGGTTGCTTCTGGGTCGATCGTGTGTCTGGCTATGTGGGTCAGTGCAGTGACTAGCCGCTTGAGTCCGATGTTGGCGAGGTTCTCCAGTAGGTAGGTGGTGTTCTGGTCACTGGAGTTGTCCAGGTGGAACTTGAGGTCTCTGAGTAGGATGTAATTGGTGGATGGGATAGTCTGGGGTGCGATGAGGTCTACACCTCGGTGAATGGGGGGTAGTGTTGGGGTTGGTCCGGATCTGGAAGTGGAGGTGTTTCTTGGTCGCCGTTGGGTCATTAGAGTGCGTGGTCAGTCGGAGTGTGCTTTTGTAGAAGATGGCAATGCCTCATCCTGGGCGGCAATGGCTCCACTTTGCGGTCTGGATGGCAATTGCGGGTGATTTTGTAGCTGTCGGGGATGGCCATGGCGATGTCCGGAGCTGAGGTTGGTCCAGGTTTCTGTGATGAAGGCGATGTCTGGAGAGGTGGCTTTGAGGAGGTCCAAGATTTCTGTGGTGTGTTTGTGGAGGGACCGCACATTGAGGAGGATGCAGTTGAGCCGGTCGGGTGTGCTGTTGGTCTGCTGGGCTGCGAGAGCCGCAGGTGTGTTGATGTGGCAGAAGGTGCGGTTGCAGTTTCGGCAGGTAAAGGGTGCAAGGGTATTCTTCGGTGATGCTAGATGGCAGGTGGCGTGGTGTCCAGGGTTAAGGGTGAGGAGGGTGCTGGTGTCTAGCGGTGGAGTGTCCAAGAGGCAGGGTCCCTGGTGCTGCGCGCGGTCCAGGCGCGGACAGACACAGACGGGCTTGCCTTTGGCGTGCCTTCGGCACACCGGTGGCACGCCTGCTGCACATGGCCGCACAGCGGCTGCCATTAAGTAGTGCTGCTGCCAGCTGGACAGCTGGGAGGCGGGAAACGTGGGAAAGGACACTGGAGGGTGCGGTGCCACAGGGTAATGAGGGAGAGGACATGGAAAAAGGAACTGTAAAAAGGCACAGAAGAAACAAAGCCAAACAAAGCAAAGAAAAAACATACAAAGCCAAAGGTAGAAAAACAACTGAGAAGAGCAAAAAAGTGGCAGAAATAGCAGAAAAGAAGGACAAGTAGCAGAGCAGTGACGCTGTACTACTGGACCACCAGGGATGAGGCGCAGGCAGGAGCCTGCAGTGGAGGAGGGCCTCGAACTCCTGACACTCGGGTCAGAGGAACCAGCAGCAGCAGATGGGGACAGCAGTAGCAGCTACCAGATGGCGCAGTGCTGTGGGAGGAGCATGTCCACTAAGGGATAGTCCCCTGTACACCCAAAAGCAAACTAACAGGGGGAGAGGAAAGGCAGCATCACCTTGTTGCGTCTTCCGATCTAACAGGGGCGACCAGATTCCGTGTTCCCCAGTGAGTAACGGCGGATCAAGCTGCATACTCACCCAAACCCACCCCGTGCCCCTGGCACCCGCTGCAACCAATGCCCGATATCAGCGACTTGAGCCAGTTAGTGGAGTCTCCCACCAGTCTTGTTGGGTATCCCCGGCAATGTGGGTCCTCTGCAGTGCAGGGATTGCTCAGGGCACAGTGTGCGCCACCCACAGGTGCTAGGCCTGGGCCCAACATGACCCCCAGGCCTCTTCCACTCCCCGTCCCACCTTCTCCTCACCTGGACATCGACACTGGGGCTCAATCCACCGCGCTCTCTCCAAATCTGTGACTCAGCCAGCAGGAGCCTCAGCCAGGTGGGATTTCACAAGCTTGGGTAAAGCAGTCACCGCCATGTCCCCTGGGAACCTCCCTATGAAGGTGATGCAACAGGGCCCCCTTAGCCGTGAAGTTGCAGCACTCCCGCCGCACAAGTTCGGCGCAGCTCAGGGGCCTCAGTCTCCACAGCCTCCGGGCAGCGCCACATCCTCTGGCCTGTGATGCAGAGAGGTGCTGCCCACCATTGGCAATCTCCTCCGAGCACCCCGGTGTAGTGGTGGCGCGTGTTATGCAATGCAGACCTCCCTATGTCTGTGCCCAGGAGCGCCTCTACCGATCACAGCCCCAAGGGGCACACAGGTCAGTAACGTGTCTCCATGCAACCTACCAGATCGCCGACTTCTCAATGTCTACCGCCACGGCCCACAGGCTTGGGCCCGACACTGCCCACCTCCACCGTCAGGCTGCAGCAACTCAACAGCCGCCTCCCACTTCGGGTCTCAGACACAGGCCCAGCGAGGCCTCCGGGCCCCGGAGACAGACGCCGCTTCCAGGCATCGGCTGCATGGTGTAACAAAGATGGCGCTATGAAAAGTGCTGCATCACTGGTTTTCCCCAACGATCTGCCTCTTTTCATGAATGAGTCCCTGATTCTGCATTTCCTCTTCTCCTTGGACTCTGGCTGGTCATCTTGGCGGTTGGGGTGTTTGGTGGGGTTGTAGACCTGTGCTGGACTTGGCCCTGGCTGATCCATTCAGCATTCCATTGTTTTTATTTTCCTTTTTTCTTTAGGGGTGTATTTATAGGCTATTTTTGCCTCTAGAGGTAGAAAAGTAAACTTGGGCAGACTAACGTGAATTTTTTTGCCGTAATTGGCCTTTTGTCACTTTTCTCTCAATAACGTCAACTTTTCATCGCCTTGACGCTAGTGTTAGCGGCAGTTCTCACTGCGGCTAGCTGTTTCTATCGCCATGTAGCGACGCATTGTATAATGAAACGAAACGGGGGAAATCTTTAGCACAGGGTATGTTTTGGCGCTAACCAGATATCATGAGTATCACAAACAGAAGTGATCTGAGCGGTGCAACAGGTGAGGGACAAACCCCTAGGCCCTCAAAAATGGACAAGGTCCATATTTACACAAATTACATCAAATCCTGTGCACACGCTAATATGTGTTAATAAAATCAAAAATTATTGTCAACAAGAAAACAATGATAGATAGATCAGATAGATCGTGTGTTAAGGCCAGTGTTATGTTTCATATCCGGACTTCGTATATCAAAGAGGTGAAATAACCTCTTTACGGCCACAGAGACCACGGCACCATCCGCCGCTAACCAGCTAAGGCGAGTACACCCCGTGGTTCAATTCACCGGCCCCGAGTAAACCGGAAATAATTATTTCACCTCTTTGATATACGAAGTCCGGATATGAAACATAACACTGGCCTTAACACACGATCTATCTGAGATTGTCAACCACGAGGGGATTATTTGGTGTCTATTATTGGCTTCTAAGACCTGCTGGGTCGGAATTATCACCAGCTGATAGGTCTGAAGCGTGACCTTTTTTGTTTGAAAGCCCTGAAGAAGTCTTGGGTTTTATACCCACTGACGAAACACGTGTTGGCTGGCCGCCGAAGCAATTTACATTAAATCAACACTTGAAGGACAAGAACCACTCTTCATTGTTTTCTTGTTGACAATAATTTTTGATTTTATTAACACATATTAGCGTGTGCACAGGATTTGATGTAATTAGCGACGCATTGTATATATGTCGGTAACAGGGCGATAGTTTTCGGTGCTAGGGCTCGTTAATAAAATTGCCGCTAACTACAGCAAAAACTGGTTAGCGGAAATTCTTGTAAATATACTCCCAGGTATTTACCTATGCGACTGTATGAGATGACCTTTTGGAGGCAACAGCAAGGGTTCATTTTCTTGGTATCTCTTTTTTATTATTGTATTATCGTTTAGTACCTCTTTGGAGATGAAATGCTCCTGGAGATTATGCTTAGTTTCGGCCAATCCACACTTAGGGGGAGATTTTCAAAAAAGTTGTGCAACGCAGCGCATCCCCCCGTGAGGCTGCGCAGCGTTGCACGACAGGGAGGGAGCAGGAGAGCGCCATATCTTCAGAGATATGGCTCTCTCCTCCCCTTTCCATTGCGCCAGCACTGATTTCAGCTGCTGTGCACCATGCACACACCTTAGCGCTAGGGTGTGTGCATGAGTGTAGCATAGGTTTTGTACAGAAAGGGTGCCCTTCCTGTACAAAATACTATGCAAGGCACGATGCAAAGCTTTTCCCACTTTGCATACGTGCTGCACAGTGCAGCACGCATGGAAAGTCGGAAAAGCACGGAGAAATGAAAGCATTTCTCCTGTTAGCGCCTCCTTTGATGGGGCGCTAACGTTTGACGCAAAACCATGTTTAGAAACATTTGTAAATATGGTTTTGCATCAAAAGGCATGGGTGGTTGCATGGGAACGCCCATGTCTCACTCATGTAACGCCTCCTTGGCGCAAAGTAACGCAAAGCAGTGCTTCGCGCTGCTTTGTGCTACTTAGAGAGTGCTTTCCAGCGCAAAACAAGTTTTGCGCTGGAAAGAAAATAGCAAAAAAATAATATGCACTGGTTAGCGTCACTTTTGTGACGCTAAACCAGCGCAAAAGTTTTGAAAAGCTCCCCCTTAGACTCCCTCATAGGGGACACCAAATGTGCTGTTATTGCCTGATTCAAAGCTGATTGAAGATGCTGGACCTTGTACTTCTTGCTCTTCCTTAATTCCGTCTTAAATTCCTGTCTTTGACTGTTTGCCAGCTTCTAGCTCAACTCCCCTCCGCCACCTCCCTCTATGCTCCTTGGGACTTGGTTTTGTTTTATCTCTTCCCTATGTAACCGATGTTATTCGATGTTTACTGATGTTATACTATGAATCCGACAGCGGAGCCCTAGCAACATGGCTGACGCCTGGTGGAGCTACCTAGGTAGCTAAAGAGGAGATTGGCTGTTGTTCTCCCCCTACCACTGTGTTCCTGGACTATTGCCCAACACTCACAACTGCTTCAGGGAATGGGGAAGATCTGCAGACTTCGGAGCGGTCTCTTCCACCTCTCCTCTCATGGGGCGAGCTGGAGGATGAGGCGGACGGCGTTTCCCAGTATCACCGGGACCGTTGCCTTCTATGAAACTATGACGAGGCCCCATGGGTGGAAACTAAAACTGTTTGTACTTACCGCAGAGCCCGAGTACCCTTGGCCGCTGCCCGATGGAGCTGTCCTATGCAGCTATAGAGGAGTCTGGCTCTGGTTCACCCCCGCAGCCGTCACCTACCCAGCCGGACATCGGACATTGTTTCTCACGGTTCTTCACGATTTTATCTGTCTTTCTCTTTGACTGCTTTGACTGCTTTGTTCCCCCTGAAGTACTTTCCCCCTTCCGGTCTACCTGACTCTATATGCATTCCTCTCCCCTGTTTCCCTCCCCCCCCCACCTTCCATTCCCCATTAGACGCGTCTCTTGGCTATGCTACGCGCTAATAACTTATATTATTGTGTAATCTCATGTTTTTCTCCTAAGCCTATATTTGTAATGGCAACTGTAACTGAAGTAATTTTCGTAACCTGTAACCCGCTTATCCTCATGTAAAGCGCTCTGATACCTCCGGGTCTAGCCAGCGCTATATAAAACTCTTCAAATAAATAAATAAATAAAATAAATGCTAATACCTCTCCCCTAAAAAAGGCCTTCAGGGCCCCCGAAACTGCGAATTCAGGAGCTGTATCTATATTGTGCTCTAAGAAGGCCTCAAAGGTCTGGTGCATTTGGGTCACCCTCACCCATTGATCATTGACTAACAGTGATTTGTCGAACACCCATCTCGGGCTCTCATGTTGATGGCCTGTTAAAAGAAGATTTAAAGAAATTACAGAGTGATCCAAGAATTAATTGAGAATTAGCTCTGACTGGACCCTTTGGAGCAAATGAGATGCTAGAAAACAGTCAATATGTGAGAATGAGTTAAATCGTTTAAAGAGGCATGTCTAAGATCTCTCCTTGGGATGATCACTTCACTAAGGATCTACCAAAGTAAAATAGCCCACTAAAGTGTGCAGAAACTTGATTGATTTAGGCTTAATCTGTGGGGTATTGAACCTAGAAGAAGCCATAGCTCTATTCGGAAGGATATTAAAATCTACCCCAATTACCAGAGGACCCGGCTCTTCTTTTGCGAAGCTGTACAGAGATTCAAGGGTCTGCGGCAAATCCTCAATGGGGCCAAAAACACTTATAAAGTTATAGACCTGGCTTGAAATCCTCATTCTCACCTAAACCCATCTGGCACTCGGATCCCTATGTACTTTGAGAATCTCACACTGTACTTCTTTACCCACCAGTATAGCCACCCCCGTGATAGCTGCGCTAGAAGAATCATAAAAGTGTGTTGACAAAACCAAGAACTTTCAGAGGGTGGGATCCTTTCTTCAAGTGTATCTCCTGAAGTAGAATTAAATTTGCCCATAGAGATTTGAACCAGGCAAGCATTGCCCTCGACATTACACTACTATTAAAGCCATTCAAGTTGCATGTAATTATTCTCAGAGCAATACTATACATTGAGTTTTCCATTCCCTTCTTACCTTCCACTGAAACTATTTTTCATGCTGCCATCCCTTTTTTATTGTTTTTGTGCACATCCCCCTTGCTCTCCCGATCCCCTCTACCCCTCCCCTAAGGCACATTCCCCCTGAAACCCTTGCCCACCTCAGGCTCTCCATTAAGAATCGTCTATACCCTCACCCTCCCCCCCTCCACTTTGTCGAGTGCTCTGTAATGGCAATTAGTAACCCATCTTCCTGGGCTAGTCACCGCTAATAGTGCATGCTTGTTGATGGACCAAATTTACCCTCTGTGCGGCCACTTTTTGTTAACTGTACTGTAAGCTCCTCTAGTTCATTTGACTCGCTCCTTTCGATACTGCTGCTGTAACAGTTCAGTAGCTTGATCCACTGAGCCAACTACTTGGAATTGACCTTCAATCAATATTTTCAATTTGGACTGTTGGATCAAAGTTGCTTGTATACCTTGCTTCTTGAAGAGATCGATCATACACTTGAACTCGCGTCTGCACCAAGCTGCTGCTGCTGACATATTGGAGAAGGTATTAAAACGGTCCTTGTCCTCTATCTGGAAACCTTTTGATTTTTTAGACTCAGAGAGATTTCTTTCTTTAATCCGAAAATCACCAAAATTAACAAAAATGTACAAGGCTAGCTGGAATTTGATGGCTGGGAAATGGGGAGTCAGTGGACACACATGATTGAAAAGTCTTCCTCTTTAGTTTGACGCCCTGGAAGGTCAAACTTCCGAACCAGATAAGCAATAAATTTGATAGAGTCCTGACCCGTCTCTTGTCCTTCTGGGAAACCCACAAAGTGCAAATTTGAACATTGGGATCTATTTTCCATCTTGTTCATTTTCGTCGGATCTCCAGAATTTTCCATTTGGCTTTCACTCGCTCAGGACTTCTTTGGGAATCTTCTAGATCAGGGATAGGTTGTTCTGCAGTTGTCAACCTAGAATTGATCTGCAGTAAGTTGGCTATTATGTCACTTAGCTGAGCCTGAACTTCAGAGTGTGCTTTGTTGTGGCAAATTCTGATTTCACGCAGCTCACCTAGGATCTGCTGAAGCATACCCCCCATCTGTATATCCATGGCCGGTGTCGTCGAAACCCTTGCTAGTTCATTTATTCGGGGCAACCCAGGGCTTTCCGGCATAAGCAAAAGCTGTTTTGTAAATGTTGTCTGGCTCCCCACCGTTGTTTGAGCCTGCAACTTTTCAAGAAGCTCTGGAATAGGTTGAGCACTCATTGGGTCTGGGTGCAGCCCATGTTGAATCTTATCCTCTGGTTTCTTTGTCCCAGAAGTAGTTTTACCTCCTCCCAGTGCTCTGGGGCTAAATAAAGGGAATGGGGTTTTTTCCCCCGCCCCCCAGCTTGTCATCATTCCCATGGCAGCAGTTAAGCTATGAGTGGCGTTGTTTTGTCTTAGGGTGCCCGGGTTACTTTATTCCCCTGCTGGCTTTCGTCAGTGGTCAGCAGAAGCTGCTCCTGAGAATTCAGGGCTACACGGCCCCCTTAGTGGGCATGTTGAATCAGAGGATTCTTCAACCAAGCTGTTAACGCTTGTGTTGGGCATTAAGATTTCTTCGCGCCAGATTGCTGCCTTTCCCCATTCTGGCAGTTCTCTGAATCTGTGATTATAGAGCTTACCCCATGGATAAATTCTGGCGAGCTCTGGTGATTTTTGTCAACTTAGTTTTACCAGGGGTACGACCTCTCTCCCCTATCTCCCGTGGCATCAGCCGCTTCATTGACTGAAATACACCCTGCGGGGCACTTTTCAATCGGATTGCTCTGTCTCCAGAGAGCTCTTCTATTTCTGCCAGCTACAGAAGTCAGTGTCAGTATGAGAATTTGTGGCAGGCTTTATGGCAGGTTTGGTGAGTTATTAAGTTGTTTGAGCGGATTTATCTGTGTCGCAACGTGGTTGCAGGAGTGCTGGGCACCCACAAACCGCACCTAGGCAGGCCGCTTCCATGGTTGCCTCAACTCTCACTGCACTCCGGGGGCAGGCTAGTACAGCTCTCCGGAGTTACTAAACCAAGTGGCAAGCCCCCTTTGCCGCTGTCTTCAGCTTTGTGTTTCAGTTGCTCGTTCCCCCCAAATCGCACCACAGGCTTCTCACCGTCACACCGCCTTAACTCCAAACAGTTCCGTCACTTGGCTCTTGCAGCTTCATTGACGCTAAACAGCACAGTCGCCTCCTCCTGAATTCCCTTACGCTGACCCAGATTCAACAACAAGCTTGAGTGAACACCATTCCTGACGACACAGCTGCTGCTCCTGGAAGCGGTTAGGTGCGTTGCATGAGAGGAGCTACTGCAGTCCCCAATACCGCCTCCCACACTACTGCAACGGTGCAAAACTGAGCTGCTCAAACTATGCGGGAAGAATCTGAAAATTGACATTGCAGCTTTCAACTTCTGATCACAAGCCTAGAACATGAAAGAGTACCTGCAGTGGAAGGTGACTGGCCACCAGAAGCAGTACTTGGTCCAGACTCCACGGCAAGACAAAGCCTCTATGTCCAGTCCAGCAGAGGAAGACATATGCGAGGTAGAGGCACTGACCAATAAGAAGCAAGGAAACTAGGGTGACTTGGGAGCCACTGTGGGACCCAACCAATGGTAAGTAGATGTAACTTATGGGCAGGCTCCAAGCCCCATTTAAGAATTTTTATGTTAAAAATACGAGACTTGGGGGCATATTAACAAGGCGGCGTTAATGAATTATCGCCGCTTTAGCGTCCGTTTTCGGACGAAAAGCGGCGATAATTTTATCGCCGAATTAACAAGGACACGCTAGCGCGTGATCCCTGACTTAGCGTCCGTTTTCTGCACGCCTCCCATCGCATCGCTAATGAGATGCAAAGGGGGCGTGCCTGTGAAAACAACAGGGGGAAATATCGCTAACCCAGGTATCGCCATATTAGCAACGTGGGTTAGCGATATTTAAATATGCGTTAGTATGCCTTACCGCAGGAATTTAACGTCTGCTAAATTCCTGACTAAGGCATACCTAACATGGGGGTGGATTGTGTGGCTAAGACCACAGGCCCTATCGCCAAGTATATTGCCGTTTTCCATGGGACATTGCTGGAAAACCAGCGATGTTCCATGGAAAACATCGCTATCACTGGGAAAATTATCGCCTTTGCGCTAAGCGTTGTTAATACAGCGCTAGCATGGCGATAATTTCCAGCGATAGCCGGCGATAGGATTCCTCACGCTAAGCACGGCCAGCGATAATTATCGCTGGCCGTTGTTAATATGCCCCTTGGCAAGCACAATTCAAGCACTAAGTAGTGGAAACCTTATGTTACTTTAATTCTTTCTAATTCTTTTATTCACTGGGGGCATATTAGCAGACCACGTTAATATCGCCGCTTTAGCGGCAGGAAACTGCCGCTAAAACGGCGATAATGGGCTTGCTAATATGCGTTATGGAATTCCAACAGAAGCCCAGGTTAGATGTCCTGCACATCTGACCTGGGCTTCTATTGAATTTTATAACGCATATTAGCAAGCTCATTATCGCCGTTTTAGCGGCAGTTTCCTGCCGCTAAAACGGCGATAATTTTAACGTGGGTCTTGCTAATATGCCCCTGTGTTTCTTAACTCATTTGGAACTAACACGACAGGATTCTTTGAATAATATAGCTGATAAACCAGTTTAGTGATTTATGTTCTGCTACCAGTCTAATTTATCTATTTTTATACCAGGTTTATCAGATTTCCTAACAGAGGAAATCCTTCAAAAATTTCTTACAGTATCGCCTTCTTCACTGGCACACGAGGTACAGTGACACGAAGGTAATAAAGATTGCCATTTTATAGTTGCTTATGAATTGTCGAGTAGCTGAAACCTACAAGTAAAACTTAGACCACTCCAATTCTATGGGAGTATAAATTAACCTGAAACTTCCTTAAAAACAATACGTGAAGAAAAGCTGAAAACAATAAAGTTCTATGGTATACTCTCAAAAAGTGTATTTCTTCATGCGAGAACAAAACAGTAGCTGGTTTCTCGCAAAGGATTGTGGCCATGCAAATTTACAGCGAAGCATTGTAGTTCCTGCAGTCGTCATTTCCTGCACTGCTCTCCTGTAATGGGACCTACCTCTCGTTTGACTAGCTGCTCCGCTCCGCTCCTTTCGAATTGTTGTTACTTGTAGTTGCAAAAGGGATTCATGCCTGTTCCGAGAGTCCAATGCGTTTTAAGCGCCATCGCTCTCACCTGTTGAAAAAATTGTCCATTTATTTGTGCTTTGTGGCTTCGCGGGTGGTGCGACCCTACCACGAACCTCAAGTTTCCACACTACAGAATAATATTATAATCCTGACACAATTGAAATAGTCATGAATGTGGAAAGCAAACCTAACAGCAGTTCCTCCCCTTCCACAGAAATGTTTTTTTTAAATCTACTTCTTTTGTTTGGAAAATGAGCACGACAGTTGCGGTTAGATATCCTTGTGTTAGAAGCTTGAGGGTGCAGTACCGCAGGTCGTTACTAGATGTCCCTGTAGAGTCAGCAGCCTAAGGTGCAGTACCAAGTGATATTACCACAACATAAACATTGATTGTTTTCAATATTGTCTTTTAGAGATGTTATTTATACACTGAAGAAGTCGTGCTGCATGTTTTTCACAAGGTCTATATATCTTTTGAACAATGTTAAGTAGTCTTTTATATTCCTAGGTTTTGTGTGCTAAGCATCCTGCAGCTGTTTTTAACTGTCCCTGTTGAGGTGCAGGGTCTGTAATATCCGGGGCCCTAGGTCCCCATGCACAAGAAGTAATCACACAGACACAGTGGTATGGTATATGGAACTGGCCAAGGGAACGTGCGCCCGGCCCCTTCTGTTGGAGAGGTCACATGTCCTGTGACAGCTGTGATGGATGGGTGTGGGGTGAGTGTGAAAGCCAGCCCTCCAGGAGTGGCTGGTGGAAACACATTACTGTGAAATACTAGCACGTGACAGGCCGGTCACTACAGGGTCAAAACCATTTACAAGCTGTGCCAGTGGTGGTAGCAACAAAGTGGAACATTAAAACTTGTCATGAGATGACCCTGTCGAGGCAGCAGCAGAGGTGTAGATTCATAATCAGTGTGAACTGTGCCTGTGGAGGCAGCAGCAGCAAGGGTGCAGAACTGCTATCTGTATGAGATGACCCTGTGGAGGCAGCTGCACCGGTGCAGTATGATCAGATGTACAAGATGACCCTGTGGAGGCAGCAACAAGGGTGCAGTACTGTAAATGATTATTTGGTGACCGTGTGGAGTCAGCAGTATGGATGCAAAACTATTCCTGTATGAGATGACCATGTGGAGTCAGCTGCAAGGGTGCAGTACAAAATCACACTGTGGAGGCATCAGCAGGGGTACAGTACTATAATCTGTATTAGATGAACCTGTGGAGGCAGCAGCAAGGGAGCAGTATTATAATCTGTATTAGATGACCCTGTGGAGGCAGCAGCAAGGGAGCAGTATTATAACCTGGACGAGATGACTCTGTGGAGGCAACAGCAAGGCAACAGTACTATAATCTATACGAGATGATCCTTTGGAGGCAGCAGCAAGGCGACAGCACTATAATCTGTATTAGGTGACCCTGTGGAGACAGCAGCAAGGGTGTAGTAATATAATCTGAATTAGATGACCTTGTGGAGGCAGCAGCAAGGGTACCAGTGGAGGTTGCAGGAAAGGTATAGAATTTTTACTAGTTATGAGATGAACCTGTGGGGTCAGCGGCAATGATCCACTACTGTGACCTGTGTGAGATTTGCCCTGTGGAGGAAGCAGCAAGAGTACAGTGCTATAACCTGTATGATACAACAAGGTAAGAGTGTTTTTTATTAATTAGAAAGTAATGCCTAATTCAGGTGAACTTAAGTTAGCATGACTAGGCCCTAGTCATCTTGCATTTGTGTATGGGTCAAAAGAAAACAGTCGAGGTGCTACCTTGGAGGTGAGTGAGAAACATTTGCCAATCTGCTTCTCTTACAGGATAGGTATTCAGGATATTTTTGTGTATTTACTCATTAGTTGAACTGTCCATTAAATTTCATAATATTTCCTTCATTTGCTATGCATACCTCAATTCCCTGCCTACAGGTTAGGTCGCCCACAGCCGCTGCCGCTGCCGCCTGCTCACCCTGGTCTCCTGCTGCTGTCTCCTGCTGCCAGCTGACTTGGCCTGCCCGCTTGCTGCCTCTGCCTGCCCCCGATCCCAGCCGCTGCTGAGCCGGTCACCTTCGCCGCACTCTTCCCGCCGCTGCCTCCCTGCGGCCCGCCCCCCTGACAGCCCATTCGCCGCCCGCTCCCGCCACCCAGCTGCTCCTCCCTCCCATCAACACTCTTATGCAGTCCGCAAAGCGACCGCGCAGCGGACTCGCGCAGCGGGCGCGCCTAAGGCAAGCCCGTCTGCGCCCGTCCGCGCCTGGACCACGCCCAGCGCCAGAACCCCTGGCCCCCGCGACCGCCACAACACCCGTCTCCACTACGCCACCGGAACCCTCCACGCACTCAACACCGGACGATCAAGCACCTGCTACCTGGCCGCCCCGAAACGCACCCACGGACTCTTCACCTGCCGGAACTGCAGCTACACCAGCATCCAGCCCGCCAACCCACCCGCCAATCAATCCAACCACCTTCGCTGCATCCTCCTAAACACCCGCTCCGCCAGGAAACACGCCGTCGAACTCTGGGACCTACTCGACACCCACACCCCTGACGTCGCCTTCCTGACCGAGACCTGGCTGAACTCCTCCTCAGCACCCGACATCGCCATAGCCATCCTGGAAGGCTACAAGATCATCCGCAAGGACCGCACCAACGGAATAGGAGGAGGAATCCGCCATCATCCACAAGAACACCCTCAACATCTCGACTAACGACGCTGACACCCTCTGCACCGCCGAACACCTGCACTTCCAGATCCACACCGACCCCAACACCACCCTCAGAGGAACACTCGTCTACAGACCCCCCGGTCCCCGACCACAGTTCTGCGACTCCATCGCCGACCTCGTCAGCACGCACGCCCTCGCCTCCACGGACTACATCCTCCTCGGGGACCTGAACTTCCACCTCGAGAACAACAACGACCCCAACTCCTCCGCCCTGATCGACAACCTCGCCAACCTCGGACTCAGACAGCTCGTCACGACGCCCACTCACACGCTGGACCCCATCTTCTCAGCAAGCACCCACGTCTGCTTCAACCACACCACCGAACTCCACTGGACCGACCACCGCTGCATCCACTTCACCTTTCGGAAACCCGTCACACCCCACTGCACCCAACAGATGCCACGCCGCTGCTGGAGCAAAGTCACCGATAACCAGCTAACCACCACCCTCGCCCAAAGCCCACCCGCAGACCCGACCGACCCGGACGCCGCAGCCCACAACCTCAGACAATGGATCGAAAACTGCGCCAACGCCCTCGCCCCAATCAAGAAACCCTCCACCAGCCACACCAGGAAGAAAGCGAGCTGGTTCTCCCAAGACCTCCAGGCATCCAAGAAAACCTGCCGTAGGTTAGAGAAGAACTGGACCCGCGAATCGAACCCCGGAAAGCTACGCAGCTCACAAGGACGCCACCCACAACCACCACCACCTCATCAGATCCGCCAAGAGAGCCTCCTTCAAAGACCGCCTAGACAACAACGCACACAACAGCAAAGAGCTCTTCAACATCGTGAAAGAACTCTCCAACCCCAACTTCAGCGCCAACGACATCCCACCCTCGCAAGAACTGTGCGACTCACTGGCCACCTTCTTCCACCGCAAGATCACGGACATCCACGACAGCTTCAACACCGCGACCGCCCCGGCAACCACCGAAACACCCACGACCACCACTCGCACCAACCGCCTGACCTCCTGGACCAACATAGACAACAATGACACCATCATGAACTCCGTACACTCCGGATCCCCGACAGATCCATGCCCACACCACATCTTCAACAGGGCCAGCACCGTCATCACACCCCACCTCCGGAAGGCCATCAACAGCTCCTCGAGACAGCGACCTTCCCAGAGGACTGGAAGCACGCCGAGATCAACGCCCTACTGAAGAAACCCACGGCTGACCCCAAGGACCTCAAAACTTCCGACCCATCTCCCTGCTCCCGCTCCCGGCGAAGGTCATCGAGAAGGCCGTCAACATACAACTAACCAGGTTCCTCGAGGAAAACAGCATTCTGGACTCGTCCCAGTCTGGATTTCGCCGCAACCACAGCACCTAGACAGCCCTCCTAGCCGCCACCGACGACATCAGAACCATGCTAGACAACGGTGAAACCGCGGCCCTCATCCTCCTGGACCTGTCGGCCGCCTTCGACACGGTCTGCCACCACACCCTACGCGCACGCCTCCACGACGCAGGGATTCAAGAGAAGGCCCTGGACTGGACCACCTCCTTCCTCTCCGGTAGAACACAGAGCGTCCGCCTTCCTCCCTTCCGCTCCAAAGCCACTGAGATCATCTGCGGCGTACCCCAGGGCTCATCCCTCAGTCCCACGCTGTTCAACGTCTACATGGCCCCGCTCGCCCGCATCGCCCAACTGCACAACCTCAACATCATCTCCTACGCCGACGACACCCAGCTGATCCACTCCCTCACCAGAGACCCTCACACAGCCAAAACCAACCTCCACGAGGGAATGACGGCCGTCGCCGACTGGATGAGAAACAGCCGGCTGAAGCTGAACTTAGGCAAAACGGAGGTCCTCATCCTCGGGTCCACCCCCTCGGTTTGGGACGACTCCTGGTGGCCCTCCGCGCTAGGAACGGCCCCCACACCCACCGACCACGCACGCAACCTAGGGGTCATCCTCGATTCCACCCTCTCCATGACGAAGCAGGTCAACGCCGTCTCCTCCTCCTGCTTCAACACCCTCCGTATGCTTCGCAGGATCTACAAGTGGATCGCCACCGAAACCAGAAGGACGGTCACCCAGGCTCTCGTCAGCAGCAGACTGGATTACAGAAACGCCTTCTACGCCGGAGCCTCGGCGAAACTCCTCAAACGGCTCCAACGCATCCAGAACGCTTCAGCACGTCTGATCCTCGACATCCCGCGCCGCAGCCACATCACACCCCGCCTGAAAGACCTGCACTGGCTCCCCGTCAACAAGAGGATAACCTTCAAGCTCCTCACCCACGCACACAAAGCACTCCACAACACCGGACCAGCGTACCTCAACTGCCGCCTCAACTTCTACACTCCCACCCACCAGCTCCGCTCCGCCGACCACGCCCGCCACCGTCCCCCGCATCCGAAGAGCAACCACCGGCGGCAGATCCTTCTCCCACCTCGCCGCCAAGACATGGAACACCCTCCCCTCCACCTACGGCAGACACAGGACCTACTGACCTTCAGGAGACTCCTCAAGACCTGGCTATTCGAACAGTAGCAGCTCCCCCCCCTCCCCTCAGCGCCTTGAAACCCTCACGGGTAAGTAGCGCGCTTTACAAATATAATGATTGATTGATTGATTGAATTCATTAATATGCAGTAGAAAGTAGGTGTCTACAAAAGTATCTTATGTATTACAATATTGATTGGCTCACTAGCATGATACATTGCTAGTCCGACTCCACTGAATCACATCTTATTACTAGATGTGTGTAGCTGCTATGTCTAGAACCCCACCGAAGATGCTGTCTTTGGGAGATGTGCTTGGTTTTTTCTGGCTTTCTATGGAGGCAGATTCTATGTCGGTCCTCTTGTAGAAGTATAGTTAGTCCTGTCTGCTTATTTGCTTTAGGTTGACCTTATGTTGATCCTCTCATAATATTTGATTTTGACTTGAATTGAGGTATTGATTGCGGATGACCCGAGGAACTCACCAAGACACCATGCTGCGCTGCACTACATGAAAGAAAGAGAACGCAGGAATGCACCATATCTATCTAGATATAGCCCATTCCTACCCTCAGTTATGCTTGTGCACTCAGTACAGCCTAGCACCAACTTAGGCACCCTTGCGCTGTGGTGCAAGGGTGCCTGCATTGCAGGCAGAATTATTTTTATTCAGGAAGGGACACCACGAAAACAAGCCTTAGAGGCAATTTCCTCTTTCTAAGTGTGCTGCAGCAAAGAAAAGGACAGGAATGTGGCGTATAATGTTAAATACGGGGCATTCCTGCCCTTTCACGCAACGCAGCAAGGTGGCTTGCTGCATTGCACTGTGTGAAAAAATGATAAATCTGGCCCTACATATTTTTCTATTCTTCTTTGTACAATTGCAATATTGTCAATTACTGAGCATTTGTATTTAAAACCTGATAGTTTGCTGGAGGTAATATCTTCCTGATATGCCCAGTCTTGCAAATGTTGAAGTATACTTCTTGTGAAGATCTTTCAAGGAGAACAATTTGTTGGTAATTACTGTGGTTTGTGTAACTACCTTTTTAAAACAATGGTATCACAATACTCCCTGTTCAGGAACTAGGGGGTATATTTACAAGAACTGGTGATTCGCTATTTTGCCGCAGCAGAGCGCCAAACATTTTACAGCTGCGGTACAACCGATTCTAACGCCATGTTAGTGTCGTATTTACAATACAGTGCTACATGGGGTTAGGAATAGCTAGCGACTGCAAAAACTGATGCTTATGTGTGCGTCAAGTTGTTAAAAAAATTCACGATACGGTAGAAAAAGTGACGTTCGGGCAATTAGCGACTAGAAAATACACGCTAGCAGTCCTAATGTCACTTCTCTGCACCTAGCAGGCAAAAAAAACCACAAAAACGCAGCCACTTGTAAAAAAAAGTTACACTTACCTGAAAGCAGCAATGGAGCTGCCAGGAGTGAACACAGCACAGGACAACAACCCCAGCAACCCCACTACCAGCCAGGATGACCAGCCAGAGTCCCATGGGAAGAGGAAGAGCAAGTGCATTCAGGAGGAGAATGAGATCTTGATCAGGGAGGTGATGGAGTACCAACACCAGCTCTTCGTCAGCTCCAAAGTGTCATTGGGGAGGAAAAAGACCATATGGCAGTCAATAGTGAACAAGGTGAACCGAAGTTAAGAGGACAGTGACTAACTGTAAAAAGTGCTGGCATGATTCTAAGTGCAAAACTGAGGAGACACTGGCAACCAATCTCAAGGCAGCATTGCAGACGGGAGGTGGTAGTCCAGCACCCCATGAGGAGCTGGATCCCTTGTAGGAGCAAGTATCCACAGTCATCACTGAGGAGTCGGTGGTTGGAGTTGCGGGACAGGACAGTGCTACCTATGATGAACTACATCAGCGACAGTGAAAGTCCCAACAAGGGCCAATGTGTGTAACCACGTAATGTCGTGACGTCCAGGTAGCTATGTCCCAGCACTCTTGTAGGAGAGTAGGATCTGCCTCTTATGTTGCCCCCACTTTTTTTCTGATGTTTACACTGGTTTCTGGCTATAGTCAGGCTGGGACCCTGCCAATCAGGGCCCCAGCCTCTCTGTTCTCTCTAAACGACTTGGAGTGCACTCTAGATGCACTAGTGATTGGATACTGTGGTACCTTATGAGTCCCTAGTATATGGTACCTTAGGTGCCAAGGGCATAGGTACTTCACAGGCCTACCAGGGGCTGAAGCATGTATTATGCCACCCCTGGGAAGCAGACTAAATCTGACACCACAGGTCTGCTACTGCAGCCTGGGTAAGGTGATGCATGCACCCCTTACTGTGATATAGGCTACCTATATCACTACATAGATACACACATATAAACCTATAAGACACTACTATGGCAGGCCTTATCAATCCTGAAGGCAGAGTGCTTGGTTCCTATGTGAGAGGGTGCCCCTGCATGAGCAGAGCCCCTCTGCAGCATTCGGAGACCCTTCTCTGATGCTGTTTGTAGTGCAGCCTGACCATATACTCTTAAGCGCATTATAACCTCGCGTTAAATGCTAACTTTGGGATGGCTGCACGGAAACATGTCGTGTTTGGTGTCAAACATCTTGGAATACTACCCCCCCCCCCGCAGTTCTGGCAGCGGGGGTAGCATTCCACCCTTCTAGAGGGATAGACATGTACCTACTGTGGAAACGCGGTAGAATCCTGAAGAGCCCTGGCATCACAAAATGGATGCCACCAGTCACAGACACTGGGCTGCCCTCCTGCTGATGACCGAAACTCTCAGTGGAGGAAGCCCAACAATAGGTATCCTGTCACAGGAGGGTGTGACCACCTTCCAGACAGGGTTTAGTGTATTGGGGCTGGGTGGGTGCACTCTTAGAGTGCTTTGAAGTCCTGCACTGGGGGAGCAGAAGGCTCCTCTGTGCATATGCCAGTTCAAACCAGCTCAGGGGCTACCTGCCCCTGCTCTGGCACAAAACTGGACAAAGGGAAGTGGGTGTAGCCACCCACTCCCTGACCCTCCCATAGGTGGGGTCATAGAGCTAGTCCCTCCTTTCTTTTAGTATAAGAGGGGGAACCTGTGCATTGCAAACTAGATACCCCTGGACGACGCTCTAAAGAAGAATCCTGGACCTTCGACGTTCCACTACCTCTGGAAGACTGAAGAATCTCCCTTGGAGTCAAGCAGTGACTCCCCTGCTTGGCAGGCACCAAAAACTACAAACGATGGTTGCAAACTACGCCGCTCCCGCCAGAGCCTGAGGTCCCTGCAGCCCAAGACGAGGATTTCCTGACTTCTCAAAGGCCATCGTGAGTCCCCAGTGAAGCTGAGGCCAGTGGACCCCACGAGTGACGAGGAACCGCAGTCCCTGGGTACCATGCACTATTGTCGAGTGCAACCCCTTCACGACGTTCTATGAACTTGTGCTTTGGACCACGTGTGGTCCCAGCCTCTAGCAGGAATCCCTCCAAAGATCAGAGGCCTACCCCGTCCCGAGTGACTGTGGGCCCCTGTTGAAGGAATCCTCCCGAGGCGTCTTTGCGATCCCTTGCCAGCCGGCTTGTGGGTCCCCAGAAGACTTTTCTAAAGAACCAAAGGGCTCCCCTGGTTGCTCCAGGCCTGCCCTGACTTACCCTCGCTGGGTGAGTCCCCCAGACCTTGCTGGTCTGCACCATTGACTTTTCACACTTTCCACAAGACTTGCTGCTGCCAAGGCTTGTTGGCTCCAATCGGGTTGCCGACACCGCAGTCAGCTGCAGACTTTGTGGGACACGCCGAATCCAGCTCCTGGTTGTCGTCGACACCTCCTGGACCTCGTGGCCGAAGAGTCAAGACCCCCGTGAACGACCTGAATCTTCCGACGACGGTGGGCATTCATCTTCCTTGCCCCGAGTCACTGCCCAGTGACTTTGAACACTGTCCCCTCTGCTTTCAGGTCTTCCTTCTTCCGAATCCAGGCTTGGATTCCATCGGACACTTCTTCGGACTTCACAAGCAGCAAGTCTTCATTGGCTCCCATTGAAAACGACGCCGCGACCCAACACCAAAGGACACCTATGCACCCGGCTTCCCTGGGTGAGGTAACTCCAGCACTACGGTGCTCCTGTGGGTGTTGGCCCTAGAACTACTTACCCTGTAAGTGACTTGCTTGTAGCTACTCCCGAAGTGCCCTTAAACTCCTAATTTCCAACCGCGACTTGCCCCATTGAAGTCTACGGCGATCCGCGCCTGTGTTCACTCACTGCACGCGTCCCCCGTGGGTCCTTTACTTACCTGCCTTGGGTGGTTTCGTGAGGCCCCAACACTTCTGAAGGCCCTAGGCCTTGTCTCTTTGCAAGTCGTTGTTCTTAAGTCTCTTTTTAGTATATGGTCTGGTACGCCCCTAGGGCCCCAGCCATATTGTGCTTAATTTATTGAGAAACATTGATTTGTGCATATGTTCCTGACTTCTAATCTCATAAAGAGATTAGTAGAGAGTTGTTTAGTAATAAATACATATATATTTGATATATATACCTGTGTGGTGTCTTTTCATTTGGTGATTCAAGAGATTGTGTGGTAAAACAAGCTGCTTTACATTCCTCCAAGACTTAGCCTGAAGGCTGCTCTCCACAGCTACCACTAGGATAGCTTTCTATAAAGGTTGTATTAAATCTACCTACCATAAGAGTCGAATTGTACTGGTGCAAGGTGTCCACTTTAATTAGTGAACAGCATATACCAGGCCAACTTCTCACAACTCTGCAGCACTGTCTGCAGGCCAAAGAATAGGCACCTGGCTCATCTATGTTTAGACATGACACCAATGGAAGGCTCCTGGGCCTTTTTGATAACATGTTGGCGTAAGGTAGCGTTGCAAGCCTTCTAGCTGTGCTATCCTACGTCAAAAGAAAAGTGTAGCAATCCGCTCTATCTACAAGATACGGCGCATTCCAGTCCTTTCTGCCAGTGCCGGCGCACAAACAGCAGATGTCTGCCAAAGCAGGTGCCCTTGCACGATGGTGCAAAGGTACCTGCATTGGTGCTAAGCAGCGGAATGTGCTCCAGCATAAAGGAAAGCACAGGGATGAGTTGTATTGTTGTAAACACAGTGCAACCCTGCACTTTCCTATTCACAAAGCTTGGTGCAGCAAGATGGTTAATTGCGCTGCGCTTCACCAAGTCTGTGAAAGATGCCCCTCTGTCTCACCTAGGCCCATGCACATTAACCTAGCCTCCAAATCCCTAGCTTAGAAATGGGATCTCACAGGAGAAACAACACACCTGAGTGGGGGGGGAAGGGGGGGGGGTGGGGCAGTGGGGGGGGGGGTCTTTATGGGCAATGGGTAGTAGGTACATTTTAAGAGTCACATCGATACTCGCCTAGATTAAACTACATGGTAAGCAGCTGTCCTTGCATGCAGGCTCAGATCACACAGGTGTCAGCTGCCATGATAGGGACCACCTGAACTCCCCTCATCAACTAAATATTACTGGGTGTGGGTGTGAATGCAAGTGATGTACACCAGAAGACAAGGGGGCATATTTACAGTGAAAAGGCACAGTGCCTCGATGTAAACAAATCTGCTGCACTCAACTGCATCATTGCAAAAATGCATGGATGGGCTGTATTTACTTGAATATGTGCCACCCCTGTGCTCACCCCAGCGCTGCTGCAAAAAGAACAGATGTGCGCCAACTCAGGCACCCTTGCACCAAGGAGCAAGGGTGTCTCTGTTGGTGCTTGGCTGTTTTTATCTGTGCAAGCGCAAGGGTAAACACATGGGGTGCACCGGATCCTTGTGAATACGGTGCTTTTCTGTGTTTGTAGAATGATGCAGGGTGGTGTAGCTAAAGTGCTAGCATTGCTGTGTTGTGCCATCTCTATGTGAATATGCCCCTCGGTAGGTACATGTCACCATTCCCAGCACTACTACCATCTGGGGTTCAGCCTGACATGTCACTCTATAACAACCTGCCATGTCAGTCCATTAGATATGTGCAAAAACAACAGTTGATGGACAGAATGCAGAACAATGTCATACATTCACCCCAGTACAGAGATCTGGGCCTAAATCCATCGTTATTTTGCTCACCATGCCATTCCAGTTTGAACCCAGCCATATGCAAATCAGTCTTGACCCTGTGCCTCATGGGAACAGTCCAGCCCGAACTGCCAAGCCAGGTCCTCCCTGGACTGGAAACAAGCATCCTAGGACCGGTTTCGGGGTTTCACCCTCTTCAGCCAGGATAGCTTGATTCCAGTGGCATGGAGAGCACGGGACCCACGTCTGGGCATACCCGTCCCACTCGGGGTGACAAATGCAAAAACAACAGTTGATGGACAGAATGCAGAACAATGTCATACATTCACCCCAGTACAGAGATCTGGGCCTAAATCCATCGTTTTTGCTCACCATGCCATTCCAGTTTGACCCCAGCCATATGCAAATCAGTCTTGACCCTGTGCCTCATGGGAACAGTCCAGCCCGAACTGCCAAGCCAGGTCCTCCCTGGACTGGAAACAAGCATCCTAGGACCGGTTTCGGGGTTTCACCCTCTTCAGCCAGGATAGCTTGATTCCAGTGGCATGGAGAGCACGGGACCCACGTCTGGGCATACCCGTCCCACTCGGGGTGACAAATGCAAAAACAACAGTTGATGGACAGAATGCAGAACAATGTCATACATTCACCCCAGTACAGAGATCTGGGCCTAAATCCATCGTTTTTTGCTCACCATGCCATTCCAGTTTGGACCCAGCCATATGCAAATCAGTCTTGACCCTGTGCCTCATGGGAACAGTCCAGCCCGAACTGCCAAGCCAGGTCCTCCCTGGACTGGAAACAAGCATCCTAGGACCGGTTTCGGGGTTTCACCCCTCTTCAGCCAGGATAGCTTGATTCCAGTGGCATGGAGAGCACGGGACCCACGTCTGGGCATACCCGTCCCACTCGGGGTGACAAATGCAAAAACAACAGTTGATGGACAGAATGCAGAACAATGTCATACATTCACCCCAGTACAGAGATCTGGGCCTAAATCCATCGTTTTTTGCTCACCATGCCATTCCAGTTTGAACCCAGCCATATGCAAATCAGTCTTGACCCTGTGCCTCATGGGAACAGTCCAGCCCGAACTGCCAAGCCAGGTCCTCCCTGGACTGGAAACAAGCATCCTAGGACCGGTTTCGGGGTTTCACCCCTCTTCAGCCAGGATAGCTTGATTCCAGTGGCATGGAGAGCACGGGACCCACGTCTGGGCATACCCGTCCCACTCGGGGTGACAAATGCAAAAACAACAGTTGATGGACAGAATGCAGAACAATGTCATACATTCACCCCAGTACAGAGATCTGGGCCTAAATCCATCGTTTTTTGCTCACCATGCCATTCCAGTTTGAACCCAGCCATATGCAAATCAGTCTTGACCCTGTGCCTCATGGGAACAGTCCAGCCCGAACTGCCAAGCCAGGTCCTCCCTGGACTGGAAACAAGCATCCTAGGACCGGTTTCGGGTTTCACCCCTCTTCAGCCAGGATAGCTTGATTCCAGTGGCATGGAGAGCACGGGACCCACGTCTGGGCATACCCGTCCCACTCGGGGTGACAAATGCAAAAACAACAGTTGATGGACAGAATGCAGAACAATGTCATACATTCACCCCAGTACAGAGATCTGGGCCTAAATCCATCGTTTTTTTGCTCACCATGCCATTCCAGTTTGAACCCAGCCATATGCAAATCAGTCTTGACCCTGTGCCTCATGGGAACAGTCCAGCCCGAACTGCCAAGCCAGGTCCTCCCTGGACTGGAAACAAGCATCCTAGGACCGGTTTCGGGGTTTCACCCCTCTTCAGCCAGGATAGCTTGATTCCAGTGGCATGGAGAGCACGGGACCCACGTCTGGGCATACCCGTCCCACTCGGGTGACAAATGCAAAAACAACAGTTGATGGACAGAATGCAGAACAATGTCATACATTCACCCCAGTACAGAGATCTGGGCCTAAATCCATCGTTTTTTTGCTCACCATGCCATTCCAGTTTGAACCCAGCCATATGCAAATCAGTCTTGACCCTGTGCCTCATGGGAACAGTCCAGCCCGAACTGCCAAGCCAGGTCCTCCCTGGACTGGAAACAAGCATCCTAGGACCGGCTTCGGGGTTTCACCCCTCTTCAGCCAGGATAGCTTGATTCCAGTGGCATGGAGAGCACGGGACCCACGTCTGGGCATACCCGTCCCACTCGGGGTGACAAATGCAAAAACAACAGTTGATGGACAGAATGCAGAACAATGTCATACATTCACCCCAGTACAGAGATCTGGGCCTAAATCCATCGTTTTTTGCTCACCATGCCATTCCAGTTTGAACCCAGCCATATGCAAATCAGTCTTGACCCTGTGCCTCATGGGAACAGTCCAGCCCGAACTGCCAAGCCAGGTCCTCCCTGGACTGGAAACAAGCATCCTAGGACCGGTTTCGGGGTTTCACCCTCTTCAGCCAGGATAGCTTGATTCCAGTGGCATGGAGAGCACGGGACCCACGTCTGGGCATACCCGTCCCACTCGGGGTGACAAATGCAAAAACAACAGTTGATGGACAGAATGCAGAACAATGTCATACATTCACCCCAGTACAGAGATCTGGGCCTAAATCCATCGTTTTTTGCTCACCATGCCATTCCAGTTTGAACCCAGCCATATGCAAATCAGTCTTGACCCTGTGCCTCATGGGAACAGTCCAGCCCGAACTGCCAAGCCAGGTCCTCCCTGGACTGGAAACAAGCATCCTAGGACCGGTTTCGGGGTTTCACCCCTCTTCAGCCAGGATAGCTTGATTCCAGTGGCATGGAGAGCACGGGACCCACGTCTGGGCATACCCGTCCCACTCGGGGTGACAAATGCAAAAACAACAGTTGATGGACAGAATGCAGAACAATGTCATATATTCACCCCAGTACAGAGATCTGGGCCTAAATCCATCGTTTTTTTGCTCACCATGCCATTCCAGTTTGAACCCAGCCATATGCAAATCAGTCTTGACCCTGTGCCTCATGGGAACAGTCCAGCCCGAACTGCCAAGCCAGGTCCTCCCTGGACTGGAAACAAGCATCCTAGGACCGGTTTCGGGGTTTCACCCCTCTTCAGCCAGGATAGCTTGATTCCAGTGGCATGGAGAGCACGGGACCCACGTCTGGGCATACCCGTCCCACTCGCGGTGACAAATGCAAAAACAACAGTTGATGGACAGAATGCAGAACAATGTCATACATTCACCCCAGTACAGAGATCTGGGCCTAAATCCATCGTTTTTTTGCTCACCATGCCATTCCAGTTTGAACCCAGCCATATGCAAATCAGTCTTGACCCTGTGCCTCATGGGAACAGTCCAGCCCGAACTGCCAAGCCAGGTCCTCCCTGGACTGGAAACAAGCATCCTAGGACCGGTTTCGGGGTTTCACCCTCTTCAGCCAGGATAGCTTGATTCCAGTGGCATGGAGAGCACGGGACCCACGTCTGGGCATACCCGTCCCACTCGGGGTGACAAATGCAAAAACAACAGTTGATGGACAGAATGCAGAACAATGTCATACATTCACCCCAGTACAGAGATCTGGGCCTAAATCCATCGTTTTTTTGCTCACCATGCCATTCCAGTTTGAACCCAGCCATATGCAAATCAGTCTTGACCCTGTGCCTCATGGGAACAGTCCAGCCCGAACTGCCAAGCCAGGTCCTCCCTGGACTGGAAACAAGCATCCTAGGACCGGTTTCGGGGTTTCACCCCTCTTCAGCCAGGATAGCTTGATTCCAGTGGCATGGAGAGCACGGGACCCACGTCTGGGCATACCCGTCCCACTCGGGGTGACAAATGCAAAAACAACAGTTGATGGACAGAATGCAGAACAATGTCATACATTCACCCCAGTACAGAGATCTGGGCCTAAATCCATCGTTTTTGCTCACCATGCCATTCCAGTTTGAACCCAGCCATATGCAAATCAGTCTTGACCCTGTGCCTCATGGGAACAGTCCATCCCGAACTGCCAAGCCAGGTCCTCCCTGGACTGGAAACAAGCATCCTAGGACCGGTTTCGGGGTTTCACCCCTCTTCAGCCAGGATAGCTTGATTCCAGTGGCATGGAGAGCACGGGACCCACGTCTGGGCAAACCCGTCCCACTCGGGGTGACAAATGCAAAAACAACAGTTGATGGACAGAATGCAGAACAATGTCATACATTCACCCCAGTACAGAGATCTGGGCCTAAATCCATCGTTTTTTTGCTCACCATGCCATTCCAGTTTGAACCCAGCCATATGCAAATCAGTCTTGACCCTGTGCCTCATGGGAACAGTCCAGCCCGAACTGCCAAGCCAGGTCCTCCCTGGACTGGAAACAAGCATCCTAGGACCGGTTTCGGGGTTTCACCCCTCTTCAGCCAGGATAGCTTGATTCCAGTGGCATGGAGAGCACGGGACCCCTTTTGTATCGCTTAGTCCATTAGATATGGTCACACATAATGTAGATGTTGCAGGCAAATGAGAGTCAATGTATGATCAGGGTGCCATCACTGTGTGGCAGTAAGTCGGCTGCCAGGACCAAATTTGGAACAGCCAGCAGAGGCATGTACACATACAATTGCATGGGTCAGCTGAAAACGATATGTGATACCCTGCAGATAGCCAACTCAGTTCCTGATTAAATGACTTGAACGTCAGTGATCGTTATCTGACTACTATGACAGGGCCCATCCACTCAGATTAGGCACACAGTGGTAGTGGCAACAATGTTGAGATCTAGTCATCTGAAAGGGAAATACAGAGCTATTTGCAATCCGTACCCTTGCATAACAGCTGTCCTACACATCAATGAGGAACTGAAAGTGTAATGTATTGCACTTTGATTGTCAACTGCATTACTCATGTCAACATCTAAGAGACATCAGCAATGGCATTTCCGAATCTCATTGCAGAGGATGAACCCTTACCTCCTGGCCTGCATCCTGTCCAGGACTTCAGCGATGATGAGGATGATGACAACCTGTAAACCATCAACCAGGACACACTCCAAGAACTCCTGGACTCCATTGGAACACCATCTCTGGGCACGGGGCGGGTCAGCAGCGTTCTGGCCTCTCCACATACCCCGCCTACCAACCAACAGTCACCACCTGCCACCCCCCGCCCAGACCCCTGTGCTCCGAGGACCCCTCTCTGGACACTGGAAGGGTCAGCAGCATCATGGCATCTCCACATACCCCGCCTACCAACCAACAGGCACCACCTGCCAGCCTACCCAGACCCCTGGACTCTGAGGACCCACAGATTACTTTCCAACATACTGCGATAGGAGTCCAGCGGGAGTTGGTTGAGCAGGTGCGGGGGGATGGAGACTGTGACGGCCACCCTAGAGGGAGTTGGTTGGTGCCACAGTCTCAATAGGGACAACACTGCTGCCATCAGAGGCACCTACTCTCTGCTCCTTGGCCTCCAGCAGTCCCTGGCTGACATTGCTGGTGTCCTGAGGCAGAGGCATCAACAACTGCCCTGCCAAATTGGCACCAGCGAGGCCGCCAGCCAGCTGGGGGTAATAAGAACCATCTTGGAGTCCATGGAGCGGAAGGAGGACTCACACTTTGCTGTCATGGCTGCCTACCACTGCGACGTTGCTGCTGTGTTGCAAAACTAGTAGTTCCTCCTCGCTGCTGTGCTGCCTCATGTGTTGGCACAGATGAATGCTGCTGCAGGCACGGGATTAACATCTTCTACCCCTGATGTGTGTGTGCCTCTCTCGGCTCCTGCATCTACAACACCACCCTCACGGGAGACACTGCACACATCAGAGGAGGAAGATTTGGACGGTACCTCTTTCCAATGAAGAAGTCTCTGGTAGCTTGTATCTGTGCTACATACCCAGTTTCTCCTTAGCCCTGTGCTGATTACGTGCCTGGAAACATCTGCTGTCACTGACCTCATTTTGACTTCGCACTGTTCACCTTGACCATTTGTGAACTGTCAAGGTGGCCTATCCTCCCTAATGACATTGTGGTTATCCTCTGACTGAAGCATTCCTCTCCTCCACATGTCCCATGACATGTTCCCCACATGGACTCTTTCTGGACATCCACTGGCTCTAAGCATTCTTTAGGGTTGTTGTCCAATGAACTTTATCTGTGATCCGCTTCAACATTTGTATATGTAAATAAATGCACTTAGAGCTACCTGTGTGTTGTCTGTCTGTAGGAGTTGGGACCAGGTTGACAAATGCCCATTCTGTGAGGCAAATACACCAACTACTAGCCAAAGGGACATTGGGGCATATGTTCAAGGAAGTGGCGGAGTGAGACGTTAGCCGTCATGGCTTAACGCCTCACTCAAGCCACTTCAGAAATGCAAGGCTGCGCCATATTTACAATGATATGGTGCAGCCTTGCGTTTCCCCCTGCGCTGGCGCTACACTTACCAGTGTAGGGCCAATGCAGGCACTCTTGCACCTTACTGCAAGGGTGTCTGCGTGCAGGGGAAAGATTGTTAATGTACAGGAAGGTACCCCTTCCTGTACATAAACAATCTTTAAATGCCATTTTGTCACTTCTATGTGTGCTGCTTAATGCAGCACACATGAAAGTCGCAAAATGGCATTTTTTTTTAAAGATTGCTTATGTACAGGAAGGGGGAACTTCCTGTACATAAACAATCCAAGGCATTTTGCTTTTTCCATGTGTGCTGCACAAGGCAGCACACATGGAAAAAGCAAAAACGAGGAGAAATAATGCATTTCTCTTTGTTTTGCCAACTTAAGACCAGGTTTTACCTGGTCTTAATTTTGTCGCTGCCTCCTATTTACGCTGCCCTTGTAAATAGGGGGCAGCCTCAAAATCAATGGGTGTTGCGGTGGAACGCCCACCGCAACACCCACTGCCCACCCCTTCACGCTTAGCATAGCGTGAAAGGGGGCCTTATTTACAAGGCTTAACGCTGCCTTGTAAATAAGGCGATGACCCTATCGCCACCACAACGTCGTAAAAAGTGAAGTTGTGGTGGCGATAGGGGCTTGTACATACGCCCCATTGTTTTTTGTGGCGTCAGGGACAATGCTAGGCAGTGAGAGCGTAACATATTTTCATTTTGTAAACACTATTTGTGTGATGAATAGCAAGTGCTTACTCAAGGTTGTAAGCATGAAGTTATACTTATGGCATGCTGTCATTGTCAATGGTGAATTAAGTCACCCCACAAGTGCCAGATCCACCCATGGTAACTAGCAAGCATACAATATTGGTCTGACAAGTAAACACTGCAAGTGGTAAATGGGTATGGGGCAGCAGTCAGTGTGTGAGTCCAAAAATCTAATAATTGGCCAAATGCTTTAGACCACAACATCCCTCCAAGGCACATTGCATGACGTAGCCACACAGAGATATTGCATGTGAACACATGATTTGCACTGTCTACAATTTCCATCATGTTTGCCACGTCCACTGCTCAACAATGTCTGATAGTCCCTCGTAAATTTAAGAAGATATGGGCCCCATGGATAGATTACTTTGGGCTTGATGTCGGAGAGGCAGAGGATGAACTGGGCCTAATGGGAGGAGAGCCAGAGAAAGGACCACACTAGACTCTATACCAGGTACCCCACGAATGATCATACTTTGTACACATATAACCCTTAAATATTGTAACAGCGTAAATATTGGTTTGTTTGTCTCTGTCATGACACTCCATGTCCCCAGCATTGTAATAATGTTTTGCACTCTATATATCTCGTATATCAAAGACTTCTCTGGTTTTACTGTTAACAAAAATAAAAAATATTTAAAAAAACAAACAAACCAATGTAAATTCATGGCCAACCAGACAGATCCCTGTCCAAAGGTAAGGCACCTACTCACAGATGTTGCCAAACACTGCTAGCAAAGACATATGCTTATACATAACATTAGCTGAGCACACAGGCTAACTCCCACTCAGTAAATCATGACGTTGACCTGTATGTTGCAAACAATGACATTTAATGTCTACAAAGCCTAAAATACAATAAGCAACTACCCTAATCTACACACTAACTATGCCTGACCTTAGTTTAGCCTACCTAACACTACACATTTAGCACAACATAATAAACATCAACCACCCACCCCCTTAAGAGACGTATACACACAAGGACAACATAAACTACATCTAAACATCAACTACACATATAGTCCTAAACAATAATATATATTTTTTAAATCTATTGTATTTTTTTTTTTTACATTTTTTATTAACACACATATATGAACACATCAACCCCACCCCCCAAAATATAACAATAAACCCCTAAATACTAACATATAACCCACCCCTAAAACATCACACAAAAAAGCCTAACACTAAACTATCCCTACTCTAACTAATCTATACAAATCTAAAAACCTATCAATGAAAAAAATACTAAAACCAGGTTCTGGGGAAGTGTAGGCAGGCTCCATGTGATGGAGACAGTGCCTGCTTGATCTCCTCTAGCATTGTGAGGCCCCTTTCCATTTTGCACTCTAGCACCGCCACTCGTAAGTTTGGGTCTGAGAGGTCCTTTTTAGGTCGAGCCTAGAGCAGCGCATGCGCTGCTTGCTCGACTTTTAGTAAGGGGGTTTTGAAAGTGCTACCAAGCCGGCCACCAGCTTGCTGTTACGCGCACAAGCGCGCGCGACGTGCACACTCGCGTGTTTTTGTTTTGCGCATGCGCGCGCACACAACTCCCGGGCTTGTTTTTATTTCCTTTTTGCGCGCGCGTGCACACACAACTCCCGGCCGCACGTCTTGCTCGCGATCACTTTCACGCGCACCATTTGCTTGTTTTTCTTGATTTCCACGCACTCCTTCCATCATGTTTCTACTCCACGCCTTTCCTTATCCTATACTTATCGTAAGCTTATGTTTCTACACCTTTCCATATTTTTATCTTTTCTCCCTCAGCATCCTTCTTTTCACTCATGTTCTCCACACATTTTTCTCTTTGTTTCGGTCTATAACTTTCCTTCTCCTCCGCCATACTCTTCTGTCTTCCCATCTCTCTACGCCCGTCTCTTTCTCGCTCAGATACAACAATCAGATTGCCTATCAACCGGGTAATTTTATTGTTTCGTTAACTGACTCCCTACCTCCCCCGTCCCCCATCAGCCCCCGCCTCTTTTCTGCCACATATATCGTTTTCTCCCCACCACTGGCCCTTCCTTTTCTTCTCCTCCTCTCAGGCCTCTCCTCTGTTGCAGGTGGCTCTGCATTTCACCACAGCAGGCTGTGACACGTAAAATGACACGTGCACTCTGACTGCAGTGCAGACGAGGAAACATAATTTTTTTCATTTAAAACACAAAACAATACAGTTTCGCTATGTTTTGAGCATGCCCACGTGCCGACCATTCTCACACACAGAAGCGCCTCTTGCTGGTTCACACCTCGTTTTCATTAATTTTGACGAACGTGGAGAACCCATCAGAGGCGTCATGACGCACACTAACACTGCGCTAATGGCTGCATTGTGTGCAAAACGGAAGTGATCAGGTTCCTGTCTCGAAAGATTTGTTGCACGCTCATCTCTTCATTGTCCAGGCTGTCAAAGCACAAAAAGGGTTAGCAGGGCAAAATACAATTATATCCCAGGCAATGCTTATTAGAGGCGATTGACTCTCTAATTAATATCACAATGCACAGGCCTAGGGGGCGAACCAGCACTCCATTCCAGCCCACTCGTTACCTTTTCCACATTACAGGTGATCAGAAGCACGAGGCTGCAGGTCACACATTGCAACACTAGATTAAACAAGCATTGGCATAGCCAATAGGTCTCGCCTTTGGGACCTTATAAGTATTTAGTTATGCAGCAGAATATCCTTGGTGCAACAACATCAACTGTTGCATGGCTAAACACTTATAAGGTCCCAAAGGCGAGACCTATTGGCTATGCCAATGCTTGTTTGGCCTTGGTACTCCTGTGTGCTGCAGTGTGGTGGCAGGTGATCTCAAGGGTTGGCTTCCCAATGTACTGGGGATGGTTCCTTGGTTGTTCATTGGCCTCCCTTGGCATCTTTGTCCTTTCAATACTGTTGCCGGTCCCTGAGGAAAGCAGCTCCATTGCCCCAAAGCCTTGTCCTCCTTGTAACATCGTTTCATTGGTTTGTGTGCTTTGACCACTCTCCTCACATGTAGCTACCGCTCCTTCCGGATGTTGTGAGCGTGCAGCTGATGGGATGTCATGTTGTCTGTTAAAGGTAAAATGTAAAGAGTGACAGGGCGACTAGCTACAGGAACATATCAAATAAGACAACGTTTTGTGTACAACATCAAGGTGGCAGCCCCTACAGCCTAATATTATCTTGCAGCCCAGAGGGACAAAACACATGCTCAAAATACATCAACACAGATGCACTGATGCCAAAGCTTAGAGGCATGCCAAATGTTGCACATTGTAATAGCAGCCTCCTGCCACATCTATGTATGACCTTGTCAGTACATGTAATGCTTGGCAACTATGCTGCATTGTACCCATGGTATGGTACACCGTATAACCTCACTGAATAGTAGTGTGTCTTCTGCATCCTGCAATGGCAATCATTGCAAATGACTTTTTGCACAGCTACATGTCCCAATTATGCCAAGTGCATTACTTGTGTCAGAATGTGACGTAACTTATATGCCAGTGACCCGTAGCATGATACATTGCTAACTATGCTGAACACATGGCATTCCTCACATGTAATAATACATGCTGGATATGTAGCACACATCACACAGACACATATGACACCTCTCCTATCAGGCCTGTTGTAGGTCCATGGTGGACAAGTCCACCGGTCATTAAATACTCCCCACGTAATTGCATGTGCAACTGACATGCATTCTGAAACTCACCAATCCACAGACATGTACAGATGTGATTCATCAACCACAGATAATCACAGAGCCTGCCAATGTAGTCATGCCACCACTGTCAGGCCTCTGTCGCGTGTTCCATCACAGATTGGCAATGTATCCTCAGACATTTGTGAGAGGCAGATTAACATGCAAATTTCAAGACCTACTACATCTCATCTATCATCAAATAAATAAACGTGTCTTAGTGTAAGGGAAAAACATCATTGCAGCAAATTTGCACTGCATCAGACATCACACTCACTCCTTCCGCAACACAATTAGCATAGACGAAGGAACTCACTGGTCAATCAATCAATCAATCAGGGGTTTGTTAAAGCGCGACTACTCACCCTTTAGGCTCTCAAGGCGCTAGGGGTAGGGGGGGGTGCATGTTCCATTCCATCATGGAGGGGGTCAGTCGAAGAGCCAGGTTTTGAGGTTTCTTACAAAGATGGGGAGCGATGTTGTCTGTCTGAGGTGGAGCGGAAGGGCGTTCCATGCTTTGGCCGCGAGGAAGGAGAAGGAGCGGCCTCCCGATCTGGTCTTTCTGGTGTGGGGGACCATGGTGTAGGAGAGCTGGGCTGATCGTAGGGTGCTTTGGGGTGCGTGGAATTTGAGTCGGCTGTTCAGGTATGCTGGTCCGGTGCCGTGGAGGGCCTTGTGTGCGTGGGTGAGTAGCTTGAAGGTGATTCTCGCCTCGGCGGGGAGCCAGTGGAGTGTGCGCAGGTGCTGGGAGATGTGGCAGTGTTTTGGCAGGTTGAGGACCAGTCTTGCGGCGGCGTTCTGGATGTTCTGTAGCTTGCAGATGAGGTTTTTGTTTATTCCGGCGTAGAGTGCGTTGCCGTAGTCGAGTCTGCTGGTGACCAGGGCGTGAGGGACGGTCTTTCTGTGTTCGAGGGGGATCCATTTGAAGGTTTTATGAAGGAGGCGGAGGGTGTGGAAGCAGGAAGACGAGACGGAGTTGATCTGGCAGTCCATTTTGAGCTCGGAGTCCAGGATGATTCCCAGGTTGCGTGCGTGGTCCGTGGGGGTTGGCGGGTTTCTGAGGGCAGGGGGCCACCAGATGTCGCTCCAGGCGTCGGGGTTAGGGCCCATGATGAGTACTTCTGTTTTGTTGGTGTTTAGTTGTAGGCAGCTGTTTTTCATCCATTTGGCGACGGCTTCCATGCCTTCTCGAAAGTTGTGTCTGGCGGTGTTGGGTTCGTTGGATAAGGAGAGGATGAGTTGGGTGTCGTCTGCGTATGACACAATGTTGAGTCCGTAGGTTATGACGATGGGGGCGAGTGGAGCCATGTAGACATTGAAGAGCATCGGGCTGAGGGAGGAGCCCTGGGGGACTCCGCAGGTGGTAGGTGTAGGGTCCGAGAGGAAAGGGGGGAGTCTGACCCGCTGCGTTCTGCCGAAGAGGAAGGAGCGGATCCAGTCGAGGGCCTTGTCCTGGATTCCTGCGTCATAGAGTCTGCGTATTAGAGTGCGGTGAGAGACTGTGTCGAACGCCACTGAGAGGTCGAGGAGGATGAGGGCTACTGTTTCTCCTTTGTCCAGTAGGGTGCGGATGTTGTCTGTTGCGGCTAGGAGGGCGGTTTCCGTACTGTGTTTTTTTCTGAAGCCGGATTGGGAGGAGTCGAGGATGTTGTGTTCTTCGATGAATGTGGCGAGTTGGCTGTTGATGGCTTTCTCGATGACTTTCGCTGGGAACGGGAGCAGGGAGATGGGTCTGTAGTTTTTGAGGTCGGTGGGGTCCGCTGAGGGTTTCTTCAGGAGGGGGTTGACCTTGGCGTGTTTCCAGTCGTCAGAGAACGAGGCGGTCATCAGGGAGCGGTTGATGGTGTGGCGGAGCATGGGTGCGATGGTGTCAGCGGCTCTGTTGAAGATGTGGTAGGGGCAGGGGTCCGTTGGGGGCCCCTGAGTGGATTGACTTCATTGTCTTCAGTGTGTCTTCGGTGTTGAGGGCTGTCCAGTTGTCAATCGCTGGTTTCCGGGTGTCGGGGGTGGTTGGTGAGGGTTCAGTGTGTTGGTTGTCTTCGTCGAAGTTGTCGTAGATGCTCTTGATTTTGTGGTGGAAAAAGGTGCTGAGTTTGTCGCAGAGGTCTTGTGAGGGAGGGATGTCAGTAGACTCGCTGATGGGTTGGGCGAACTCCTTGATGATGCTGAAGAGTTCCTTGCTGTTGTGCGCGTGGGTGGAGATTCTGTCTTCAATCGCTTTTTTTCTCGTTTCTCTGATGAGTTGTTGGTGGGCCTTGGTGGCGGCTTTGAAGTTGTTGTGGGCTTCTGTGGATCTGGTGTTCCTCCAGGCCTTTTCGAGGCGGCGGCAAGTGCGTCTGGACTCTTGAAGTTCGGTGGTAAACCATCTGGCTTTCTTGGCGCGGGTATTGTTGTTTTTCTTGAGGGGGGCTATGGTGTTGGCGCTGTCCGAGATCCATCTATGCAGGGTTCGGGCTGCGGTGTTGGGGTCATCGTTTTCCGCGATGGTTGGGGTGGAATTGTTGAGTGAGGAGGTGAGCTGGTCGTCAGTGATTTTGGTCCAGTTTCTACGTGGGAGCAGGTGCTGGTGTCTGTGGATGGTGGGTGTTCTGAAGGTGAAGTGGACGCAACGAGGGTCGGTCCATGGGAGTTCGGTGGTGTGGCTGAAGGTGATGGAGTTTCCTGTAGTGAAGAGGGGGTCGAGGGTGTGTCCTGCTGAGTGAGTGGGCTCGGTCACGATCTGGCCAAGTCCAATGTTGTGGAGGTTGTCCAGGAGGGATGTGGTGTTGGGGTCCAGTTGGTTGTCGAGGTGGAAGTTGAGGTCTCCCAGCAGGGTGTAGTTGGTGGATGCGATGGCCTGCGGGGCTATGATGTCCGTGATGGAGTTGGCGAAGGGTCCGCGGGGTCCAGGGGGTCGGTAGATGAGGGTTCCTCGGAGGGTGGCGGTGGGGCTGGCCAGTATCTTGAAGTGAAGGTGTTCCATCAGGTCTGTGGGCTCGTCGGGGAGTGTGCTCAGGCGGAGGGTGGATTTGTGGACGATGGCGATTCCTCCTCCCGGGCGGGTGGGGCGGTCCTTCCTGGAGATCTTGTATCCTTGGGGGATGCCGATGGCGATGTCTGGTCCCGAGGTGGTGTTGGTCCAGGTTTCGGTGAAGAACGCTACGTCCGGTGTGGTGCTGTCGAGGAGGTGATGTTGGGGTCCTTAAAGGAATCCACCTCACCACGTGAGAATTATGCTGGTCCACCCACTTACAAGACATGACATCTAAAACAATTCAGTCATCGTTGGACACATTCATCTTTAACATGCCAAATTAGCAGTGTATACATCATGCATACATATTGACTATGTAACCCTTCAGGTTGCATGTAAGCAGATGACATAGTTGACAAGCATGACCACTACACATTGGTAAGGCAGGTTGAATTGAACATAATAATAATGATTCAGGACATGCATCTATAGAATTTTTTGGGGATCCAGTCCTACATCCTCATTACTGACAGGTGTCACCATGGCATGTTGAGTCTCAGCAGTCGCATGTCCTATATAACTCACAGAACAGTCTCTGCAAGGGTCTGCCCAAAACTATACCCAGATCAAAGTTGATACCAGGAAATGAGTCCCCTTTAGATGTCATACGTCATGTCTACCTGAACCCTTTGTAAAGTCAGTTCTGTACATGTCAATGTTGCACAGTACCAGATGCCATTCAGACATGTCCCAAGCATCCCTAAGCTTCACATTTTGACACTTCACAATGACATATATTGCAACATACATTAGATGTGTCAGATACTGCCTGCCACGCCCTAAGATACAGTACCATGTATGTGGGCTCATCTCTGACATACATTGGGCCTCATATACACTTGACATGTACAACTGGAATCACATATGTTAGGACAGCTCCAGTGTGTCAGCCCTCACCAACACCTCCATGAGGCCATGCAAAGCCAATATGTGTAATTTGTGTTGCATGCAGAGGTATGTATTCAGACAAGCCAGTGATAAGCACAGCGTACCCATTGGAGAGCCATACCGGTCTTATTGGACATCTTGATAAAGACCTATGATCATTTAATACAACACATTCACTGGTTATCTGAGCATCGTAAGGAATGGCAGGCCTCAATTAATACTGACTACCCAGAGGAGGCATTGCAAGGAGGGTCACTGGCACATCATCATGTGTATTTGTAAATCGCAAGTGTGCAAAATTTCAATGCACACTTTCACAATTGTTTCGCTCTGCCTTGGAGTTTCTGTGTGCTGAGAGCTGTCCCATCCAGTAGCATACCATTAATGTCAGCAATGCACACACATAGGCAGCATAGATCAAGTGTGCATGTATAAGCCTAGAACAACAAGGTGCAGAAGGACAAGTAGCTTGCACCACTGAGGCCACACCATATGACAAGTGTATGGTGACACAACACCACAACTAGCGGCCTCGAAGTAGACACCATAGTTGGCAAGGAGATGCCCTAATACTCAGCTGCCTGCCCCTTCCTCAATGTCTCCTGCAGATATCTGTGTTACCTATGTCTTGCTGCCAGCACAGTGCAAATCCGAGAAGGGGTGCACAGCAACATCATGAGTGAATTTCACTACCACAGACTTTGTCAAACCAGTGTGTGGCTTGCTTACAGGACCCTTGTGCCACAAGAGCATCATTTCTACATATGCTCCGGTGGCGCTATGCCCTGCTCTACATTGCAAAGCATACTATGAAAAACAGTTGGTCCTAGACCTATTGTGTGAGAACGCAAAGTCGAACAAACGTTTTAGTGAGTGCTGGCCAAATAATCAACAGCTGGTAATCAATACAGTATAGATCACGAATTCATCGATGGTTAGCACCCTGAAAGAGAAAAGGAGAAAACACACCCACATTTGTTTTTTCAAATTGTATTCACTTTTTAATTTTCAAAACAATGCGAAAAGTTGGTAAAGGCATTACCACATATATTTAAGAATTGAGTAGGTTGCTCAAAGGAAAAGGGTGTAAGGCGAAGAAAGTGCTCGTGCTTGAAATAGGAAAGGGGAAGATTACAGGCTGTAGAGAGTCAAAGTAATATCCATTTGAAGTCGATACTGGTTATTTAATGCAACAAAAACCAGTATAATGAGACCGGTCCATAATATAATTCATACATCAAATCAATCATCGATTTTTAGGTGCATAAATTCAACATCTGGTGAGAGGGCAGGATGATATGGTGTGGTACAGGCCCTTGCTAGGGGGTATGCGTCGACGTTTCGACCCGACTTGTGCGTAGAGGGTAATTTAAAACCTCCGCTTGCGGGTCTTCATCAGGACAGAAGGAAATGGTGAGGCAACCTATTCCTGGTGCCAAGGATGGGATAGCCAGGTCACTATTCCCATAGGTGAATAGTCCACAAAATGCGGAGCGTAAAGAGCATCTAATTAGATGAGATGTCAAATGCGGAGTTTAAAGAAACTCTAATTTGATGAGTTGTCAACACGGGTAATGAAAACCCAAGAGTAATTCCCAAAAGAAGTTGAATTAATCCATTTTCCTGATTTAGTCTGACAGGGCTAAGAGAAAAGCAGCTGCTCCGTCGTCCCTTTTGGAGCCGACGGAGAAGCTGCTTTTCTCTTAGAGCTGTAAGCATAGCGTGAAAGGGGGCCTTATTTACAAGCCAGCGTTAAGCCACGTTAAGTGGCTTAACGCTGCCTTGTAATTAAGGCGAAGCCCCTATCGCCACGGAAACGTCACAAAAAGTAATGTTTCTGTGGCCAAAGGGGCTTGTACATATGCCCCTTGGTTCCAGGTGTGGCCGGCCCCGATCGGAATTAGGAGGGCGGGGGAGAGGACGCATGAGGTAAGAGTGAGAATGCTGGAGAGGAGGGGGACACGGGGGAAGCGGCTATGAAAAAATCAAATTAAAAATTAAAAACTGACCTTTTTGCCGCTTCCTCGCCCATCTCTACTCCGAAGTCCTCCCTCGCTCTGCCACAGGAAGCACACCCAGGCTCCCAGTCAGCCAATCACAACGATGCCTTAGCAGCGTTGTGATTGGTCTGAGCGCTGTTTTTCAGCGCTCAGACGCTGACGTAGGCTGTAATGCAGCCTGCATAGAGAACATGCGAAGTGCACAAGACTGTTTTGGTTGACCCGAGAGAGTCGGCCAAGCACACTGCGCACTTTAGGAGGGTGCTACCACTCCTCCCCTGCCCCCGCCCCTTCATGCAAAGCTGTGGGCGGAAGTAGTAGAAAATAGTTATTATCATTTTATTTTCTCTGTCTTTAACTGCAAAAAAGCAGTAGGGCGATGCTCCTTCGCCTTAGCGGAGGATCCACCACTGCCTGGTTCCCCAGCTTCAAAGTCGGCCGCTCTAGCCGTTAAGCCGACGTTTGCAGTAACCTCTTTGCAGCGAGAGATATCGCAGGTGGGAGCTGGGATCAGACCTCTTCCGGCCAGAGCAAGAGGCCAATTAGTACCCCCTGGGCCCCCACTCTGCCTATTCCATACATTTGTATTTTACATTTACTGCTGTAGTGAGAGAATGCATTTCATGAAAAGGAATATAAAGTAGGGTTGCCAAATGAAAAATGCCAGCCATGTATTGTTTAAAAGCCTGCAAAGACCTCCTCTTGTCACTAAATAGAGTTATAAATAAAAAAGTATGTATTCATTCGTTATGTGACTTTTCTGTCTTTGTTCTCTTTAATTATCAGTCATGGATCATTGAGGCAGCCCTAGAACACAATTAAAAGTGCTTTCTATTTATAGTTGCTGCTCTAAGTATGCACAGATAAGTGCTGAAAATACGGCTTTAGGTGACTGCTTATTTTTGTACCGTCTGGGCCATCAAAATAATGAGCTGGCAACCCTAACCATAGGACTGGAAGTTTGTTGCAGGATCAGCACATTATTTATTTCCTCACCCTCGATCCCTGATTAATGCCATAATAGTAATAGTTTAACTTATATCTTAAACCCTACGCCGCCGTCAATAACATGCTGAGCTACTTCAAGTGTCTGGGAATGCACCCTGCATTCAGACAACACACTCCCCTTCACTTTGACGCTCACCCTGCACTCACAGCGATCACTCTGCAATCACAATGCACTTGCGCTGTTCACCCTATACCTCACCCTGCAGTCACACGAGCACACTACTCGCCCTGCACTCATGTAACACTTCAGTCACCTGTCCTCCTCACTTGTACAAGTGTGACTATTCAGACTATTTCAAGCCCCCAAAGCTATAAGAATGGCATGAGTGTATATGTATATTGAATTAATAAACAGCTGTTCTGCTCATCTCTAAATTACACGGACAGAGCCACCATATGGAAAACTGTCATAGTGCCAGTGTGCACATTTAGGTGCCAGTGCGGTGCACCGGAAACCACCTGCTCAAATTAGGCACTGGTGCTGAGGTAACAGGGTAGAGGGACGTTGGTTCAAGAAGGTGTGGAAGAACAAAGGGGAGATGTGAAAGATGAATGGGGGGACTAGAGAGGTGTAAGATACAAATAGACAAAAATTTGAATAGAGAGACTTGAGGTGAATGAGAAGTGCTGAGGGGCACGGGAGGTGACGGGGCCAGAGAGGCCGTGAGATAAATGCGAGAGACTGTTAGATATGAGAGCAGTGAAAAGACAGAATAGCAAGAGGTGATTAAAGTTGAAGTGAGAGGTTGAATGGGGAGAGTTCAGAAGATGTAACAAGCAACAAGGTAAAATGAGGACTGGAGTCAACTGAAATGAAAAACACCACATATGTACCTCGATTTTAAAGCTTTTGTGCAAACTGCCTTAGGAATATATGTTCCTCTGCATTGAAAGGACAATTCTCCATCACTCGAAAAGCTATACATGTGCAAGGCAAGCGGTCTACATAGAAATGTAGCACAGAGAGGCTCTCTTTATGATGGGCCCAGAATCCAGTTTGGTCTGAATCAGGATTACAATTTATGCAAAAACAGTACACAGACATTAGGTTTCATAGTATATATTTAGTCAAACTGAAATTGTGTGCGGGAAAATCACACTACTCGGAGTTTGATAGCTGGGAACGGGAGAAACATGATATTGCTATGTCACCCTCCCCCACCCCTCCGGTTATTAGAACATTTCACCCACTGGGGGTTGAATGCATTTGGTTTCTTTCTGAATAACCTAGTGGCTTCCTGTCAGAGCCTTCATGAAGTAGCGTAGCCCTACAGGAAGGAAGGAACTAGCGCCCTCGTTGCTGTTTGAATTGTAAAATACAGCAATAATCAGAGTTGAGTATGTCCCTCTGATCTCTGGGTCCCGATGCCACTGCACCTGCTGCACCGTTGGCCTCCGTGCAGTGTTTGTGACTCTTCAGTTTGTACTCTGGGGGGTTTTGTTTATGATCTGGGAAGCAAAACAGCAGCCAACATGTCTGCCTGTCTGAAAATACTCAAACCAGAAGGCATTACGACCCTACACACTTTGTGCAAACTTAGGTTTGTTTTTTTTCTTTTGAAAGATGTAACAAACCGAGAACAATACTAAGCTGCGCTGACACCTGGGTGCCGGTTTTCCTGGAAGAAGCGAGTCATGAAAGTCAGTCACCATCACCCCCGTCTTCCAGCTCACCGTGCTTAGGAATTTTCTGTTTCATCACTGGAGGGGCGGTGACCCGGAAGCACACTTGTGTGTACCAATCACGACTTAGGAATGTGCAACTGCGCAAAAAACACTCGTGTGCGCTGGTCACAAGAGCCGTGCGGCCGGAGGTGGAACAAAACGGACCAGTTTCATGCTCAAAAGAGTGACTGTGGCGCTACAACGGATCAAAGCTGTGACTCGGACCACGAAACCGCATTGCAACAGTTGGTGACTTAAACTGATTAACTAAATGTCAAACTGAGTCAGTACGTGGATTGCAGTCATTCGTAAAACCATTAGTTGGTAACTGGGTAGCAAAAGTGAATTGCACAAAATACACTATTTCGGGTCACGTGGGGAAGGAAGATGGGGGTCACGTGGGGAAGGAAGATGGCGGTTTGAAGCCGCCGCTGAGTGCCTGCATACGAGTTTGCTCCCGCTACTGCTACCACTTTCAGCTGTGATGCCCGACGTAGCCGATACTGTTGCTGGGGAGGCGTAGACAGATCACCGAGCGGCTAGAAAAGTCACAGAAGCACTGGGAAAGCATTGGGAAAATTCGATGATTATTGCTGCCTGCCGTTTGCTGCAAATCTGCAGAGCTGCGAGTTGGGCTTCGCGGACTTCGCGGGTGGCGCGACGAAGCTCACTCAGCCTTGGTTCGCTCTGCCGGCGGGGGGTACATTATCTGCAGGCAGGAATGGCTCCCCCTCGAGGACGAAATCAGTGAGCTCCAGCAGTCTCTGCTGCTACTCCGGAAAACAGGGAAATTTAACGTTATGACGTGCCTGACCAACGCGTACATATTGATGGGAGAGGGGGAAGCTCTCAGCTGGGGAAGTCTGTTTTTAAGTTTCTCCAGTCTAACAAGGCGGCTGGTGTTATACAGGCTTGCGCCCCCCCTTCGGTGGAACAAACTATGGCTGTTGCTATGATGGAGGCAGTGCAGGCGGAACATGGCTGTGAAGAGGTCTGTGAGGAAAACAACGTTGCAGTTCCTACTTTATCTCCCTCTAAGGATCAAAGTAAGGATCAAAGTAATGATTTGCCGAAGCCTACACTGATACAAAGTAATGTTTCTTTAATGCAAATAAATTGTGTGCAAGGTCCGAATCGAATAAACAGCTCAGCTGCTGAGACTTTGCAGGACACTGGTTTGAGTAATCATCATGTAGATTTTCTTGCGACTGATTCTCAACAAGGAACCGTAAACGCAGTTAATTGTAGCAATTCAGACATGACTCCCAGTGAACAATCTAATGAGTGTATGACCGAAACCATTCAAACCGCTGCTGCTAGTATACTGAGCGGTAAAGAGGCAGTTGGAGGGGGAGAAAGTGGCAATGAAATAGAGGGAGATGACGACCCTCGTGGGGAAAAAAATCTTATAGAGAAAGACTTAGTACATATGGTGGATGAGGAAGAGTGCCGCATAATAACACCGATAGCAGACCAGCAGGATACGGCTGTGCTAGGAGAAGCCACTGATGACAAAGGCATGATAGCTACTTCCCCCTTAGCTTCCACTCCTGATGTAACGGGGGGTCCGAACCATGGTACAAGAGCAAATGGTGCTCTGAAAAATAAACGGACGGATGTTGTTACTGGGCCTAATAAAGGGGCCAAGCAGAAAAAGAAACAAAAAGCCAAAGAGCAAATTTCAGCATATTCTAACGTGTCGAAATTACCAGACAACGGCGGCCGCCCTAGCAAACTCAGTCCTCTCCGAAAATGGGTCACTGCAAAAGGGGATGTCAAAACTCTCATTTCGAGACTATCCGGCTCTTCTCCTAGTAACGAGGTGCTACCTTCTTCTAGTTCTAGTTCCGGCTTGACCAATCAAACAGATACTATATCAGGGGGTCTATACCAAGCTGGAAGTATGGTAGCTACCGGATTAGAACCCTTTCCTTCTCCAGTAGCCTTTGTTACCACTAATACCTCTAATATAGAAGGAGATCAACTGGCAGTCAATACCAACACCAACATTATGGAGCCTTCTTTGACCACTATCCTCCAACTGCTCCATGAACAAAGAGCCGAGATCCAAAGCAGCTTTAGTCAGGCCAGAGCAGACAGCTGCCTGATACAACAGGGTTTGTCAGAGGTCTCAGTCAAGGTAGCTGCTCTTACACATGAAAGAAGAGGTACAACAGCGTTTGTCAAATGCCGAAGATACTGTTGCGGCAACAGTAAATACAATGGAAATACATGAAACCCATCTCTCACTTCTCAGAAGCAAGGTCGAAGATCTCGAAAATAGACAACGCAGGAATAATCTCCGACTCTTTGGTATTCCTGAAGAAAAGGAGAAAGCGGACCCTCGGGCTTATATCGTTCAACTATTCCAAAAGTCATTCCCAGATCTCTCTGATTGAGATTCTCAGATTCAAAGGGCCCATAGACTAACCCTGGGCGTAGTTTGCGTAGTAGCACTACACGAAGTACATTTTGAACTACGTGTAGCTACACAAATTGCACAGCTGTGTGCTTGTCTGCACTGTGCAATATTTGCCAACGGCATCTTGCACAGTGCAAGTTGAAATAAAATAAGTATCTCTGTCTTTAAATACTAAAATGCATACAGTCATTTCACAAAAGTGCAAGCATTAAATTTACAAGCAGTGAGAGAGGTGATGATTTTGGGATCCTCCCTAACCTAGGGAGAGAACCAAGCAGATGCCTTGAAAACAAAAAGCACATCTTGTTGAACGATTCGGTGGTGGTCCCATCCTCTTAGGACCACCCCAAGCACAGTTATTGGCAAAAATACAATCCCAACCAAAGGCCCTGCAAAGCATTATGGGACGAGATTAGCAGTGGGCAGTGAATATTATAGTATCCAATATCAAAATAATTCTACAAAGAGCAGCAGTTCAACTAGTCGTTACTAGATGTCCCTCACGAGTCAAATGCAAAAGCATTGAAATTATTATTACATCAAGCTGCAGTTCCACTAGTCGTAACTAGATGTCCCTCATGAGTCAAATGCAAAAGCTTCATGAAAGGGTTTCAATGCTTTTGCATTTGACTCGTGAGGGACTGTAAGAATGTCAGATGTGTTGGTCTTTCCCTGTATTTACACAAAATAAATATAATTTATATAGTGCTTACTACCCCTGAGGAGGTGTTGAAATAATTGAAGTACCAATATTTTTTCTTTTAAAGCACTACGGGTAGAGGAAGTTTACACAGACAAAAGGCAACATTGTTTTATGTGGAGCTTACAAAAGTGTGAATCTTCTGCCTAAATCAGGAGGGTTTCCCTGTATATTCGAAAAATGCTCCAATGTACTCATGATGGATATGTTAAACATATGTGTGAGGGCTTAAGATCTGATGTCACTTCTTATGATGCTACTTCCTGTGATGTCACGCGCCGCGATATCACGCACCGCGATGTCACTTGCATTCTGATTAATTAGGTTAGTCCCCCCACTGCTTTTTTTAGGACTTGTGCTCTGTGTTACACCATATGGTGTTGCACCACTTAAACTATTTATTTACAGTTGGAACAGCAAAACCTAGCGATTCGCCCGGAATCGGATGATGAGTCGACGTGGAGACTCGAACCCTGCTCCTCAGCTCTAAAACCGGCACCTTTAGCTGTTGCGCCATATGATATTCTGTTCTTCGTAATATTGCTTTTAGCAGATGAGGCATTTTAAGTTCGGATGGATGATTACATTCAGTAATTGCCTTTCTTAAAGCATTAATATTGCGCTTCACCCAGAATCACAGGATGTTGAGCTGCTGCCAAGACTCGAACCGGATTGGCCAGCTCCAAAGTCAGCTGCTCTGGCCGCGACACCACTGACTGGTGTCTGCATCTGGATGCATATGCTCCTGTTTATTCCTGATAACCCGCCCTGAGCAAGAGGTAAAAGATTCCTGGTTCTTGCTGTGAGCAGGTATCCCCTCCCTGTGCTGCAGTCCTTCTCTCGTTTTGAAATCTTGCTCTCTTCCTTTGTATTATCAGCGGGCTCAAGAGCAGCTCTGCCTTTTCCATGCACGTTCTCTTTTACGGACCGACTTTCATTCCTGCAGTACTTTCATGGCTCAGATAAACACGTGCTGGGTGGAAAACTAACCCATTATGGCCCAGAAATGTGAATTTGTTGCTTCCTTTCAAATGGGTGATATTTGTGGTCTGTAAAACGAAGCTCTTGCCCTGTGTGTGTGAGTTTCCTTTACCTCACTTTTTAAACCTCACCCTGGATTTAAATATAGGTAGCTATAGTCAGGCGCACGTGTTGTACCCAGTGCTTTAAATGGAAAATTGAAGTGCAGGTACTCTGTACCAGAGTACCTGCTTGTTTTTGAGAAGTGCCAGTACTCTCCAATTAAAAGTATTGCATTTCTCTGAGAAGTGCCGGTACTCTGTACCGAACAGTACCGGCCAATTTAAAGCACTGGTTGTACCATTGGGGCTTTGGGGGGGCGGCCGACCGCCGGGGAGGCTTGCTCCCCCGGGGTTTTTGGGCCGGATGGTACGGGCGAGCCCAATTGGGCTCGCATTGGGTGGTTTTTGGGCTGGGGAGGGGGTTTATGCGTGGCTGTCTCGGTTGTCGTGCCACCATTTTGGAGGGTGACACGGCAGCCGAGAGGGCAGGGACAGCGCAGGGGAAAGTTTTTGTTTTAAGATGGATGGCAGTTCCGACGCATGGGTTCAGGAGGCCATGCGGCTTCTAGCGGAAGCCGGACGCATGGACCTCCTGAAGAGCCCAGCAGGCAGGGCGCCGCGGATTGCGCGGCGCGCATCGGAGCGCTTGGTGGCGGCGATTCTGGCATGCTCGCCACCACGTGGTGGGGCCTACGATCGGCGGGGCAAAAAGGTAGGCGTAGGGGCCGCAGTGTGAAAGCGGCCCTTGCCAATAAGAAAAAGAAAGGGGGGCACGCTGCTCGGCGCCCCCCCCTGGAATTTGTGACAGGGAAAGGCGGGCAGGCACGCGCCAACAGGCGCGATGAGGGCGCCGAGGCCTCTGGGCCTCGGGGGCCACAGGGGATGATGATGAGTTGGGGGGGTTGGGGGACCTGCTTTAGGCACTGGCGGGGGTGTCGTGAAGGGGCCCGAAGGCATTTTGAACCGAAGGGGTACAGGAGGTGAGGCGGAGTTAGGGGGGTCAGGGGGCCCGTAGGAAACAGTGGAGAGGGTGTGGTGGGGGGATCTAGGGGGCTAGGGGGTGGTTTACAGTGGCAGATTTTTCCCAAGGGTGGGGGGCAGTGAGGTTGGGGGATCGGGGGTGATCGGGGAGCGGGGGGGAGGAGATGAGGCTCAGGTGGGACGCAAGGGCAGCACTGGCAGTGGAGGGGTGGCTGGACAGGGCCCCACGGGGTTGAGGGACAGGTGGTTGGCGGCGGAGGGGTGGCGGAGTGGTCCACAGCGGACAGGGGGTGTGGGCCCTGGGGGTAAGGGACGTGGGGGGGAGCGGCCTGCAGTCCAGCAGGAGAGGACGAGGGTGAGGAGGGTGTGGGTAGGGTCCGGGGGGCCTCAGGGAGGGATCAGAGGTCCAGGGGGCAGGAGATGGTCAGGGGGGAGGTGCCCGCCAGGAGGGGAGGGCATTCGGCGGGGCCCGGGCGGCGGGGGGTGGAGGGAGGGGATGGGGGTCTGGGGGCGGGGGGACCCCGGGAGGTCACGGGGGGCTACCAGGGGGCTATTGGCAGTGGTGCCTGGAGGAGGGCACCGTAGAGATAGATAGGGACTCTAACCACGGCATGCCAGACCCTCCATTTGATTTGCAGGTACGGCGGGCAGATAGCCCATACGGGCCGGACGAGTTACATACGCCTCCCCGATACAGGACAGAAGCGAAGGCAGGGTCCTGTATCGGTCCTGTATCAGGCTCCCCGATACAGGACAGAAGCGAAGGCAGGGTCCTGGGCGGCCGGCTGGTTCGTGGCGCGGGACCGTTCGGAAGGAGTGGAGCAGAGGTCGGCAGCGTTCACGTCAGGGCGACAGCCCGGGGGAGCACAGGCTCTCACCAGGCGGCGGTGGCCAAGGATGGCGTGCACGCAGCACGAGACGACAGGGTCACGTCTGGGCGACAGCCCGGAGGGGCAGGACCCTCCAGGGCGGCGGTGACCAGCAGGTAGCTTGCGGTGGTAACATCAGAGGCGAAAAGGGATGGTGCGGTCATGTCAGGGAGACAGTCCGGAGGGGTAGAGCTCTCCAGGGCGGTGGTGACCGGGGAGGGAAGAAAGCGGCAGGCGGAGATTGCCGTGGACAGGTTATGGGAGGAAGCCAGGCGCAGCTTGGGCAGGATGAAGGGGAATGGGAAGAGATCCCTTTGGATTTTGACGAGGCTAGTATTGAGGAGGGGGAATTAGTGGAGGAGGTCGGGGGTGGGCCCAGTAATGCTGTGCCTAGTTTTTTGCAGGACGTGAGGCCGGCGGATGAAGGCGAGACGCCAGCACGGAGATCCACCCTCTCGGCGGCAGGCAGCAGGCGGCTAGATCCAGTGAGGACGCCGAGTTGGCACAGGGTAAGTCAGCAAAAGGGGTAGTAGGTTCTGGGGCAGGGAGGGTGTCCACAGGGACAGACGCGGGGGGGCAGAGGGGGATAGTGGAGTTAAGTTATGCAAGGGTAAGTATGTAAAGGACACGGGAGTGGGTACAGACGGCCAGGCCAGCGCTGTTGAGGCTCCGGGAGAAGGGGTTGCGGGGGCAACAGCGGAAGCGGGTCAGAAAACGGGAGAGGCAAAAAAGGGGGCCACAGAGAAAGGGGACGGGGAGGCACAGGTGGGGAAGGACAGTCATGAGATCAAATTACCTAAATTGCCATACATGGGGGCGACAAAGCCTTTCGGGGCGCACCTCATGTTGAGCACTAAAGAAAAGATATGGAAGGGGGAATACGTTGACATGTTGAAGCTATTGCACAGGGAATTGCGCTGCAAGGAGGGATCAAAAGAGGAGGAAGTGGAGCTGGCCCAGCGCCCAAGGGTGCCTTTGAATATCGAGAATTGGACTGCGGCTTTCCTAATCTTTGCGAGCGTTTATTGCAAAAAGTACCCCGAGAGGGCCGTCGCCCTATTTAAATATCTGGACGTGGTGCGGCGGGCTCATTTGACATACGGGGGGTACGCTTGGTCGCATTATGACGAAGAATTCCGGGCCAGGCTTGCGTGGGACCCCGAGGCAAAGTGGGGGGAGATTAACATAGATTTATACCAGCAGACTATGGGGGCAGTGAAGTTTGGTAAGACCACTTACACAGCCCCTTTCAGAACCGTCCCACCCGGGGGGGGGGGTGGGATACGCACAGAGGCCAGCAGGAGGAGGTACGGGGGCGTGTTGGGATTTTAACAAGGGAGCGTGTTCTCGAGATTACTGCAGATTTCGGCACGAGTGCTCCAAGTGTTCGGGAAGACATCCCGTGGTGCAGTGCTTTGGGCAGGTTTATGCAGGCCAACACCACCCCGGGGGGCAGGGACAGCAGCAGTCGGCCGGCAGCGGACAGCAAGGGCCAGGGGGCAGGGGTGGTAGAGGGGGCAGGGTTACATGGGCAAAAGCTCATACACCCATTAATTTGGGGTGTTTGGACGCATGGCTTGCATTGTATCTGGATCAGGCGGACCCGCGGCTGCTCAGTACAGGTTTTCGAGAGGGTTTTCACCTGGGGTACGAGGGGCCGAGGTTGGCGCGATGGGCGGAGAATCTAAAATCGGTGGCAAGCCACAAGCAAGTGGTCTGGGAGAAGCTGCTGAAGGAAGTGAGGGAGGGTAGAATGGAAGGACCATTTGCGGTCAGTCCGCTCAAGGATCTGATCATTTCCCCGGTGGGGGTGGTGCCGAAGAAGGAAAAGGGACAGTATCGTTTGATACAGCATTTGTCGTGGCCGGAAGGGGGGGTCGGTAAACGATTTCATCCCGGCGGAATTGACCTCGGTTTCCTACTCCTCTGTGGATACGGCGAGGGCTTTGGTGCACAAAGTGGGCCAGGGAGCAGAGATGGCAAAATGTGATATCAAGGCGGCCTTCCGGCTTCTGCCGATACACCCAGAGGACTTTCAGTTGCTGGGCATTCAGTTTGAGGGGCATATCTTTGTGGATAAGGCGCTACCCATGGGGTGTTCCACCTCCTGTGCACTGTTTGAAAAATTCAGTTCCTTCTTGCAGTGGGTTTTTTGTTGGAAAACGGGCAGGGATACGGTGGCGCACTAATTGGATGATTTCTTCCTGGTGGGCCGGCCTGTTTCGACGGACTGCCAGCGGCAGCTGGACAGTTTCCAGGAGCTCATGCGGGCACTTGGGGTCCCTTTGGCACCAGAGAAGACGCAGGGTCCGGGTACGGTGCTGTCATTCTTGGGGATTGAGTTGGATTCAGTGGCTATGGAGGCCAGGTTGCCAGAGGATAAGAAGCTACACATGAGGTTGTTAATTGATGACATGCTGGCAAGGAAGAAAGTGACGGTGCGAATGGTGCAAGTACTACTGGGGCATTTGAATTTTGCCTGTAGGGTGGTGAGAGCGGGGAGGACATTTTGCAGAAGGTTGGGCAGGTCACTCACAGGCCTTACGCTGCCTCATCACCATATGCTCTTGTCGGCAGGGACAAAGGAGGACCTCCGAATGTGGTGCAGGTTTTTGGAAGAGTTTAATGGATACCTCTGGCAGCCCCAGAAGAGTGGGTCTGGGACGCCCAGATATTTTCCGATGCGGCAGGGTCCGGAGGTTTCGGGTTGTATTGGCAGGGAAAGTGGTGTGCGGAGGAGTGGCCAGAACAATGGAAAAATGGTGGCAGGAGTATCGCCTTTTGGAATTGTTCCTTTGGTGGTCGCGGTGGCGCTCTGGGGGCAGACATTAGCACACAAAAGGGTCACTTTCAGGGTGGATAACATGTCTGTGGTGAAGGTGGTTAACCGGCAATCAGCAAGGGATGAGCAGGTGTTAAAACTATTGCGGGTTTTCATCCTGGGTTGTTTGCAGCATGACATTTTGTTACGGGTGGAGCACGTACCGGGAGTGGAAAATTACATTACGGATGCTTTGTCTCGTTTGCAGTGGGAGAGGTTCCATGGGCTGGCCACGGAGGCGGAAACCCACAGGACTCCGGTGCCCGACGGGATGTGGTCCGTAGGAGAGAAAGGATGTTACAGCTGGTGGTAGGGTCGTTGGCGCCTTCCACGAGGGAGGCCTATGTGCTTGCTTGGCGGGAGTTTCGGCAGGGCGGTGCGAGGAGGGAAGCAGGGACTTGGGACAGGGAAGAGGACGTGGTGCAGTTCATTTTGGACATGATTGGGAAAGGTTTGTCGAGGGTGACCATTGCGGCGAAGTTGGCAGGTTTGGCTTTTATGGGTAAATTGTTGTGGGGTTATGTGCCAACGGCAGGGGAACTTGGGAAAAGGCTACTGGAGGGTTGGTCCAGGGAAGTAGGTAGGGGGCAGAGGGTCCGTTTGCCAGTGACATTGGGGTTATTGCACGGGATCATTGGGGCATTGCCAACTTTCTGTCGAGGGGGAGAAGAAGTTTTACTCTTTTCGACCCTTATGTCTTGGTTGTATGGAGGGGCTTTCCGGGTGTCGGAGCTGCTGGGAAGGAAAGGGGTGTCAGGTTTGCAATGGGACGAGGTGCGCTGGTGTGAAGTGGGGAGCGCAGTGGTGGTCATTTACTTGAGGTGTTCGAAGACAGATCAAAGAGATAGGGGGCGTCGGTGAGGCTAAGCGCGAGACGGGAGCAGGAGATTTGCCCCGTAAGGTGGGGGTGTTTGCTACAAGGAGAGAGATGTCAGAGGCTGGGCTCGGCTTTTTCCAGAGCTTCCGGGAGGGGGTTACAGCGGCGCAGTTGCTCTGGGTGATGAGGCGTGCGCTGCAGTTGATTGGGGAGGCACCCGAGGCGTACAGGACACACTCCTTTAGGATTGGGGTGAAATCTGATGCAGCAGGTTGGGGATGGGGACCTGAAAGTCTGAAAAATTGGGGCGTTGGTCGTCAGAGTGTTATAAGCGCTACATTAAGAATCGGGAGGGGGTTGGGGGAGTAGGGCATTTGTGATTCCTTTTTCTCACACTTGTGTCTTTCCAGGTGCAGTGGCCGGGCCGGGATTCGGAGGCGATCGCCATTTGGATTGTTGGCCATTCTTTTGTCAAGTGGGCTGAGAGGCATGAGCGTAGTAAGGGCAAGGGTGTTAACTTGGGGTTAGATCCGGCTTTGTTTCAGGTATCTTGGAATGGTAGGGGTGGCATGCGTTGGCATGAACTTTTGCGGTTGTTAGGTAAGCTTCTGCGGCACCATATTTGCCCGGATGTTCTGGTTCTCCATTTGGGAGAAAACGATTTGGTGGTTTGTAAGGGACTGTCCTTACTGAAACAAATGAAGAGGGATTTGAAGGAGATTCAGCGGCAGTGGTCAGGCTGTTTTATTGTTTGGAACGAGTTTATTCCTAGGAGACATTGGAGGGGAGCAGAGAGGCCGGCAGCCATAGATAAGGCCAGAAGGTAGATTAATCGTGAGATGATGGTTTTTTGTAAGGAGTCGGGTATGGGTAGAGTGGAACACCCGGAATTAAAATTTGTGCCGGATGATTTCCCGGATCACATGTATTCGGCGAGATATTTTTTCAGGGATGATGGCGTTCATTTGTCTAAGTTCGTTATGGAGTTGTATCTGGCTCAGATTAAAGAGGTATTGGATGCATCGGTTGGTGTGAGGCGTTACCCGAGAGCGACCTGGGGGGGTCAGAAATGTAGTCAGGACTAATTTCTGAGTGGCGTCAGTTTACTGTTTTGGCCAGTTTGTTACTGTTTCAGTTTTAGTTGGGGACAGGTAGGTAATGAGGTAGTAGGTTAGACCTAGTTAGTGAAGAGGTTACAGGGTTAAAGGTTAACAGTTATTGAGCGAGTAGGTAGATTGTTAGATTGTTGGAGATGCAGGTTACAATGTATAAAGGGGGAAAGTTATTGATTAATTTGGGGATGTGCAATAAAGTGCAATGGTTTTCGGGGGAAACATTAGGGGTGGGGGAGGTGGACAAGTAGATGCAGTATGTATAGTTAGAGTTAGTTTTGTACGGCAAAGGCCAAGGTTAAGTTTGTGTAAGGTGCACCTGTCTTCAATAAAGCGGCCTTTTTCACACTTACATTGAGTCAATTTGGTTTGTCCGTGCTCTCCGGCCCAATGGGGCTTTGGGGGGCGGCCGACCGCCAGGGAGGCTTGCTCTCCCAGGGTTTTTGGGCCGGGTGGTACGGGCGAGCCCAATTGGGCTCGCATTGGGCGGTTTTTGGACTGGGGAGGGGGTTTATGCGCGGCTGTCTCGGTTGTCGTGCCACCATTTTGGAGGGTGACACGGCAGCCGAGAGGGCAGGGGCAGCGCAGGGGAAACATTTTGCCCTCCTGCCCACCTTAATTTCTTTTTTTTTTTTTTTTTTTTCCTTTGGTGGGTAATTTATAAATTTTATTTTGTGGCTTTTTTGTTGGGGTACAGGTGCATCAGGGGTTAATTTTGATGTATGTATTTCTGGTTGTCGCTTGAAGCAGGTGCGGTGTGTCAGTTTACTGTTTTGGTCAGTTTGTTACTGTTTCAGTTTTAGTTGGGGACAGGTAGGTAATGAGGTAGTAGGTTAGACCTAGTTAGTGAAGAGGTTACAGGGTTAAAGGTTAACAGTTATTGAGGGGGCGTGGCCTGACGCCGATGTAGAAGGTAGCGGACCTCGGAGCTCCTCCGTGGCCTCCCTTCGTGCTAAACTATCCTGATGTTCTGAGGGGGCCCTTATTTGGCCATATTGCATCGGAATAACTGGTGCCCTGGTGGGTGCATTGGTGACGACCTGAGAGGCGGTGCGGCGGAGACAGCTCCACTTTTCTGCACGACTCGTCTCATGACTGCGGGGACCTAAGATGGCGGTGGCGGTCGGCTGCGGGCTTCACTGATCTGAGCCCAGCATATTGCCCACGACTCCCGGAGAGGAGTTTGAGCCCGGTTGCCGTGGAGAGCCCTGCGGTCACCCACGCATGTGGGGGGCTGGTGGAGGAGCGGTCACGGCTGACCTGGGTGCCGTGAGTGGAGGCTAAAATGGCGGCCCCGCGCCTGGACTGAGCAGCTTAGAGGAGGTGAGAGGGGCTGGAAATCACGCGGGAGGGCCGCTGCCCGTCGATCTTGTGACGCCGAGCGGGCGGCTCTGGAGTGCTCACAGGCCCTGGCAAGGGTGCACTTGGCCGGATACCGGCGGTGGAGGGTGGGGATCGGCCCTGGCTGGCTCAGTGCGCAGGATTGAGTGTGGGGCAGTTGGGACCCCAGACGACGCCTGCGACTTACTGGGCTGCGGGGGTCGATGGGACTGGCTGAGAGGGACCGGATCGGCGCAGTCTGTTGGAGGTACGGGAGTTGCCCCGGGCTGCCGGAGGGGTGAGTGTGCCTTAAGACTGCTGGGAGACGGGCCTGAGAGGAGCCGGACCGGCGCCGTCTGCTGGAGATACGACGGCTGCCCTGGGCTGCCAGATGCTGTGAGTGTGCCTCGAGCGCCTGGTCAGTCTCCCTCCTGGATGATTGCATCTGGGTGGTCTGTGGAGTCGCAGACGGAGGAGCAGAGAAGACGCCTGCTGCGATGAGACTGGCCATTGCTGGGAGCCTGGGTCTGCGCAGGCAGCCCGACATTGGCGGGGGCCTCTGAGGGCGGCGGTGCTGGGGGTGAGGCTGATCACAGCGCCTGGACGACCATATCACCGAGGAGAGGGCGTTTGGGGGCGGCGGCGGAGCGCTGGAGACCCCGCGCTGGGACCCCGCTCTGGGGAGCGGTATTAAAGTGGCGGCACGGAGGGCTGGAGGAGAGCCCTGGTGAGCGACTGTGGTGGTGGGGAACCCGGCGTTGTGCTGGGGACCACTAGCAAGGAGCACATTTCATCGCACGCTCTGGGTCTGGAGTGGATGCAGGCACGGCAGAACTGAGGAGGCACTAGAGCAGACGCACTGCAGGCGGGACCTGTTCAGGGGCCTGTGAGTGGACCTAAGTGCGGGGACAAGGAGGCTAGGCGGGGAGCGAGCAACACTAGACGGCCGCTTGGAACACTGACGAGCCTTCGGGGATCGGGACGCCAGCCCTCCTCCTACTGGGAAAACGAGTGGTGCAGTGCCCTGCTGAGATGGGGCGGGTGTCCAGGAAGAAGGGATTGGCGGCCCTCCAGAGGGATGGGGAAAGTCAACAATCTGAAGAGGAGGAAGAGGTGCCGGGGCGCTCGGGAGCTGTCTCGCCGGGGGACCTACGCTGACCGATATCCTGCAGGCTATTACCTCGTCCAGGGAAACCCTTGAGGCAAAAATCGACGCCATTGGTGTGGATCTCTCCCTGCTTAAAGATGACCACAGGAAACTGAAAGACAGAGTATCGGCGGCGGAGAAAACAATGGAGGGAGTGCCGGATGCTGTGACAATCCTGCAGAGATCCCTGACGCAGGTGGAAGCCAAGGTTTGGATCTTGGAACTCCGGGCGGAGGACAGTGAGGGGAGATCCCGCAGGAATAACCTCCGCTTGGTGGGGGTCCCGGAACGGGCAGAAGGGGATGACGCTGTCCGATTTCTGGAGGAGTGGCTCAGATCTGAAGTGGCCCCAGAAGGGCTGTCCCCATTCTTTGCTCTGGAACGAGCTCATAGGGTGCCGGCGCGACCTTCCTAAACCGGGTGCTCCCCCGCGGCCGATGGTGGTGCGACTGTTGCACTATCGGGACAGGGATCACCTCTTGCAGTGTGCTAGAGAAAAGCAACAGCTCCAGATTGACAATTCCAGGGTAATGGTATTTCCGGATTTCACTAGGGAGGTTCAGAGGCAGCGCGCCTCCTTCATTGCGTTTAAACGGAAACTCCGCCAGCTTGGTCTACAATATGCCATGCTCTTCCCGGCCCGGCTGCGGGTGGTGGACACCACTGGCACACACTTTTTCACTGCGCCGCAGGAGGCCTGGCAATGGCTTGAAACACGACGGACGCGCTCCAGGCGAAGTTCTGCTGCGAGCCCCATGGAGCGTGGCTCCCCTGCACACTCTAGTCCGGTGGGGGCACCTTTGATGCCGACTCTCCACCTTGAACGGGACAGAGCGGTACAGGCGGTTGCAGTGATCAGTCGGGGTGCGGTGAGCCCGAGTGCTGCTGCCTCTGGCAGTCCCCTGGGGGGCTCCGAGACTTCTATCTCCTGTAGCCCGACAGCGAGTTCTGACATCGAACTACCTGTGGTCACTCCGCAGACGGCGGACCTGTTTGGCTGAGCGGGCGACGGCTGCCTGCATGGACTGAGCTAATGGCCTGGTTTGGGTTTGCTCATGGTCTGTTTTTGGGCCTGCGGTGAAAGAGGGGCGATGTCTATTGCTTATTATTGATTGAGGGCCCCCTATTGGTGCTGTAACGGGGGGAGGGGACCTGGCGGGGCTTTGGGTCCTGAGGATTCGGCGCATGTCTCACTGTTGCTGGGTGCACAGTTAACGGTTGTATTAGTTTGGATGGGAACTAGTTTCAGGGAACCTGTCCTGGGGAAGGGGAGTTGGGGGTTTAGAGGGGTATTGGGGGGGGAGGGAGAATTCGGGGCCAAGCATGCCGCTGTATTAAGTAGGGACAATGGACTACGAACTGCCGCCTTATGGGAACCGCCGTAGGTATCCGTTGTTTGTCCTGGAATATAAGGGGGATGAATAATATGACACGACGCCATAAGGTCCATGCCTATCTTAAGAGGAGAGGGGTACAGATTGCGTTGTTGCAAGAGACACATTTGACCAAGCAGGAGGGTTTAGCTTTACAGCGCAGGTGGCGAGGGCAGGTGTTCTGTACGACATACTCGGCTTACGCACGAGGTGCTCTGATCTGGGTCAGGGCTGGAATCCCGTTTCAAAGTACTGGCCAACTGGTGAACCCTGAGGGTAGATTTGTAGTAGTGTCGGGGCGCTTAGATGGTAGAGACATAGTGTTGGGTAGCATTTATGCACCTAACACCGACCAGGTATCATTTTCTGCCCATCTCTCTGCGAAATTGGCCCCTCTGTTGGTGGGATCTGTGCTCTTGGGGGGCGACTTCAATTGCATTACTGATGTCCATTTAGATCGGTCACACCCCCCCTTAGTGCATGCACCGGTACACAGACTGGCGGCGGCACGAAGGGTCTGGCAGCAGCGTTGGGGGTTAACGGATACATGGAGGGCCCATCACCCGACTGACAGGGATTACTCTTACTTCTCCTCATTACATGACCTGCATGTTCGCCTGGACTCAGTCCTTTGCTCTCCGGATGTCCATGGGGGAATGATGCATAGCGAGTATTTGGCCAGAACGTCCTCGGACCATAACCCCCTGCTGGTGCAGTTGCATTGGGCGCGGATCGCCCGGCCATTCCCACATGGCGGCTGCGGCCAGACACGCTGGACGCACCCAGTGTTTAAGGACACTATAGGGTCGGCCATTGAGGATTACTTTAGGGCCAATGCAAATACGGCATCCACTCTGCTTGTGGAATGGGACGCCTTTAAGGCGGTGATCCGAGGGCGCTGTATAGGAGAGATGGTGGGAGTCCGCAAGGTACTGCTGCAAGATGTGGCAGCTGCGGAACAACACTTGCGTGTGTCAGAGCGAGAGCGCCCAGAGCGCCCAGATGCACATGCTACGCTGCTTGTGGCCAAGGAGGAGTTCGCGATTCAGCTCGAGCGCTTGCGTTGCTTTGATTTTAAAGCGTACACAGACAAGATGCATGCGGATCGGGATAAATCTGGTGCCCTGCTGGCATGGTTAGCCAATCCGGCGCGCAGGGGGACAGCGATAACGGAACTGCGGGGACAGAGGGGCGAGGTGGTTTATACTCAGAGAGGAATAAACGACCAATTTTTGCAATTCTACTCCGAGTTGTATCGCACCAAGCTGGGCCCTGGCCTCCCTGGTGACGAGAGGTTCCTTTCGGATGCGGCTCTCCCTAAGGTTAGCTCTGACGAGGCGATTGCTCTTGGTAGGGACATTGAGGCGGGTGAAATACGCAGCGCCATAAAGCACATGGCCAGGAACAAAACCCCGGGAACGGATGGGCTGCCGGTGGAATTTTATGCGACCTACGCAGACACTCTGGTGCCCTGCTTGGTGGAGCTGTATAATAAAGCGTATCATGAGGGTGCTCTCCCTGTGTCCACCCGTGAGGCCATCATAGTTCCTCTTCTCAAACCGGGCAGGCCTGCGTGGGACCGCTCCTCGTATAGGCCTCTTGCGATGCTCAATATGGACTATAAGGTATTGAGTCGGGTGCTGGCAAGCAGGCTAATGCCCCACATGACGACGCTGGTGCACGGAGATCAGGCGGGCTTTGTCCCGACCCGGAACACCGCCATGAATGTTCGTCGGCTCGTCCGCATCCTGGGGGCTGACACGTATGATAAGGAGGAGGCCTGCATTTTCGCGGTCGATATGGAAAAGGCCTTTGATAGCCTCGAATGGCCCTATCTTACTGGTGCACTGCGGGAGTTTGGGCTCGGGAGCGGTTCGTCCGATGGACAGCGCTGCTGTACAGTGAATCTACCGCCAGGGTCAGGACGGGGGCTTAATTTCTGCTGCCTGTGAGGTGGCTCGAGGTACGAGGCAGGGATGTCCGCTGTCCCCGTTGCTGTTTGCTCTGGCAATGGAACCAATGGCTGCACATGCCAGGTCGGGCAGTTATTATGCGGGGCTTTTGGTGGCGGGACAGGAACACCATATTTCGCTATATGCGGACGACTTGCTCATGTTCCTGCCTGACCTTCGGGATGCGCTCCAGGGGGCGAAACGGCTCTTGGAGACTTTGGGGAGAGTATCGGGACTTCGCGTGAATTGGGCCAAGTCGTGCTTGTTTCCTACCAAAGCAGGCGGGCGCGATAGGCAGACTGTGGGGGCGATACCGTGGGAGCCTTGTTGCCTCTCCTACCTGGGAACCCGGATTTATCATGACAGTGCTGACCTGATGGAGGGTAATGTGGGGCAAGCGTTGCGTAGTGCCAAAACTAATTTTGAGTTTTGGGATCCCTCCCGCTCTCTGTCGCGGGTAGGGTTGCCTTGGTGAAGATGGTCACCTTACCACGGTTCCTTTATTATTTTGGGACGCTCCCCATTTGGATACCAACCAGGTTCTTTACGCAGCTGAATTCTTTAATCACGGGGTTCCTGTGGGGCACGGGGAGACGGAGGGTCGCGCTGCTCACTATGAAACGACCCAGGATGGAGGGGGGCCTTGCGCTGCCAGATCTGGAGGTCTATTATCACGCTGCGCAATTCCAATGGTTTACGCAGTGGGTGGCGGGCCACATTAGACATCCGGAGGCTATGGGGGATTGGATCCCAGCTGGCGCCTGCTGTCCTGTGTTCTGCTGCGGGTGCATCCGGGAGGTGAGGCGCTGCCGCCGGACTTGGCCGTGGTGCGGCGGTGCTGGATGCGTATGGCCAGGAAGCTACGGGTCAGGACCCTGTATGCGCCTGAAATTCCGCTGACAATGTGTGCGGTGTTGCCTCATGGGGGTGACTGGAGCAAACTGCAGTCCTGGGCGGAGCTGGGCATACTCACTTTGGGGGATCTATATGAGGAGGGCAACCTCTTACCGTTTAATGACCTCCTGAGCGTCATGATCTCCCGCGTGGAGATTTCCTTTTCCATGCGGCCCTGGCTGCGGCAGTGAGGAAGCATTGGCGGGGGGGCTATTGGAACCGGCTACGCCCTTGCGTGCCAATACGTGGTGATGGGCTGCGGGTGCTTTTAAAGCGGTGACCTGTCTTTATCGCCGGATTACTCAGGACCTGCGTCAACCCCTGACAGTGCTGCGGCTCAAATGGGAGACGGACCTGGGGGAGCCCTTCTCGGATGGAGCATGGGGGGCGGTACTTGAGAGGCCATGGAAGAGTTCCCGAAATGCGCGCTTCCAGCTCATTCAATTTTATGTCTTACATAGGGCTTACTTAACGCCCAACAAACTGAACGACTATTTTGGGGGGTCGTCTGCCTGCCCTCGTTGTGCTCTAGTGGGGGCGGGGTTCCTGCATATGCTCTGGAGCTGCCCGCAGTTGGAGGACTACTGGCGGGACATAATGGCTGCCTTAACGACTGTGACGGAGAGAGAGCTGGCACTGACGCCAGGGGTTTGTTTACTGCATGAGTATCCCCACACTGCGAAAACCAAGATCACCAGTAAGTACATTGACCTGGGATTAGTGCTCGCGAAAAGGGAGCTTACTAGCCGGTGGAAGACGAGGCAGGGACCTTCCCTTGAGCGATGGAGAAGGGAGCTTGTAAAGTGGGCGGAGAGTGAGGGTAATTGCAGGATGGGTATGGCTAGACGCACGGGGCACGAGCATTCAATGGAATTGGCCAGGGCATGGATGGCGCTTGTGGAATTAACTAAGCATCCACCTGGTGCTGAGGAAAGTGTGCTGACTGAAACGGGGGGCACTCAGGACACCTGATATTGTGAGCTCTAACTGACAGGGAGGGATGTTGCGCCCGCTGGCGGGGCTGCGGGGGATCGCCTCCGGTGATTCTGCCCTATCACGGTTGCGGATTTGTGTGATGGGATACCGGGCGGTACATGGGGACGACCTGGGAATACCTGGAACCTTTTAATTAGTGGCTAGCGGCATGCTTGGGAGGATGGGTGGAGTGGGAGGGGCTAAAGGGGCTTAGAGGGGTAGTTGGGGTGGGGGGGTTGTTGGGGTTGGGTTTTTTATTTCTTTTTTTCTTATGCTTATGATGACCCTGCACTCTGAACGGTACTATGCATGGGGTTGCTAGGGACTGTATAATTGCATACAGCGGGGGCTGAGGGAGGACACAGTAGCGGGGCATGAGGGCCAGGGGGAATCGTTGGGCGGCACCCTAGGGGAGCTTGCAGTTATGGCACTAATAGCACTTGTAATATATTGCTCCCCGAATCCTTAATGTATGCTGTCACTGAAGCTTTTTGTTTGCTTTCTCAGAAAAACTAATAAAATTCTGTTTAAAAAAAAATAAAATAATAGTAATAGTTTAACTTATATCTTAAACCCTACGCCGCCGTCAATAACATGCTGAGCTACTTCAAGTGTCTGGGAATGCACCCTGCATTCAGACAACACACTCCCCTTCACTTTCACGCTCACCCTGCACTCACAGCGATCACTCTGCAATCACAATGCACTTGCGCTGTTCACCCTATACCTCACCCTGCAGTCACACGAGCACACTACTCGCCCTGCACTCATGTAACACTTCAGTCACCTGTCCTCCTCACTTGTACAAGTGTGACTATTCAGACTATTTCAAGCCCCCAAAGCTATAAGAATGGCATGAGTGTATATGTATATTGAATTAATAAACAGCTGTTCTGCTCATCTCTAAATTACACGGACAGAGCCACCATATGGAAAACTGTCATAGTGCCAGTGTGCACATTTAGGTGCCAGTGCGGTGCACCGGAAACCACCTGCTCAAATTAGGCACGGGTGCTGAGGTAACAGGGTAGAGGGACGTTGGTTCAAGAAGGTGTGGAAGAACAAAGGGGAGATGTGAAAGATGAATGGGGGGACTAGAGAGGTGTAAGATACAAATAGACAAAAATTTGAATAGAGAGACTTGAGGTGAATGAGAAGTGCCGAGGGGCACGGGAGGTGACGGGGCCAGAGAGGCCATGAGATAAATGCGAGAGACTGTTAGATATGAGAGCAGTGAAAAGACAGAATAGCAAGAGGTGATTAAAGTTGAAGTGAGAGGTTGAATGGGGAGAGTTCAGAAGATGTAACAAGCAACAAGGTAAAATGAGGACTGGAGTCAACTGAAATGAAAAACACCACATATGTACCTCGATTTTAAAGCTTTTGTGCAAACTGCCTTAGGAATATATGTTCCTCTGCATTGAAAGGACAATTCTCCATCACTCGAAAAGCTATACATGTGCAAGGCTGGCGGTCTACATAGAAATGTAGCACAGAGAGGCTCTCTTTATGATGGGCCCAGAATCCAGTTTGGTCTGAATCAGGATTACAATTTATGCAAAAACATTACACAGACATTAGGTTTCATAGTATATATTTAGTCAAACTGAAATTGTGTGCGGGAAAATCACACTACTCGGAGTTTGATAGCTGGGAACGGGAGAAACATGATATTGCTATGTCACCCTCCCCCACCCCTCCGGTTATTAGAACATTTCACCCACTGGGGGTTGAATGCATTTGGTTTCTTTCTGAATAACCTAGTGGCTTCCTGTCAGAGCCTTCATGAAGTAGCGTAGCCCTACAGGAAGGAAGGAACTCAGCGCCTCGTTGCTGTTTGAATTGTAAAATACAGCAATAATCAGAGTTGAGTATGTCCCTCTGATCTCTGGGTCCAGATGCCACTGCACCTGCTGCACCGTTGGCCTCCGTGCAGTGTTTGTGACTCTTCAGTTTGTACTCTGGGGGTTTTGTTTATGATCTGGGAAGCAAAACAGCAGCCAACATGTCTGCCTGTCTGAAAATACTCAAACCAGAAGGCATTACGACCCTACACACTTTGTGCAAACTTAGGTTTGTTTTTTTCTTTTGAAAGATGTAACAAACCAAGAACAATACTAAGCTGCGCTGACACCTGGGTGCCGGTTTGCCTGGAAGAAGCGAGTCATGAAAGTCAGTCACCATCACCCCCGTCTTCCAGCTCACCGTGCTTAGGAATTTTCTGTTTCATCACTGGAGGGGCGGTGACCCGGAAGCACACTTGTGTGTACCAATCACGACTTAGGAATGTGCAACTGCGCAAAAAACACTCGTGTGCGCGTCACAAGAGCTGTGCGGCCGGAGGTGGAACAAAACGGACCAGTTTCATGCTCAAAAGAGTGACTGTGGCGCTACAACGGATCAAAGCTGTGACTCGGACCACGAAACCGCATTGCAACAGTTGGTGACTTAAACTGATTAACTAAATGTCAAACTGAGTCAGTACGTGGATTGCAGTCATTCGTAAAACCATTAGTTGGTAACTGGGTAGCAAAAAGTGAATTGCACAAAATACACTATTTCGGGTCACGTGGGGAAGGAAGATGGGGGTCACGTGGGGAAGGAAGATGGCGGTTTGAAGCCGCCGCTGAGAGCCTGCATACGAGTTTGCTCCCGCTACTGCTACCACTTTCAGCTGTGATGCCCGACGTAGCCGATACTGTTGCTGGGGAGGCGTAGACAGATCACCGAGCGGCTAGAAAAGTCACAGAAGCACTGGGAAAGCATTGGGAAAATTCGATGATTATTGCTGCCTGCCGTTTGCTGCAAATCTGCAGAGTTGCGAGTTGGGCTTCGCGGACTTTGCGGGTGGCGCGACGAAGCTCACTCAGCCTTGGTTCGCTCTGCCGGCCGGGGGTACATTATCTGCAGGCAGGAATGGCTCCCCCTCGAGGACGAAATCAGTGAGCTCCAGCAGTCTCTGCTGCTACTCCGGAAAACAGGGAAATTTAACGTTCTGACGTGCCTGACCAACGCGTACATATTGATGGGAGAGGGGGAAGCTCTCAGCTGGGGAAGTCTGTTTTTAAGTTTCTCCAGTCTAACAAGGCGGCTGGTGTTATACAGGCTTGCACCCCCCTTCGGTGGAACAAACTATGGCTGTTGCTATGATGGAGGCAGTGCAGGCGGAACATGGCTGTGAAGAGGTCTGTGAGGAAAACAACGTTGCAGTTCCTACTTTATCTCCCTCTAAGGATCAAAGTAAAGATCAAAGTAATGATTTGCCGAAGCCTACACTGATACAAGGTAATGTTTCTTTAATGCAAATAAATTGTGTGCAAGGTCCGAATCGAATAAACAGCTCAGCTGCTGAGACTTTGCAGGACACTGGTTTGAGTAATCATCATGTAGATTTTCTTGCGACTGATTCTCAACAAGGAACCGTAAATGCAGTTAATTGTAGCAATTCAGACATGACTCCCAGTGAACAATCTAATGAGTGTATGACCGAAACCATTCAAACCGCTGCTGCTAGTATACTGAGCGGTAAAGAGGCAGTTGGAGGGGGAGAAAGTGACAATGAAATAGAGGGAGATGACGACCCTCGTGGGGAAAAAAATCTTATAGAGAAAGACTTAGTACATATGGTGGATGAGGAAGAGTGCCGCATAATAACACCGATAGCAGACCAGCAGGATACGGCTGTGCTAGGAGAAGCCACTGATGACAAAGGCATGATAGCTACTTCCCCCTTAGCTTCCACTCCTGATGTAACGGGGGGTCCGAACCATGGTACAAGAGCAAATGGTGCTCTGAAAAATAAACGGACGGATGTTGTTACTGGGCCAAATAAAGGGGCCAAGCAGAAAAAGAAACAAAAAGCCAAAGAGCAAATTTCAGCATATTCTAACGTGTCGAAATTACCAGACAACGGCGGCCACCCTAGCAAACTCAGTCTTCTCCGAAAATGGGTCACTGCAAAAGGGGATGTCAAAACTCTCATTTCGAGACTATCCGACTCTTCTCCTAGTAACGAGGTGCTCTAGTTCCGGCTTGACCAATCAAACAGATACTATATCAGGGGGTCTATACCAAGCTGGAAGTATGGTAGCTACCGGATTTGAACCCTTTCCTTCTCCAGTAGCCTTTGTTACCACTAATACCTCTAATATAGAAGGAGATCAACTGGCAGTCAATACCAACACCAACATTATGGAGCCTTCTTTGACCACTATCCTCCAACTGCTCCATGAACAAAGAGCCGAGATCCAAAGCAGCTTTAGTCAGGCCAGAGCAGACAGCTGCCTGATACAACAGGGTTTGTCAGAGGTCTCAGTCAAGGTAGCTGCTCTTACACATGAAATAACAGAGGTACAACAGCGTTTGTCAAATGCCGAAGATACTGTTGCGGCAACAGTAAATACAATGGAAATACATGAAACCCATCTCTCACTTCTCAGAAGCAAGGTCGAAGATCTCGAAAATAGACAACGCAGGAATAATCTCCGACTCTTTGGTATTCCTGAAGAAAAGGAGAAAGCGGACCCTCGGGCTTATATCGTTCAACTATTCCAAAAGTCATTCCCAGATCTCTCTGATTGAGATTCTCAGATTCAAAGGGCCCATAGACTAACCCTGGGCGTAGTTTGCGTAGTAGCACTACACGTAGCTACACAAAGTACATTTTGAACTACGTGTAGCTACACAAATTGCACAGCTGTGTGCTTGTCTGCACTGTGCAATAATTGCCAACGGCATCTTGCACAGTGCAAGTTGAAATAAAATAAGTATCTCTGTCTTTAAATACTAAAATGCATACAGTCATTTCACAAAAGTGAAAGCATTAAATTTACAAGCAGTGAGAGAGGTGATGATTTTGGGATCCTCCCTAACCTAGGGAGAGAACCAAGCAGATGCCTTGAAAACAAAAAATCACATCTTGTTGAATGATTCGGTGGTGGTCCCATCCTCTTAGGACCACCCCAAGCACAGTTATTGGAAATACAATCCCAACCAAAGCCCTGCAAGCATTATGGGACGAGATTAGCAGTGGGCAGTGAATATTATAGTATTCAATATCAAAATAATTCTACAAAGAGCAGCAGTTCAACTAGTCGTTACTAGATGTCCCTCACGAGTCAAATGCAAAAGCATTGAAATTATTATTACATCAAGCTGCAGTTCCACTAGTCGTTACTAGATGTCCCTCGAGTCAAAATGCAAAAGCGTCATGAAAGGGTTTCAATGCTTTTGCATTTGACTCGTGAGGACATCTAGTAACGCACTAGTGGAACTGCAGCTTGATGTATTAATAATTTCAATGCTTTTGCATTTGACTCGTGAGGGACATCTAGTAACGACTAGTTGAACTGCAGCTCTTTGTAGAATTATTTTGATATTGGACACTATAATATTCACTGCCCACTGTGTTAATCTCGTCCCATAATGCTTTGCAGGGCCTTTGGTTGGGATTGTATTTTTGCCCATAACTGTGCTTGGGGTGGTCCTAGGAGGAAGGGACCACCACTGAATCATTCAGCATGATATGCTCTTTGTGTTCAAGGCATCTGCTTGGTCCTCCCCCTAGGTTAGGGGGGACACCAAAATCATCACCTCTCTCATTGCCTGATATTTTTGTTCTCAAAGTTCATTTTTGTGAATTTGTTATATGCTTTTTAGTATGTAAAATTTCTTTATCAAAGCATTTGTAGGTGTTGATGGTTTTGTTGCTATGCTATGTCAATTAGCATAGTTTTTGCACTGTGCTATGCCGGGGTTAAGATAACACAACCCTGAGATATAGAGTGGAGAGGTGCATTATTATGGTCTGGAGGGTGGCCTGGACTGAAGGGTCTAAAAAGAGTAGTGGTGGTGACTGTGTGTTAATTAATTTCCATTGGCCACACTTGGCAGAGAGACTTCTTCACTCGGCCAGCCTCCGCTCCACCACAGGCCCGGTCACTTCCATCACAGCTCTTTCTCTGGGTTATTTCTACAAGCCCCTGTCCAAGTCTCCTTCCTCCGGCATATGGCATTCCAGGAGACCATCCTACACAGCCTTTAAAAACTGGTATGAGGTTCCCTCACCAATCCCTGTCTCTAATGCCTTTGAAACTCTGGATCTCCTCGATAATTGTGATTGACTGGAAGGGCAAATGTCCACAATTTCAAGGGACCACTCCCCGCAGCCGGACCCCACGCACTAGCTGGCCCTAGGCAGTGCCAGACTTAATTCTAGGGACTTTAACTCCTGCAACCTCATTTCATGGAATATTGCCGGGCTGGCTAGCAAGTTTACAATTATAGAGTGGGGTCGCTTTGTTCAAAATGTATGATATTGTTTGTTTGCAGGAGACTTGGGCCATCGACAACTCTTTTTTTCTGGAAGGGTATAAGTCTTTTATTGTGCCTGCTACCCCCTCGAGAGCAGGCCGCCCAAAGGGGGTACTTGTGGTTTATGTCACCACTTAAGCTAAAAGGGGATATTGATGAATTGAATACAGGTAATTCTTGCCTGCAGGCCCTGCTCTTTTCTCGAGGGTCTAATAGGTTGTTGCTCCTGAACTTTTATAATGCTTCCTCTTCCCTCCCTGAGGTTTGCAATATACAGCGTTTGGGCACCTTTTTGACTGGTTTTAATGCTTCTTCACATTATACCCCTAATATTGTCTTAGTGGGAGATTTTAACGCCCATCCTTGTGGGGACCCCACATTGTACAGTACCGAGGGTTCTCCCTGTCCTCACCTTTCTGGCTTGCACTTTGAACATAGTAGCCAGAGGGATAACCTAAACTTTAATAAGTGATTTTAATTAACCCTGGGTGTAGTACTACGCTACGCTCACAGAGCATGCTTGTAGTTTGCACTACTACGCAAATTGCACCGTGTAGCAGCAAAAGCATCAACTTTGATAAAGCAATTATACATGCCAAAAAGCATTAAGAATGAAAATAATAAGCAATGAGAGAGGTGATGATTTTGGGGTCCCCCCTAACCTAGGGGGAGGACCAAGCAGATGCCTTGAACACAAAGAGCATATCATGCTGAACGATTCAGTGGTGGTCCCTTCCTCCTAGAACCACCCCAAGCACACTTATGGGCAAAAATACAATCCCAACCAAAGGCCCTGCAAAGCATTATGGGACGAGATTAACAGTGGACAGTGAATATTATAGTGTCCAATATCAAAATAATTCTACAAAGAGCTGCAGTTTAACTAGTCGTTACTAGATGTCCCTCACGAGTCAAATGCAAAAGCATTGAAATTATTATTACATCAAGCTGCAGTTCCACTAGTCGTTACTAGATGTCCCTCACGAGTCAAATGCAAAAGCATTGAAACCCTTTCATGAAGCTTTTGCATTTGACTCGTGAGGGACATCTAGTAACGACTTAGTGGAACTGCAGCTTGATGTAATAATAATTTCAATGCTTTTGCATTTGACTGGTGAGGGACATCTAGTAACGACTAGTTGAACTGCAGCTCTTTGTAGAATTATTTTGATATTGGATACTATAATATTCACTGCCCACTGCTAATCTCGTCCCATAATGCTTTGCAGGGCCTTTGGTTGGGATTGTATTTTTGCCAATAACTGTGCTTGGGGTGGTCCTAAGAGGATGGGACCACCACTGAATCATTCAACAAGATGTGCTTTTTGTTTTCAAGGCATCTGCTTGGTTCTCTCCCTAGGTTAGGGAGGATCCCAAAATCATCACCTCTCTCACTGCTTGTTAATTTATTGTTTTCACTTTTGTGAAATGACTATATGCATTTTAGCATATAAAGACCTGATCCCTGAAGGGCTGGGCCTGCGTTACTCTGGCTTGACCGGAGCCAGGCTGCGTCATTAAGGGTGAAGGAGACTTGGAGACAGAGCCTCTCCTGTTTTGCCTATCCTAAGGGGTTGGGCCTTCGTTCCCTGGCTTGCCCGGGGCAAGGCTGACATCTCTGGGTGTGGTAGACAGGTCAGAGGGTTCTACCTGGGGGCCACTGGGTTTTCCTAAGGCGGAGGGGCTGGGCCTGCGACTCCTGGCTTGCCCGGGACCTGGCTGATGCTCTGAAGCTGGTGGGGTCCCAGCAAGGCTTTCCCTGCTGCTCGGACTGCGTGGAGTCAGCTAGAGCAGGCTTCGTGCATACATTATTGCAGCTGAGGATCCATCCTGCTGGAGAGCAGACCTGTGGATACATCATTGCTGCTGAGAGGTCTTCCGTCTGGGAGCAGACTGCAAAGATACACTGTTGCAGTGGAGAAACCTTTCCTGCTGGAGAGCTGACTTCGTCGATACTTTGTTGCAAGCTGAGCACCTGCAAGCCCAGGCCGGGCTTTCTCTTCATTCCTGTTCGTGTGAGGCTGCTTTCTGTGCTGCTGGGAGAGAATACATCGTATCGGAGGCAGGGGGCCAGTCCCCTGTCGGTGCCTGCTCCAGCGCAGGTGGGGGCTACAGGACAAGGTGCACACGTGCGGCTGCCTTTTGCGAGCGTGTCTGGCTTGCATTGTGACACCTGGCGGCTGCCTTAGTGTGTGAACACTTTTTCCTGCCCACGGAGGTAAGGCAGAGGCTTTTTCGTTTTCTTGTGACTGCATTACATTAACAGACTTGAAGTGGCAGCTGCCTCTTCATTAGAACAAAACGCCGAGACTTGGCTCTCTTTTCTTTTTGACTCACGCAGATGTACCTTTAGCTAGGAGCCATGACAACCTCTTCCAGGATGTCAGAGGCCTCTAGGGCATTTGATTTTATACCTAACTCAGTTCGAGTTGAGGTTGCACAAGCGCATAGGAAGGAAAAAAATGTGCTCTTTATTGTTGAGGATGTCATCAAGAGAGAATGTGATATTGCAGAGCGTGCTATAGAATGTGTGCAAGACTTTTCGAATAGAGGTATTTTTGACATTACATTTGCGAGTGATTCCATTTGCCAAAGTTTCTTGCATAATGCACAGGCACGTCATGATTGTGGGATTTTGCAGGGGCTCACATTTACGCCTATGTTTGCACCCAAGGAGGTTACGTTAGTAGTGCACATGTACAATCCCTACACTGATCCTCGCCTCATTGAAGTATTTTTGCAGCGATATTGTGCTACTATCAGAGGGGGTCAGAAAATTAAGAATATCTGTGGCATTTGGAATGGCAAGCGAAAATATGTTGTGACTTTTAAAGAAGACTCTAGTGGAGTGCGAGGCTTGGCTCACCCTCCACAGACTTTTGCACTTGGCGCTAACAAGGGCTTCCTAGTTTATTCTGGCCAACCCTTATTTTGCAGATTGTGTCAGCAATTTGGGCATGCAAAAGAACAGTGCTCAGGCTTGGTTTGTAGGAACTGTGGGGGTATGGATCACAAGGCACAGGAGTGTCGTGCCCCCAAAAAATGTAATCTGTGTGGAAGCGAAGATCATCTCTTTAAAGCATGTCCCAAAAGTAAGTTCTCATATGCGTCAGCTGCTGGTTCGCATGGCCACCCTTCCCATACCACCCCTCCCGCTGCCTCTGCTCCTGCTCCATCATCTGCTGAGCCATCTACATCAGCGCAGGCGGACGTCACTGATTCAGACATTTTGGGTATATTTGAAGGTATGGAGATCCGCAAGTGTAGAGTGTCTGAGAGGGAGGAAGTGGAGGAGGAAGAGGGGGAATCTGAGACTGCGGTTGCCCCTTCTTCCCAACCTGAAGAGCCTGACCCCGAGCAAATCCAGCAAGAATTAGAACAAGCAGACAAAGATAGACTTGAGGCAGAGCAAATGAAGCAAGCTATCCTGGAAAAACGTGCACGCCGTGAGGGGGCAAAGCAAAGTGCCTCATCTACTCCTTGTGCTAATGTCCCAAACCTCAGCCTATCTGCTGAGCCCTCCTCTAGTGATCCTATGAATTTATCTAACTCCTTTATTCCCCCTACAGGTCATGAATCCGATGTGGCTGGCGCAGTCAGGGATCTGCGCAAAGTAGCGGAAGACACAGCTGCCTCTTTAGCCTCAGCTGTAGTGGTCTCTAGTGCAGACGCTGACATGGATCATAGTGGGTGGACCACTTATAATACAAAAAAACGTAAAGTTTTTAAACAAGCGGTGGGCCCAGTTTCAAAAGTGAATACAAGACGGCGCGCATCCTCCTTGGACCGCCCACCAAGAAGGGGGAGGTTTGACCCCCTACTTAACCTCTCGGACTCCGAGGAGGGTATCGGGAATGTTGCTCAAGTTATAGAAGTGCACGATAGTCAGATTATTGATTTGGAGGCTTCACCTAATCTCGAGGCTTTGCTTTCACAGGCTTCATTTGAAGGTCAAGACCAAGACGCAGCTTCACAGTTTGCATGTGTTAATTCTGTTGTGGTACCTGAATCACAAGATTTGTAACATGGCTGTTGTTTTACTTATTATACTCATGGCAGTAACAATTGCCACTTGTAACGTTAGAGGCATGAGTGGGGAATTACGGCAACATATGATCCTTCATTATTGTAAAAATGTACAAGCGGATATCATCTGCTTACAAGAATGTCACTTAGGTTTTAAACCCAATTATTTTTCTTACCAATCCTTATGGCAAAAAGGACCCTCTGCATGGTCGGGAGGGGCCAATAAGAATGGCGGCGTTGTTATTCTTTTTCAGAATAAGCATTGGCAGATACTAGACGAGAAAATAATATCTCCAGGGAGAGCAGTTCTTCTGTCTGTACATATGGACGGAATCCCTTTAAAGATATGTGTGGTTTATGCTCCAGCCAAAAAAACAGAACGTAAGAATTTGTTTTCACTAATCAAGCCTTTTTTAACAGGTTCCACGCCATTACTGTTAGTTGGCGACTTTAATTGCATCACACATGGTAAAGACAGGCAAGGGGTGCACACTGAGTACACTATGGATGTAACCTCTAAACTTTTAAAAGCACTCATCTATGACCTAGGCCTTTATGATACCCACAGGAAATTTTGTCCACCAGGGACAGGTTTTACATGGGAAGCAGACCATGGAGGAGTCAAATCGCGTATTGATTATATATTTGCATCCAAGCTGCTGTGTGCACAACATGGCGCCATCACACCTGTTTCCTTTTCAGATCATCACTTGGTGTCCACGTCACTCTCCGTTCCTGCCAGACCTCAAAGGAGTCCAGGCAAGTGGAAACTTAATTGTGCATTATTGGAAAACGAAGAGATTTGTGTTAAATATACCAAGTGTTACTGTAAATGGGCGGCTCGCAAAAGTACCTTCCCTACACTCTATCAATGGTGGCGCTGGGTTAAACACCAAACGCGGATTTTCTTCCAAACACAGGGAAGGGTATTGCACAAGTTGGAGTGGCAGGATTTTCTTAAGTTACAAAAAAGACGGGTTTTATTGCAACAATTAGGTGATGCAGGGAAAGATGTAAAGGAAGACATCAGATCACTTGAAACAGAAATGAATACATGGCTTAAAAGGAAAAGCAAAACTACCATTTTTCATTCCAGGGTGAAACATTATCAAGAAGATGAAAAATGTACAGCATTTTTTTTCGCAAGGCAGCTGTCTCTCATAAACTACTAACCACGCTTTTAAATGACAAAGGTGATAGAGTGAATGGGGTAGAACACTGCCAAAAAGTGGCCTATGCATTCTACTCAGCATTGTATGCCTCTCCAAGCACTCCTCCTCCCAAAGAAGACCTAGAGTCATACTGTGAAGCCCTCCCAGAAAGTCTTACTGATGAACAAAGAAAGTTTTTGGGGGAACCTTTTGATGGTGAAGACTTTCTCGCAGCTTTGGGAGCAGCACCCAGGGGCTCTAGTCCTGGTTTGGATGGGTTACCGTGGGAGTTTTATAAAAAGTTTTGGGGTTTGCTTTGTAAAGATTTTATGGACATGATTGTACATAGTTTTGAACAGGATGCATTTACCACGGATTTTTCCGCAGGACTCATCACCCTCCTCTATAAGAAAGGGGATGAAACATCTCTTCAGAACTGGCGCCCAATTTCTTTGCTTAACGTGGATTACAAACTGGTATCCAAAGTGTTAGCTCGTAGATTCCGCTCTGTCCTGCGCACTAGTATTCACCAAGACCAAACATGTGCAATAAAGGGACGCACTCTTGTTGACAGTCTCACCATCATTCGAGATGTTCTCCATTACAACCAGGACAGAAACATCCCTTTGGGAATACTGAGTTTGGATTTTCGAAAAGCATTCGATAGTGTTTCACATGATTTTCTTTTTGCAGTGTTGTCCCATTTGCGGGTACCCCCAATATCATGCGAATGTTACAAATATTATACAAACAAGCAAGCAGCAAAGTCAGTATCAATGGTTTTCATACTGAGGCTTTTCAGATACATACAGGAGTACGACAAGGCTGCCCTTTGTCTCCAGCACTTTTTGTGTGTGCTTTGGAACCTTTCTTGTGTAAATTGCGAAGTGACAAGGTAATTAGAGGGGCGTTTGTACCCGGTGGTTCAGCCTCACAGGCCAAAGTCGTAGCATACATGGACGATGTTACCGTCCTATGCACCACTGCAGCATCAGCACGCAGAGCTCTTTTGCATGCTTCATTATTTTCGCCTGTTTCAGGTCTTGCACTGAATATGGAAAAAGTGTGTGTGTCACAGCTGGCCCCTGGGACAGGTTGGCAAATCTGCCTGTGAATACCACCACTGAACCTACAAAGATTTTGGGGCTTTATTTTGCATCTCAAGGGCATATTCAAAAGAACTGGGCAATACTGCATGACAAAATAGTACAGAAAATATCTATGTGGTCTACACGTAAACTCACATTGGAAGGCAAAGCATTGGTTATTAAGGCTGTCTTATTTCCGTTATTGCTTTACACTGCAATGATTTTTCCTCCCTCCCCTCAGGTGTTACAGAAATGTGCAAAAGTGCTTTTTACCTTTTTATGGGGGTCAAAAATGGAAAAATTAAGTAGGGACAAAACCTGCAAGCATTGGAGAAATGGAGGGAAAGGTCTTCCGGATCTCAAAACCTTTTTGTATTCTAAATTATTTAGTCATATTATTTCCAGAACAGAGGAAGATATGTCAACCACTGCTAGCTGTTTTACTTGTTATTTTACGGGTTCCATGTTGAGAAAGTTTGGACTTTTTACCTCTTCCAATTTGCGGCCATTGGCTCAAACTGTTCCTCCTTTCTATATGGCCTTGCAGACATTTTTGCACACAATGGACTTAACTGATCTTACCAGAGACATTTGTAAAGACTCTAAACGCTTGAAAAATGCTTTATCTTGTAGAGAACAACCAGTCATTATAGGGTCTCTTTCAGAAAAGCAGTCACGTGCAGTTTGGCGTATGGTGGGACACAGAGATCTTGGTCACAGCCAAAAGGACATCGCCTGGATGAGCGCCCATGGATGCCTCCCGGTGAAGACATTTCAACATCGTAGAGGCCTCGCTCCCTCTGCACAGTGCCCAAGACCAACCTGTGCCAACGAAGAGACTGTGTATCATCTGCTTTGGGGTTGCCAGTATGCACAGGATTTCTGGACATTGCTTCAGCCTTTCTTGCTTCATATTGCGAACATTACCACTTTGACATTTGAGACTATCCTATATGGCTGGACCTTGCCTACTTCCCGCTATCCAGCCGCCTGGAGACTTATTAACTGTGGGAAAGAATCCCTTTGGGAAGCAAGGAACCTTATGTTATATCTGCATAAGACTTTTGATTCAAAAACATGCAGAAACCTTTGCCTAGCGAAAATGAACACTTATGTGGCTGCAGACAGAGAACTTTTGGGGGATGATCAGGCTTTGGCCACATGGCAAGTACCTAAATGGAAAGAATGGGTTACTTGAATTTCTTGTTTTTCTTCTGTTGTGCATGACCCCTGCCACCGGGGCATAAGGATTGGCACTTATATAGGTTTTTTATGACAACATAATCTATATCTAGGAAAAATGTAATTATGGACTTTGTTCTGTAACTCATGATCATATTATAAAAAATGTCTTTTTCCTGTATGTGTGCCTTTAAACAATAAAGGTTTTCAAAACAGCATATAAAGACAGAGATGCTTATTTTATCTTAACTTGCACTGTGCAAGATGCCATTGATAATTATTGCACAGTGCAGACAAGTGCAGAGCTACGTATAGTTCAAAGTGTATTTTATGCCCAGGGTTAATGGTAACTAGAGTAGAGGGATGTTGATTATTGATAAATCGATCAAAGGGGGGACTGTAAGAGTGGATTTTGATTTAATAAAAATGTGTTCTTTACATTGTGTAACATTGTGAATACTTCTGCACTTAAACAAAAATATTTGAGTTTATACAATTGTGTTTTTCAGTGCTTTGTAAACTAGACCTAAACTAGGCCCTGGCTCCATCTTTATTTTCAATGTAACTTGTTTTCATTTCTCATACTGATATCGCACACAGTAAAATGTGCACCTACGCATTGTGAAGACATGGTGTTCTTGATGAGCATTAAAGGAAGATGACTGTGACTCATAACGTTTTCAAGGTTCTTCGGACCTCATTTATGGGGGAAACCAGCGTTGCAACACTTTTCATAGCGCCATCCTTGTGACACCATGGATGTGACGTATTAACTGTACGGCGATCCATGTCGCAAGGATTTACAGATACGTCAGTATTCCTGATAAATCTATAGGCACAAAATTGGCACATGGCTGGAGTGTGTCTGAAAACAGACTCAACTCCAGCAATGTGTCCCTTCACATGGGGTAAGTCCCATGTGAAAGCGCCTGCGTTACTCCTTATGTCTGCTTCAAGCAGGTGTAAAGATTTGATGCAGTGGCATCCTAGAAGTGGTGTAGGGAAATCTCATATATTTCACTACGCCACTACTACGAGACTTTTTTTGCGGGGAAACACCAACCCTGCATACATTATACATGATGCAGTTATAATGTAGCGCAGGGGTTTACAAAGTGATGCATCTGCTTGGATCCTCACTTTGCAATTACAGCGCAGTGTGGCGCATATTTTACGCCGCCCAACGTCACAAAAAGTGACGCAATGGTGGCGTAAATGGCTCATAAATAAGACATTTCCTACTTATACACTGAAAAACCTTCATGTATTGAGTTTGTAATTGTTTTATGTAATTACATTTTAAGTCTCATATCAGTGCCATTAAGTCAGTACAGGGCATATTAACATTTAGTTAGGAGATAGTTCTAGGATGGCGGTATTGTATGACATTGTATAATCCTGTATTGTGATTTGTCAAATCTTTGTTACATTGACTCTCCTTATGCTGACTGTGCAGTTTGCATTACCTTCTATAGAGAATTTTTCTATAAACGTTGATGCATTTTGGAAGTGAATCGGTCTGATTTGCCCCAACTTAAGACATTGAACTCTTGTCTTTTTGTCTCATGCTTTGGACTTTATTACTCCTTGTTTTTTCCTCTTTCCATGTGTGCTGCATCTGCAGCACACATGGAAAGAGGATATGCCTCTCAGGATTGTTTTTGTGCAGGAAGGTGACCCTTCGTGCACAAAAACAATCCTGCTGACAACACAGGCACCCTTGCACCATGGGGTAAGGGTGCCTGCGTTGGCGCTAGGCTGCCGAATGGTGCCAGCACAAGGGGAAAGGACAGGAATGCACCGTATTGGATAAATACAGTGCATTCCTGCCCTTTCACTTTGGTATAGGACAGCGCAGTCAGGTGTCCCAGAAATGATGACCACAGTAACAACCTGCAATACTGCACATTGTCCTGATGGCTCTACAGGAACATCAAGGGGCATACTTACGAGCCCATTGCGCCACAGGAGCATCCCTTTTTGCGATGCTCCAGCAGAGCATATCATAATATCATATATATGATGCCAAGTAAAGCCACTATGCACGGCTTTGAATGGCCTTATAGATATGGAGTAAGGCAAGGCAGATCGGGAGGCATTTCAGTGGGTTTTCCCACGCAACACCTATGAATTTTTACACTTCCCCAGATTTACGAGAGCATGTAAACCTGGGGTAGCACCAAAATCTTACGCCTCTCGAGGTGAGGCATAATGGGGAGAAATATCTTTATTTCTACTCGTTTTTTCCTCTTTGTGTGTGTGCTGCATTCTACAGCGCACATAGAAAGAGGGAAACGCCTCTTAGGATTGTTTCTGTGAAGGAAGGGGCGCCTTCCTTCACAGAAACAATCCTGCCTGCAACACAGGCACCCTTGCACCATAGTGCAAGGGTACCTGCATAGGCTCTAGACTGCCGAAATGGCACCAGGGCCGGGGGGGAGTGAGTGTGTGGGGGGGGGACAGGAATGCACTGTGATGCATAATTTACAGTGCATTCCCGTTCTTTCACTTGCTGAAGGGCATCGCAGCAAGCTGACTTGCTGTGCTGCCCTGCGCCAGGTCCCAGTAAATGAGGACCCTAGTAACGACCTACAGTACTCAGTGGCATAATTAAACCTGAGGGGGCCTCCTACAAAGTACATAGAGGGCCCCCCTCCGGACTCACTCAGGAGCTCTCAGTCCAGGGTGCTGTGCTGAGGGGGCCCCCTGGAGCTATTTTTAGGTCGAGCTAGACAGGGCATGCACTGTCTCTTCGAGACCTGCTGTGATCACTGTGTGTGTTTCAAGTCCATCCCCTTTCTTGACACTACTTTTCATTTGTCTATGTCAGTGTCCTTTAAAAATCCCTGCTTGCTAGTGGTCAGTCCTGCCTCTTTGTCCCGCCTTTCTCTATTCTGTTCCTCCCACCGAGCAGGGGCTTAGTACAGTCTCATTCCACTATGGTTCTTTATCTGTACTCTGGGGGACTATTTCTTTCTTGGTTTTCTGCTCTGTTACTGTTTGTCTGTGTTCAGCTTCAGAACCCTAGCTGCTTTCATTCAAACATAGCATTGTTCCTCCCACCTCCTCTTAATGCCACAGTTGTGTTACTGATGCCTTTTCTACTGCTGCCTTCCCCACCGTGGCTTGTATTTTTTTTATTAGGCTTTCTTTTTGCACTTTTCGATCTCCACCGTCAGTTGTGCTTTTTCTAGTAGGACATTTGCTTGGTTTGGGCTTTTTTAAAAGGGGGATTGGGCTTGTTTTTAAGGTATGGCCTGCAAAAGGTTTACATCCCTCCTCCTCACTTTCCTGGCTTTTCATTGGTTCCTGTGCAGGCCACTTACTTTTCCTACAGTTCTATTTCCTGTAGCATATTTTCTTGCATTGACCAATGCTTGTTTACAGTGGCTCATTACTATTGGAGAGCCTTCTATGAGTGCCACTTAAACTATTTGGCAGGCGTTGCTTAAAGTATTTATCTACAGTTGGCAGGCACCGCTATTTATTTACAATCCGGAATCGGATGTTGAGTCGACGTGAAGACTCGAACCCTGCTCCTCAGCTCTAAAGCCGGCACCTGTAGCTGTTACGCCAGGGCACGAGTCGGGGGTACACGCGGGTGGACCACGTCCACCCACTATTTTCACAGGGTGGACGCCGTCCACTCTGCCAAGAAGTTGGGCCCCACTGAAAAATATGCTGAATTCGTCCCGGTGTAATTTGCAAACACTGGGACACATTCAGCCGCGCCTGCAGGTTGTTGTCTGCTTTCGATCCTCAACAACGTGCAGGCGGGGACGGGGCTTTCTTATTTAAGACTCCTGCTGGGCCTAAAGCAAAGGCCGAATTTGAGGGGCCATTAGGCCTCCTTTTGTTCGACTCTTCTGGCTGGGAGCAGTCAGGAGCCTCACCTTTGATGCAAATGCAGCATAGGGGAAACAAAGGCTCACACCTTGTTAGCACTTCAGACATACTTAAGAAAGGCAGCTTCTCACTTTGTTCAGTCCCTGTTTACAAGATATGCATTCACTGTAAGAATGTCAGATGTGTTGGTCTTTCCCTGTATTTACACAAAATAAATATAATTTATATAGTGCTTACTACCCCTGAGGAGGTGTTGAAATAATTGAAGTACCAATATTTTTTCTTTTAAAGCACTACGGGTAGAGGAAGTTTACACAGACAAAAGGCAACATTGTTTTATGTGGAGCTTACAAAAGTGTGAATCTTCTGCCTAAATCAGGAGGGTTTCCCTGTATATTCGAAAAATGCTCCAATGTACTCATGATGGATATGTTAAACATATGTGTGAGGGCTTAAGATCTGATGTCACTTCTTATGATGCTACTTCCTGTGATGTCACGTGCCGCGATGTCACTTGCATTCTGATTAATTAGGTTAGTCCCCCCACGGCTTTTTTTAGGACTTGTGCTCTGTGTTACACCATATGGTGTTGCACCACTTAAACTATTTATTTACAGTTGGAACAGCAAACCTAGCGGGAATCGGATGATGAGTCGACGTGGAGACTCGAACCCTGCTCCTCAGCTCTAAAACCGGCACCTTTAGCTGTTGCGCCATATGATATTCTGTTCTTCGTAATATTGCTTTTAGCAGATGAGGCATTTTAAGTTCGGATGGATGATTACATTCAGTAATTGCCTTTCTTAAAGCATTAATATTGCGGTTCACCCAGAATCACAGGATGTTGAGCTGCTGCCAAGACTCGAACCGGATTGGCCAGCTCCAAAGTCAGCTGCTCTGGCCGCGACACCACTGACTGGTGTCTGCATCTGGATGCATATGCTCCTGTTTATTCCTGATAACCCGCCCTGAGCAAGAGGTAAAAGATTCCTGGTTCTTGCTGTGAGCAGGTATCCCCTCCCTGTGCTGCAGTCCTTCTCTCGTTTTGAAATCTTGCTCTCTTTCTTTGTATTAGCAGCGGGCTCAAGAGCAGCTCTGCCTTTTCCATGCACGTTCTCTTTTACGGACCGACTTTCATTCCTGCAGTACTTTCATGGCTCAGATAAACACGTGCTGGGTGGAAAACTAACCCATTATGGCCCAGAAATGTGAATTTGTTGCTTCCTTTCAAATGGGTGATATTTGTGGTCTGTAAAACGAAGCTCTTGCCCTGTGTGTGTGAGTTTCCTTTACCTCACTTTTTAAACCTCACCCTGGATTTAAATATAGGTAGCTATAGTCGGGCGCACGTGTTGTACCCAGTGCTTTAAATGGAAAAATTGAAGTGCAGGTACTCTGTACCAGAGTACCTGCTTGTTTTTGAGAAGTGCCAGTACTCTCCAATTAAAAGTATTGCATTTCTCTGGAGAAGTGCCGGTACTCTGTACCGAACAGTACCGGCCAATTTAAAGCACTGGTTGTACCATTGGGGCTTTGGGGGGGCGGCCGACCGCCGGGGAGGCTTGCTCCCCCGGGGTTTTTGGGCCGGATGGTACGGGCGAGCCCAATTGGGCTCGCATTGGGCGGTTTTTGGGCTGGGGAGGGGGTTTATGCGTGGCTGTCTCGGTTGTCGTGCCACCATTTTGGAGGGTGACACGGCAGCCGAGAGGGCAGGGACAGCGCAGGGGAAAGTTTTTGTTTTAAGATGGATGGCAGTTCCGACGCATGGGTTCAGGAGGCCATGCGGCTTCTAGCGGAAGCCGGACGCATGGACCTCCTGAAGAGCCCAGCAGGCAGGGCGCCGCGAATCGCGCGGCGCGCATCGGAGCGCGTGGTGGCGGCGATTCTGGCATGCTCGCCACCACGTGGTGGAACCTACGATCGGCGGGGCAAAAAGGTAGGCGTAGGGGCCGCAGTGTGAAAGCGGCCCTTGCCAATAAGAAAAAGAAAGGGGGGTACGCTGCTCGGCGCCCCCCCCTGGAATTTGTGACAGGGAAAGGCGGGCAGGCACGCGCCAACAGGCGCGATGAGGGCGCCGAGGCCTCTGGGCCTCGGGGGCCACAGGGGATGATGATGAGTTGGGGGGGTTGGGGGACCTGCTTTAGGCACTGGCGGGGGTGTCGTGAAGGGGCCCGAGGGCATTTTGAACCGAAGGGGTACAGGAGGTGAGGCGGAGTTGGGGGGTCAGGGGGCCCGTAGGAAACAGTGGAGAGGGTGTGGTGGGGGGATCTAGGGGGCTAGGGGTGGTTTACAGTGGCAGATTTTTCCCAAGGGTGGGGTGGGGGGCAGTGAGGTTGGGGGTCGGGGGTGATCGGGGAGCGGGGGGGAGGAGGTGAGGCCCAGGTGGGACGCAAGGGCAGCACTGGCAGTGGAGGGGTGGCTGGACAGGGTCCCACGGGGTTGAGGGACAAGGTGGTTGGCGGCGGAGGGCTGGCGGAGTGGTCCACAGCGGACAGGGGGTGTGGGCCCTGGAGGTAAGGGACGTGGGGGGGAGCGGCCTGCAGTCCTGCTGGAGAGGACGAGGGTGAGGAGGGTGTGGGTAGGGTCCGGGGGGCCTCAGGGAGGGATCAGGGGTCCAGGGGGCAGGAGATGGTCAGGGGGAGGTGCCCGCCAGGAGGGAGGGCATTCGGGCGGGGCCCGGGCGGCGGGGGGTGGAGGGAGGGGATGGGGGTCTGGGGGCGGGGGGACCCCGGGAGGTCACGGGGGGCTACCAGGGGGCTATTGGCAGTGGTGCCTGGAGGAGGGCACCGTAGAGATAGATAGGGACTCTAACCACGGCATGCCAGACCCTCCATTTGATTTGCAGGTACGGCGGGCAGATAGCCCATACGGGCCGGACGAGTTACATACGGCTCCCCGATACAGGACAGAAGCGAAGGCAGGGTCCTGTATCGGTCCTGTATCGGGCTCCCCGATACAGGACAGAAGCGAAGGCAGGGTCCTGGGCGGCCGGCTGGTTCGTGGCGCGGGACCGTTCGGAAGGAGTGGAGCAGAGGTCGGCAGCGTTCACGTCAGGGCGACAGCCCGGGGGAGCACAGGCTCTCACCAGGCGGCGGTGGCCAAGGATGGCGTGCACGCAGCACGAGACGACAGGGTCACGTCTGGGCGACAGCCCGGAGGGGCAGGACCCTCCAGGGCGGCGGTGACCAGCAGGCAGCTTGCGGTGGTAACATCAGAGGCGAAAAGGGATGGTGCGGTCATGTCAGGGAGACAGTCCGGAGGGGTAGAGCTCTCCAGGGCGGCGGTGACCGGGGAGGGAAGAAAGCGGCAGGCGGAGATTGCCGTGGACAGGTTATGGGAGGAAGCCAGGCGCAGCTTGGGCAGGATGAAGGGGAATGGGAAGAGATCCCTTTGGATTTTGACGAGGCTAGTATTGAGGAGGGGGAATTAGTGGAGGAGGCCGGGGGTGGGCCCAGTAATGCTGTGCCTAGTTTTTTGCAGGACGTGAGGCCGGCGGATGAAGGCGAGACGCCAGCACAGAGATCCACCCTCTCGGCGGCAGGCAGCAGGCGGCTAGATCCAGTGAGGACGCCGAAGTTGGCACAGGGTAAGTCAGCAAAAGGGGTAGTAGGTTCTGGGGCAGGGAGGGTGTCCACAGGGACAGACGCGGGGGCAGAGGGGGATAGTGGAGTTAAGTTATGCAAGGGTAAGTATGTAAAGGACACGGGAGTGGGTACAGACGGCCAGGCCAGCGCTGTTGAGGCTCCGGGAGAAGGGGTTGCGGGGGCAACAGCGGAAGCGGGTCAGAAAACGGGGGAGGCAAAAAAGGGGGCCACAGAGAAAGGGGACGGGGAGGCACAGGTGGGGAAGGACAGTCATGAGATCAAATTACCTAAATTGCCATACATGGGGGCGACAAAGCCTTTCGGGGCGCACCTCATGTTGAGCACTAAAGAAAAGATATGGAAGGGGGAATACGTTGACATGTTGAAGCTATTGCACAGGGAATTGCGCTGCAAGGAGGGATCAAAAGAGGAGGAATTGGAGCTGGCCCTGCGCCCAAGGGTGCCTTTGAATATCGAGAATTGGACTGCGGCTTTCCTAATCTTTGCGAGCGTTTATTGCAAAAAGTACCCCGAGAGGGCCGTCGCCCTATTTAAATATCTGGACGTGGTGCGGCGGGCTCACTTGACATACGGGGGGTACGCTTGGTCGCATTATGACGAAGAATTCCGGGCCAGGCTTGCGTGGGACCCCGAGGCAAAGTGGGGGGAGATTAACACAGATTTATACCAGCAGACTATGGGGGCAGTGAAGTTTGGTAAGACCACTTACACAGCCAGCGGGTTGCCGCTGGTTTTCCGCCCCTTTCAGAACCGTCCCACCCGGGGGGGGGGGGGGGGTGGGTGGGATTCGCACAGAGGCCAGCAGGAGGAGGTCCGGGGGCGTGTTGGGATTTTAACAAGGGAGCGTGTTCTCGAGATTACTGCAGATTTCGGCACGAGTGCTCCAAGTGTTCGGGAAGACATCCCGTGGTGCAGTGCTTTGGGCAGGTTTATGCAGGCCAACACCACCCCGGGGGGCAGGGACAGCAGCGGTCGGCCAGCAGCGGACAGCAAGGGCCAGGGGGCAGGGGTGGTAGAGGGGGGCAGGGTTACATGGGCAAAAGCTCATACACCCATTAATTTGGGGTGTTTGGACGCATGGCTTGCATTGTATCTGGATCAGGCGGACGCGCGGCTGCTCAGTACAGGTTTTCGAGAGGGTTTTCACCTGGGGTACGAGGGGCCGAGGTTGGCGCGATGGGCGGAGAATCTAAAATCGGTGGCAAGCCACAAGCAAGTGGTCTGGGAGAAGCTGCTGAAGAAGTGAGGGAGGGTAGAATGGAAGGACCATTTGCGGTCAGTCCGCTCAAGGATCTGATCATTTCCCCGGTGGGGGTGGTGCCGAAGAAGGAAAAGGGACAGTATCGTTTGATACAGCATTTGTCGTGGCCGGAAGGGGGGGTCGGTAAACGATTTCATCCCGGCGGAATTGACCTCGGTTTCCTACTCCTCTGTGGATACGGCGAGCGCTTTGGTGCACAAAGTGGGCCAGGGAGCAGAGATGGCAAAATGTGATATCAAGGCGGCCTTCCGGCTTCTGCCGATACACCCGGAGGACTTTCAGTTGCTGGGCATTCAGTTTGAGGGGCATATCTTTGTTTATAAGGCGCTACCCATGGGGTGTTCCACCTCCTGTGCACTGTTTGAAAAATTCAGTTCCTTCTTGCAGTGGGTTTTTTGTTGGAAAACGGGCAGGGATACGGTGGCGCACTAATTGGATGATTTCTTCCTGGTGGGCCGGCCTGTTTCGACGGACTGCCAGCGGCAGCTGGACAGTTTCCAGGAGCTCATGGGGGCACTTGGGGTCCCTTTGGCACCAGAGAAGACGCAGGGTCCGGGTACGGTGCTGTCATTCTTGGGGATTGAGTTGGATTCAGTGGCTATGGAGGCCAGGTTGCTAGAGGATAAGAAGCTACACATGAGGTTGTTAATTGATGACATGCTGGCAAGGAAGAAAGTGACGGTGCGAATGGTGCAAGTACTACTGGGGCATTTGAATTTTGCCTGTAGGGTGGTGAGAGCGGGGAGGACATTTTGCAGAAGGTTGGGCAGGTCACTCACAGGCCTTACGCTGCCTCATCACCATATGCGCTTGTCGGCAGGGACAAAGGAGGACCTCCGAATGTGGTGCAGGTTTTTGGAAGAGTTTAATGGGATACCTCTGGCAGCCCCAGAAGAGTGGGTCTGGGACGCCCAGATATTTTCCGATGCGGCAGGGTCCGGAGGTTTCGGGTTGTATTGGCAGGGAAAGTGGTGTGCGGAGGAGTGGCCAGAACAATGGAAAAATGGTGGCAGGAGTATCGCCTTTTTGGAATTGTTCCCTTTGGTGGTCGCGGTGGCGCTCTGGGGGCAGACATTAGCACACAAAAGGGTCACTTTCAGGGTGAATAACATGTCTGTGGTGAAGGTGGTTAACCGGCAATCAGCAAGGGATGAGCAGGTGTTAAAACTATTGCGGGTTTTCATCCTGGGTTGTTTGCAGCATGACATTTTGTTCAGGGTGCAGCACGTACCGGGCGTGGAAAATGACATTACGGATGCTTTGTCTCGTTTGCAGTGGGAGAGGTTCCATGGGCTGGCCACGGAGGCGGAAACCCACAGGACTCCGGTGCCCGACGGGATGTGGTCCGTAGGAGAGAAAGGATGTTACAGCTGGTGGTAGAGTCGTTGGCGCCTTCCACGAGGGAGGCCTATGTGCTTGCTTGGCGGGAGTTTCGGCAGGGCGGTGCGAGGAGGGAAGCAGGGACTTGGGACAGGGAAGAGGACGTGGTGCAGTTCATTTTGGACATGATTGGGAAAGGTTTGTCGAGGGTGACCATTGCGGCGAAGTTGGCAGGTTTGGCTTTTATGGGTAAATTGTTGTGGGGTTATGTGCCAACGGCAGGGGAACTTGGGAAAAGGCTACTGGAGGGTTGGTCCAGGGAAGTAGGTAGGGGGCAGAGGGTCCGTTTGCCAGTGACATTGGGGTTATTGCACGGGATCATTGGGGCATTGCCAACTTTCTGTCGAGGGGGAGAAGAAGTTTTACTCTTTTCGACCCTTATGTCTTGGTTGTATGGAGGGGCTTTCCGGGTGTCGGAGCTGCAGGGAAGGAAAGGGGTGTCCGGTTTGCAATGGGACGAGGTGCGCTGGTGTGAAGTGGGGAGCGCAGTGGTGGTCATTTACTTGAGGTGTTCGAAGACAGATCAAAGAGATAGGGGGGCGTCGGTGAGGCTAAGCGGGAGACGGGAGCAGGAGATTTGCCCCGTAAGGTGGGGGTGTTTGCTACAAGGAGAGAGATGTCAGAGCCTGGGCTCGGTTTTTTCCAGAGCTTCCGGGAGGGGGGTTACAGCGGCGCAGTTGCTCTGGGTGATGAGGCGTGCGCTGCAGTTGATTGGGGAGGCACCCGAGGCGTACAGGACACACTCCTTTAGGATTGGGGTGACATCTGATGCAGCAGGTTGGGGATGGGGACCTGAAAGTCTGAAAAAATTGGGGCGTTGGTCGTCAGAGTGTTATAAGCGCTACATTAAGAATCGGGGAGGGGGTTGGGGGGAGTAGGGCATTTGTGATTCCTTTTTCTCACACTTGTGTCTTTCCAGGTGCAGTGGCCGGGCCGGATTCGGAGGCGATCGCCATTTGGATTGTTGGCCATACTTTTGTCAAGTGGGCTGAGAGGCATGAGCGTAGTAAGGGCAAGGGTGTTAACTTGGGGTTAGATCCGGCTTTGTTTCAGGTATCTTGGAATGGTAGGGGTGGCATGCGTTGGCATGAACTTTTGCGGTTGTTAGGTAAGCTTCTGCGGCACCATATTTGCCCGGATGTTCTGGTTCTCCATTTGGGAGAAAACGATTTGGTGGTTTGTAAGGGACTGTCCTTACTGAAACAAATGAAGAGGGATTTGAAGGAGATTCAGCGGCAGTGGTCAGGCTGTTTTATTGTTTGGAACGAGTTTATTCCTAGGAGACATTGGAGGGGAGCAGAGAGGCCGGCAGCCATAGATAAGGCCAGAAGGTAGATTAATCGTGAGATGATGCTTTTTGTAAGGAGTCGGGTATGGGTAGAGTGGAACACCCGGAATTAAAATTTGTGCCGGATGATTTCCCGGATCACATGTATTCGGCGAGATATTTTTTCAGGGATGATGGCGTTCATTTGTCTAAGTTCGTTATGGAGTTGTATCTGGCTCAGATTAAAGAGGTATTGGATGCATCGGTTGGTGTGAGGCGTTACCCGAGAGCGACCTGGGGGGAGGGGGGTCAGAAATGTAGTCAGGACTAATTTCTGAGTGGCGTCAGTTTACTGTTTTGGCCAGTTTGTTACTGTTTCAGTTTTAGTTGGGGACAGGTAGGTAATGAGGTAGTAGGTTAGACCTAGTTAGTGAAGAGGTTACAGGGTTAAAGGTTAACAGTTATTGAGCGAGTAGGTAGATTGTTAGATTGTTGGAGATGCAGGTTACAATGTATAAAGGGGGAAAGTTATTGATTAATTTGGGGATGTGCAATAAAGTGCAATGGTTTTCGGGGGAAACATTAGTGGTGGGGGAGGTGGACAAGTAGATGCAGTATGTATAGTTAGAGTTAGTTTTGTACGGCAAAGGCAAAGGTTAAGTTTGTGTAAGGTGCACCTGTCTTCAATAAAGCGGCCTTTTTCACACTTACATTGAGTCAATTTGGTTTGTCCGTGCTCTCCGGCCCAATGGGGCTTTGGGGGGCGGCCGACCGCCAGGGAGGCTTGCTCTCCCAGGGTTTTTGGGCCGGGTGGTACGGGCGAGCCCAATTGGGCTCGCATTGGGCGGTTTTTGGACTGGGGAGGGGGTTTATGCGCGGCTGTCTCGGTTGTCGTGCCACCATTTTGGAGGGTGACACGGCAGCCGAGAGGGCAGGGGCAGCGCAGGGGAAACATTTTGCCCTCCTGCCCACCCTAATTTTTTTTTTTTTTTTTTTTTTCCTTTGGTGAGTAATTTATAAATTTAATTTTGTGGCTTTTTTGTTGGGGTACAGGTGCATCAGGGGTTAATTTTGATGTATGCATTTCTGGTTGTCGCTTGAAGCAGGTGTGGTGTGTCAGTTTACTGTTTTGGTCAGTTTGTTACTGTTTCAGTTTTAGTTGGGGACAGGTAGGTAATGAGGTAGTAGGTTAGACCTAGTTAGTGAAGAGGTTACAGGGTTAAAGGTTAACAGTTATTGAGCGAGTAGGTAGATTGTTAGATTGTTGGAGATGCAGGTTACAATGTATAAAGGGGGAAAAGTTATTGATTAATTTGGGGATGTGCAATAAAGTGCAATGGTTTTCGGGGGAAACATTAGGGGTGGGGGGAGGTGGACAAGTAGATGCAGTATGTATAGTTAGAGTTAGTTTTGTACGGCAAAGGCCAAGGTTAAGTTTGTGTAAGGTGCACCTGTCTTCAATAAAGCGGCCTTTTTCACACTTACATTGAGTCAATTCGGTTTGTCCGTGCTCTCCGGCCCAATGTATTTGTGGTCTGTTTCAGTGATTTCTCGCTTTGTCTGCTGAGTGAGTGAGGCTTGGCTCCCTGCTTTCTCCCTCCTACCCCACCCCTCTCACGCTTCCTTGTCCTAGGGACGGCTTCCTATTGACAGAGAAAAATGGCCATTTTCTGCTTTAGAAACAATGAAGATTTAATGGGCAGGTTTTTGTAGAAGGACCAAGTAGTCCGGTTATCATCGCTAATCTGTTCATCCATGCCTCGTGCTGCTGTACTACATGGACACAGCAGAGTTTACTGACAATATTAAAATGATTATATGATTTTGTGTAGCGTCGATCAGGCTTCAAGAACGCCTGAGCGCTGTGCAGAAAATAGGTAACATGTCTGCTCCCTAAATGGAGAAACATAAAAACACACATTGAATAATCACGTTTGCAGTCAGGCGCTGCAGTATGATAAATGTGTCACATAGCAGTAGCAACATGCTCAAGCATGTATAATGAATAATTTGGCACACAGAAATAAATAATATACTCTTGCATGGGGAAAATATCTGACTAAAAGTTGTTCGCATCGGCCTACCAATAGTTCCTTTCTCTTCAGTAATAAAGCTGGTTCAAAGTACGCTTTTTTATTTAATGTATTTTTTATAATAACTTTACATACCATCTATTTTTTCTGCACTCCTTTTTAACATTTATGTTAAAGTATTTGGGCGACCATGTAGCTGCCTGCAATGTGAGAGGTTAGTTAGGTGGGGATTTATTCATGTCTCCTTCACAAATAATAAAACAATGCATAGCACAGCTGAAAGACTTGTTATTTTTTTTAAATCACTAGTAAAACAGCTGCAGTGGTGAATGTAATTTTGTTTTTGCAAATATAAAGCAAGTCATGCTTACGTGATAACATTATTTTTTTTTTATTTTAGCATAATTTTTTTTTTGTTATTTTTACAGCATATGCTTGCAACAAAGGATAAACTTGCACTAGCATGTCAAGGCCAAACCTATTGTCTTTGACAGTTTTTGTTTCTGTTGTGTTAATATGTTTGGCGTATCCCTTTTTAAGGTTGCAGACTACCACACAGTCCAGCTGTCTGGTTTTCTAAAGCCATCTTGGGGACATTCAAAATGCATTCCGCCCATTGTTTACCATTGGCTTTGTGGTTTGTAACTCTCATTTTCTGGCTTTTTATTTGTTGGCTTTATTTGCTTTTTTTATTGGGGCCGGTCAGGCCTTTAGTTATGATGTCACATATTGGCAACTCTGCACCACGCGACATATTTACACTCCACATAATACCACTCAAAGCCACATAATTACACTACACATAATTACACTCTACTCAATACAACATAAATACACCCCACATAAATGCACTCTATTACGCATACCAGCAATCCACATAAATGCACTCCACACCATAACACATAATTCCAATAAGCATAATTTCGCTCAATGCCACACAGTTCCATGCTACACAATTCAACTCCACACATTTACAATACACACCACATATTTCAAATACACAACTACATTCCATAACACACCAGATACCTCCAATACACACGACACATTTACACATCATACCACAACTAACAATTACAATACATACAACCCACATAATTCTCCACACCACATGTGTCCAATACACTCCAAACCAAAACACATAGATAAAACACATTGTCATTTACAATGCCAATAGCTCTAACTCTTGGAAATGCGAGACCTATTGCATTGCAAATGCTTGTTTTTTGTATCAAGTCCACAAATATCCTACACTTTCTAAAGTTTTACACCCCGCCTCCCTCCCCCGCTTTATTAGGTCTCGCCTGGCGTTGGAGTGCGCATGCGCTCCTCGCCTGCGAGAGCTATAGTAAACAAGTCAGTTTCGAGAAGGGGACTCGAGCCCCGCCCCTCATTTCCATTGGGTAGCATCAGCGTTTATGGTAAACGCTGGCTTCCCATTGGAAAGGAGGGTTTTTCGTTGCCTCCCTTTGGCTTTTTGCCGGATTGGCTCGCCTGATTCACGGCTGCCGTGAAGACTTTTCTTATCTGCTTGCTTATTTAACAAGCAGATAAGAAAAGTCTTCACAACAGCCGTGAAGTGGGTATGCTACAAGCTGGCTCCTCATTGGCAATTGTACCCGCTCCTCCCTTCCCTTCCCCCACCCAAAAGCAAACTTCCCAGAGTTGCGCTCGTCAGTGCGTGGGTGTTAGGAAGCTCGAGGCGCTGGCGTGGTGCCATATTCCTCCACAGTATGCCTCCTTGTAGTGCTAATGACGAACTGCACAGCAGGGTCTCCCGAGTTTAACCAGCGAAAATGTTGCCAGAGACAGTTACCAAAAAGCACCCTGCTCATGGTGCTCGAAGCGCTGCTCTCTCAAAGGACTTGGACCATTTGGCGCTGCTGATGAACCGCACAGCAGGATTACCCCGAGCGCGGATCCACTGGAAGCGCAGGGTGTGCTCCGGCCAGTCACCTGCAGCCCCGACTCATTGCGCTTCTCTCTCACACCCGAGCTGCTCTTCAGAGGAAGGAAAGTGATCTCACTTCAGCTGTGCTTGAATCGTGTCAGCCTTTTTTTTCTTTCACTATTCTGTAACTTGTGTGCGTGTTTTTTGAAGGCGGTGCAACAGGAACAAAACTGCAAAGCCCACAGTGTCCGGGGTCACAAACATGTAGTGACAGGAGGGGACGATCCGTTTGTGACCAGCGGTTCTGTTAACTTCTACTTCAAGGTTCATTCTCTATCAGATGTTACCCGAGGGCACCAGCCCGTGACCGACGGAACCTTTGAGAGGAAAAGTAATAAACGGGTTAGGGTTGCAGTGTTTTGGTGGTTTTTTTTGTGTGCTACATCCTGATGTTCCAGGGGCATTGGTGCCCGGACAGGCCTGCCTTGGGCATTGACTCGTTCTAATTACCTCTCTCGACTCGCATGGTGTTGGAAACGGGGTAGCGTGGTGCGGAGCGGGAAGGCTAAACTCGGAGCATTGTGTAGAGCATCCGCGCAGCACACACAGGCGACACACAAGGCACACTACAAAAAGGAGACCACACCAGGCTGTTATGTAAAAACAAGTTTCTTTATCTAATTTAAATCAGCAGTAGATGAGGCAGTTAATCTCAGTGCAGCAACAAACTCATGTCACTGTGAAACTTGAGGAATTCATGCAAGTACATCAAGGCCTTAAACCTTCATATAAGTGAAAAGGCATTAGCATCATGTGTCTCAAAACAGGTAACACTGCAGGTACTGCAGGGCTAATATGAGCCTAGACAACAGCCTATCCAGGCACATTCAATTAACCGGAAACTAGAGGCAGGTATGCACAAAACGCTGTAGGTGATGACTTGCAGGTGATAACAGGGGCAGGTAATATCATTCAAAGTGGGAAACATTTGCTAATCAACGTGGTGACTTTAGGTAAAGTGGAAGATCAGGCTTCAGCAAGTAAACACCACTAAACATGTATTTCATCCAGGTAACATTTCAGTTAGTAGGCCTTCTAAGGCAGGTGAACACAGCAACTCAATACACTTAGAGACATTCCCTTCAATAGAGCCTTTGAAGCAGGGATAACATGAACCTTGGGAACACTTCTTCAGATTCACCTATGCAGGAAGCACCGGTAACCAGGCTATGGCAGACCTCTACAACATATGCCGAAATCCCTAGACAGGGATTAACTATGGTACATATCCCTCAGGCAGGGGTGTAAGCCCTGTAGGCATCATAGGCGCCCCCTCGTGCAGAGGTCGAGCATTAGCAATCACTCGGGCGCACAAGTCCCTGGTCAAGGGGAGCCCTCCCTAGGACTCCCTTCACAAATGCCCCAAAGTCTCACTCTCGTTGCAGCGGCCACTGTCCGGCGGGCCACTGGGGAAATGGAGCAGGCCCTGAATGGATTGGAATTAAGTAGCCCCCAAAAAAGAAAGTACTGGCCAGTAAGGGGGGAGGGGCTGAAACTAGAAAAAGGCCTCAACGTTGCAGCGACCCGCAACTGCGGAGTCGCTGTGTAGCCCCCGGGGCCCTGTGGCCCAGTCCGTGGTGAAGCCCCACGGGGTCTTCCAAACGGAATCGGGCTGCACGTTGCAGCTGCCCACTGCCAGACGGGGCAGCTGGAGAAACGAGGCCACACGGCCTTCTGAGCAGGGCCACCAGGGGGGGCGGGCACCGACAATGTGCCCCGTTGCCCCCTTGACAATCAGTCCCCCAATGAGCCCCACACTCACCGGGACTCTCGGTTGGCCTCCTTCTAGCAGGGGAAAAGGCACCGGTCTGTGCCTCGACAGTCCCCTGCTCTCCTCACTGGCGCTGGTCACGAGGCGGCTTCTCCTCTTCACCTGGGCCCCCTCCTGGGACTTCAACGCGGAGCCCGCTGGGCTCCAGAAGTCTTAGGCTGCACGCGGGGCTCTCCCCAGCTCCCGGGGAGCCTCGCCTCCACGGAGCGACGTCTCCTTCGACGTTCGCGCTGGCCAGCGCGGGGTAGGCTCCCGCCAGGCTTCTTCTTCCAGCGCTTCTGCTCACTTCACCCGGGCCCCCCTCCTGGGACTCGGGACTGGAATTTGGAGCCCGCGAGGCTCCGGACCTCCCGCTTCCGCCTCCGGCCGACCAGCCACGCCTCCAACCAGGCGCAGTCCTGCCTGGCTTCCGGGTCGCTGCGAGCAGCGCAGCAGCCCAGGGTTTTATCGACGCCCGGGTTTCGGGCGGTGATCCTGGGCAACTCCACAGTGCGGGCACAATACGGGGTAGGCTCCCGTCTAATTTAGTATAAAACCCACGGGGTGGGCACCCGCTCCTGGTGCGCTCGGCGGTTCGGGCCGCAGCGGTGATCTTCGGCACTTTTCTCATGCGGGGTGGGCTCCCGCTGGTCCTATGCCTAAACACGGCACAACTTCTCCGGGCTTGGCGGCGCGAGGGCCGCGGCGGTGACAGGGGCTCACAGCGCTTCCTTGTCACAGCGCTTCTTCTCCCCATCGCTTTACAGACAAGGGGCCAATTACACCCGGGCAGCGCTTGCAGCAGGACACGAGGTGGTGGCCGTCCAGCGCTTGGAAGACCCAGCGCTTTAAGGGCACAGCGCTTTACCTGATGATCCCCAGCAGCATGTACAGGTTGCAGGCAGTTCAAGTCTAGCGCTCCCACCTTCAGGGTCCCACAGGATAAGCAGCGCTCTGACAGTCCAGCGCTGCAGGCACCATCTCCCTTCGTCTGGCACCGTAGATGTAGCGCTCCCCAGGCGCTAGGGTGCAGGCAGTCCCAATATGGCGCTCACAAGGCGCTAGAGGCCAGGGGACAAGTAGTGCAGGGCGAGATCAGAGGCTAGCAGGGCGGCTCACCAGTCCTGAAGCAGCAGCTCCTCGGAATGGTCAACCTCCAGTATGGTGGCAATCCTGCCAGCACAGCAGCCTCCACTCCGGCAGTGTCCCTTTTACTGGCCCTGGGGACAACAGAGGGGTGCAGATGGGCACAGGGGCCAGCACACAGGCCCAATGTGGCGGTACCTCCTGGCAGAGTTCCCCTTCACTGTCTGGACTGCTCTTGACGGACTCTGACTGTTCACTGAGCACATGGCAGCCCAGCCCCCTATATGTATCCCCCTCACCCCACCTACCAGACAGGGCTGGAAGCTTCCAGAAGGTTCCCTGGGAAACCGGTCCTAACTGGTCTAGGGGGAGGAGTAGAGCACCCTCGGTGCGAAGTTTCCCTCCAAAAGCAGGGGGCGCTGGGAAACAAACCACTAGACTGCCAAACCACCTCAGTTAGGCGTCACATGGGCAGGCAGGCATGGCGTCCATTTTAACAGTAACCTTTTTCCACAGTGCTTTTCTAAGATGGTGGAATAACGGTGTGTACAACATTGCACAGCATTTATTATTTTCTGTTCATACACACCATGTTTTATTCTTACAAAAGTGAAAAAATTCAGGGCAAAAGGGCCAAGTCCAACATGACCCCCTCCAAGCCAAAAGCCAGGGTAGACCGATCAATGCCTTGATGGGCTTCCCTGCTTAGGGCGAGAGAACTTGGACGCGGGCCCACAACTGCAGGAACACCCGCAGGTTCTTCTCCACTCTGGAACCCGATGGTTCCCTCTCTCAACTCCTCCTGACCCAACTAGGCCACCCCACTGGTGCTCCCTAGTTGGCTGCAGCCAGGACCGGGCCCTAGGCCATCCAGATGTCTCTGGCCCTGGCTGTCTCACAGAGTGGGGGGCAGTAGCCCCAGGCCCGTAGTACCCTTTGACCACTTCCCTCTCCTCCGTGCAGTCCCAAACTGCCAATGGTCTTCCCACCTAGGGACCACACTCTCACACTGTCCACCAGGTAGGGGCAAGGCTCTCCTCCCCCTACCTCTCCTTCTGGGGTTCCGCCCTCTCCTCCTATGCGGGGCACCCTCAGAACACCACTCTCTCACTCTTCCAGGGCGTGACCCTGCAACCGCTCCACCAACCCAGGGTCTAAACCCTCAGTTTGCCCCGGTGCCAGAGGCGAGTCCTCTCTCCCTCTGCACCCCCTCCCAGAGTTCTGCACCCTCCCAACTGGAGTAGCACCCCTGGAAGACAACTCCGGGGGGACACTGCTTACAGACGTCCCTCCCGCCAGGTCAGGCAATACCTGAACCGGGCCTCACAACCCGGGATCGAAGCCCTGTAGTTGAGCCGGTGCCAGAGGTGAGTCCTTCCTCCCTCTGCACCCCCTTCCAGAGTTCCGCACCCTCCCACCTGGAGAAGTACCCCTGGAAGTGAAACCGGTAGGGACCTTGTTTACAAGTGCCCCTCCCTCCAGGTCAGGCAGCCCCTGAACCTGGCACCCCAGCCCAGGATCTAAACCCTGTGGCTTGGCAGACCCCAGAACCTCTGGAGCTCTGAGTACAGACGCCCCGGGTTCTCCTGACACTGGGGGATCCCCTTCCATGGATGGCCCATCGGGACAGCCTAGGCTCCCAACCTGGGGTTCCCTTATGGAACTCTCCAGGCCCTGAGACTGCGGTTGGGGCACCTCGGGACACCTCCCCATCTCACTCCTTCCTATAGATAGGATGTGAGGCCCTACAACCCTCTCACTATCCTGGGACCTAGCTGGGCTATTCTCCACCTCTCCCACCTCGCTGGGTTGGGAGATCCCTGCACCACTCCCTTCAGGATCACTCCCCAATGCCCTCTCAGACTCTCTGGCACTCACCCAAAGGTCTGCCTCCCGTGCAAGCTCCCTGAGGTCGGAGAGCCCACACTGCAACAGGTGGTGGCGCAACCTAGGAAAACAACTCTTGAGCACATGCTCCCTGATGATCAGGCGGAACAGCTCTTCCCCATCTGTCACCGCGCCACACATCACCCACTCCTCCAGTGCAGTCCAACACACGTCCACATACTCCCCCCAAGACTGATGGGACAGTTTCTTGCCACCCCTAAATTCCAACCTGCCCCCCTCCTCCTGGGGATCAGGCACCATCTTCCGGGCTCCGGGAGTGGGACTTACTGCACTGGCTAAACTCTCGCTGCCACCACTGGATCCCACCCTCACTGGTGAATCCAGACTGCCGAAACCACTCTCAGGGGACAATCTACCCCCCTGAGCTAGTCTCTCCCTGGCGAAGGCCCTCTCCGCCTCAGCCATTCTCTCCTGTGCTAGGACCCTCTCGGTCTCTAGCCTCTTTCCTTCAACTCTCAGCTGCGCTAGCTCTACCAGACAGGGCTGGAAGCTTCCAGAAGGTTCCCTGGGAAACCGGTCCTAACTGGTCTAGGGGGAGGAGTAGAGCACCCTCGGTGCGAAGTTTCCCTCCAAAAGCAGGGGGTGCTGGGAAACAAACCACTAGACTGCCAACCCACCTCAGTCAGGCGTCACATGGGCAGGCAGGCATGGCGTCCATTTTAACAGTAACCTTTATCCACAGTGCTTTTCTAAGATGGCGGAAATAACGGTGTGTACAACATTGCACAGCATTTATTATTTTCTGTTCAGACACACCATGTTTTATTCTTACAAATGCGAAAAAATTCAGGGCAAAAGGGCCAAGTCCAACACATGGGTTCCCAAATACCAGACCTCAGGTCACGCCACACTCATGAGTGACGGGCACCCCTCTATGGCGCAGCTTCACCAACCCCCTTCCAGCATTAACAGACCGGGCATGTAATAGGAGCTTGCACAGCGCCTGGAGGACGAGCGCACAGGTCAGCAGCACATTAAGTAGGCGAACGAGACTCTGGGGCGGTCACTGCGAGAGTGGCATTAAACACTGCCAGCTCGGGATGCCAGGCTTGTATGTCGACAGGAGCCGGTTTGTCCAGCCAGCACACGGCACCCCAGGAGCTATGGGCATGGTTTGCTCCGAATTAAACGACTGGACAGGTGCACCTGAAGTAATAATTTGCAGGGAGAGGATGTGGCATAACGGCCAGAGTGGTCGAGCTCGAAGCTGGGGAACCAGGTTTGAGTCTCGGCAGAGACGCTCAACATCCTGTGATTCTGTGCAAAGCACTTAATCTCCCCGTTCCTAATAAAATTATGTGGCTCGACTGTTAATTTGTTGCGCAGCCTAATTTAACGAGGGAGGAGTTTTCTTAATAAAAGCCGGCAGGGGCATTGGTGCCCGGACGGGCCTGCCTTGTTTTCACTGTAAACATGTTCCCTGCTTTTGTGATGGTGGTTTGCACGGCTCTGTCGACAGTCATAACTTTTGTCTTGTGTTGAGTTTAAACAGTGCTGGTTATGTTGAGCAGGAGCGTTGCCATAACAATGCTCCTTCAGTGGTCTGTGTGCTGTTCACTACCCCTCCCCCAGCCTTGGAGATAAGAGGTGGGAACAGCTTGGGCTTGTTTTTCATTGAACCTCGGACGCTGGGCATACAGAAAAGCTGTTGGATTTCGATTTTTAATTTTGCCCCTCTTGCTGCACTTACGCATTATATAATCGCTGTCAATTGCGGGTGTTAATGTTAACCAATTTAATGGTACTCATTTTACCGACCTCGGGAGGATGGAAAGCTGACTAGGTCTCTTCGACAGTCTGCGTACCTGCAAAGGCGTCTGACTTAATCAAGCGTCTCCATTAGGGGGAAGGGAGCAGCTAGGGTCACAAGAAGACGTGAGCCTTTAAGAGCTCGGGAGATTAGGGCATGTCAAAGTATTAATAAGTGTCTACAGCGTGCTCTAGGCTCTCCATTGCCTTAGCAGTAAACGATATTCACTTCTGGATGAAATGCGGAGTCTACGCATCCCTGTGATCTGGGCCTTATAAAGGTTGCAGCATGAGCGTTTTTTTTTTGTTTCTGCCGTTTTTTTCACTGTAAACAGGTTTCCTGCTTTCGTGATGGTGGTTTGCACGGCTCTGTCAACAGTTATATTTTTTATTTTGTGTTGAGTTTAAACAGTGCTGGGTATGTTGAGCGGGAGCATTGCCATAACAATGCTCCTTCAGTGGTCTGTGTGCTGTTCACTACCCCTCCCCCAGCCTTGGAGATAGGAGGTGGGAACAGCTCGGGCTTGTTTTTCATTGAACCTCGGACGCTGGGCATACAGAAAAGCTGTTGGATTTCGATTTTTAATTTTGCCCCTCTTGCTGCACTTACGCATTATATAATCGCTGTAAATTGCGGGTGTTAATGTTCACCAATTTAATGGTACTCATTTTACCGACCTCGGGAGGATGGAAAGCTGACTAGGCCTCTTCGACAGTCTGCGTACCTGCAAAGGCGTCTGACTTAATCAAGCGTCTCCATTAGGGCGAAGGGAGCAGCTAGGGTCACAACAAAACATGAGCCGTTAAGAGCTCGGGAGATTAGGGCATGTCAAAGTATTAATAATTGTGTACAGCGCGCTCTACGCTCTCCATTGCCTTAGCAGTAAACGATATTCACTTCTGTATAAAATGCGGAGTCTACGCATCCCTATGATCTGGGCCTTATAAAGGGTGCAGCATGAGTTTTTTTTTTTTGTTTCTGCCGTTTTTTTTCATTGTAAACATGTTCCCTGCTTTTGTGATGGTGGTTTGCACGGCTCTGTCGACAGTCATGACTTTAAAGATACGAGTTTTTTTTAACTTCAAAATTAAAAAACCTGATCGTTTGCATCGCCGAGCCTCCAAAGAAAAGAGCTAAAAATATAAAACATTTATGCAGTTTTGTAAAAGTCTCGTTTTTCAGACTGAATACAACCTGCCTGGCTGGAAAGTTTGGCGATCGGGTGAGTTGTACTGGAACACTGAGCTTGGTATGTCACAACAATGGCAAAATAAGCAGAACAAGCATTTGCAATGCAATAGGTCTCGCATTTGCGAGAGTTTAAGCTATTGGTATTGTAAATGACAATGCCTTTTATTTATGTTTTAAAAAGCAACACGTAAATAAAAGGCATTGCCATTTACAATGCCAATAGCTCAAACTCTCACAACTGCGAGACCTATTGCATTGCCAGTAGGTGGCGTACTGTGGCTACACACTGACTTTGTTCCAATCCGTAAGTGGCAAACACAGCCGCATGACAGCCCTGTGTGCTAACATGAGTTCCTTTCTTTCCATGCATTCAAACACGGATCTGGAACTCCACTCCTTTTCTCCATCTCTTAAAAAGAGTTTTTTGCTACGATCTTTTCCTCAACTAATCTACCAATGTGCAAGGGTACATGTCACCCCCTAAAACTGCAGGGTTTAAACCTTGTAGGGACTGTTACAAATAGATGTCTGTAATAGATCCCCACGAGGTGTGCCTCTGGTATTTGGGTTTGGCGCACACCTCCAACATTGTTCCCAAATGAACCCAAAGGCCATCCAAGAATGCGCAGTAAAGCACTACTAGCAAAACACTGCGGGGCAGATGTATCAAGCAAAATTGCATTCGGAAACGCCGAAATTCACAGAATTTTGGCGTTTGCGAACGCAATTTTGCTTAGTGGTATGTATTAAGGCAAAACTGCCTCGCAAAATAAGGAATCGCAAAATCTGCGATTCCCTATTTTGTGATTGCATTTAAGGAATCGCAAATTGCGATTCCTTAAATCCAATGTAAGAAGCACCAAAAAGTGCAATTTGGCCTTAAGGAATCGCAAATTACCACCAACTTCAAGTTGGTGGTAATATGCGATTTCTTTGATAAATGCACTATTCAGCATTTTTCAAAGTGCCATGTGGCGCACATACATGCCCTTAGGGCATGTATGTGCGCCACATGTGCACACATACATATTTCAGGGTGCAACAGGGTGTCAAAAGGACACCCTAGCACCCTTGTAATTGCATTCTCAATTTGCGATTCTCTAATTGCGATTCGCAAATTGAGAATGTCTTCCCATTCATTCCTATGGGCCTCTAGGCCCATAGGAATGAATGGGAAGGTATTCTTAATTGCGAATCGCAATTTGCAATTCGCAATTAAGGAATATTAAGGAATCGCAATTATTATTGCGATTCCTACATACAGAGTGTTTTGCGATTCCTTAATAGCAATTCGCTAAAATTCGCTATTAAGGAATCGCTAATGCAATCCTTGATACATCTGCCCCTGCAAGACTAAACGCAGGTCCCACTCCTATTCAAAGCTGAGAGTGCATACTCACTCCTTATCCGAAAGTCGTTCCCACAACAGATCTTTATTGCAGTCGAAGTCTGCAGATAAGTGAAAGAACAAGCATTAAAAATGCAATAGGTCTCGCCTTTTATTAAGTTAAAGCCATTTGCTTTGCTATACAATACGATTAGCAAAGCAAATGGCTTTATCTTAATCAAAGGCGAGACCTATTGCATTTTCAATGCTTGTTTGTTGAGCTGCGAAGTAAGACCGTGGCACGACCAATCGCCTTCAGCGCAAGGCACGCTTTTCGAAGCACAAATAAATGCACATATTATGCAGAGCTGTAAAGGTGAAGGGGAAAGCACACCGAACTCCCGGAGCAGACTCGGGTCTCTTCAGAAACTGCAGTGAAAACAAGCATTGGCATAGCCAATAGGTCTCGCGTTTGGGACCTTATAAGTGTTTAGCGATTCTGCTGCATAACTAAATACTTATAAGGTCCCAAAAGCGAGACCTATTGGCTATGCCAATGCTTTTTTTTTATGGCAGTAGATGGCACAGTGCCCCTTTAACAATCCTTGTGAAGGGCCCCCTCCCGTGCAAGCCCGAGAGCACTTCGCACTTATCGAGGCAGCACCGGCCTCACCTGAAATTACAGGAACAGGTCTGTTTCTGGCCAGTCCCAGTCTCTCTGGCCGCTTGGAAACACCCTCTACCTACTGACCGTTGTGGCATGTCCTTTGCCATGCTCTCACTGCACTCCCTGTTCAGCACATCCAACTCTTCCCTTAGTCTATAGCACAGAGCAGCCGGTTTAAAGCGGGTGCCACTTTTCCACAGAAAATACGTGCACGTCGCCCCGAAATCGGGCTTGGCAGCAAGAGTTAAAAAAAAAACAAAAAAAAACACCATGTCACAAACATGCCTCACAGCTGAAAAGCCCACGTATTCACTCATTTCACCGGCACTGGAAAAGCAAAATAAAACAAGCCTGTAAATCTTGTCTTTGTCAGTTTCCAGCGCTTGTTCGTTGCTCGGCACAGTAAATGCCCCCAAAGCTATCAGCATCGCCTCTGTGGGCTGGAATTTGCTTTTTCGAATATGTATGCCATAGGACAACTGGGTTCTCACCACCATGCTCGGCATGGCAACGTGTTTTTCTTTTTTAAATTCACAATAAAATAAATGCAAGTTCAATCTGGTCACTAGATAAAGCTCTCTGCCAGGTTTTATTGTTGTAGCCTTTCCTATGGATGTTTCACGGGAGCCATTTCAAATAAATGCTAGATCTGTTCTCTGTTTTCAGCTGCAAGAATTTCCCTGACACGTGAGCCTAAACGTCTGGCTGCTGCATGTGGGCACTGCCAGGGCTGATGAGGAAGAGTGCTTGTGCTTTACACATTGATTACCGGCTGAGAGATACTGCCTCAAAGAGATCTCCCACAAGTAAAGTCAGACAGCGCAACACACACAGCGAGCTGGTCATATTAAATGCCTCGCGGTGCTTCACGCACAGAGTGTGCTATAAACATATATACTTCAGAGGCATGTGTGTGAGGCACGCCCCCAAGCAGTGCTTCTCAAACGGACCCACAGAGATGGGCCCGGTGTCGCTGGAGAATTCGAAAATCGCCAATTGAGGCAGGGCCTTTAGTCGAGGGCTGTGAAAATACTAAATACTGGTGTGTGGTTAGCCAAATCGTCGCATTGTAGAATGAAGTGAGCGCCGTAAATCGCCACAGCCCATGAAGCAGGCGCTGTGGTGATGTGTTGGTATGCGCAAAATATGGGAAGCATCTGTTGTTTGAAATCGCCACAGCCCATAAAGCGGGCGCCGTGGCAATTAAATAAAAAAAAAAGGCCCAAGTAGTCACAAAGACGAAACTAACAAAGCCCTACAGCGCAATAGAACAGTAGTTGGTCAGTGCTGCTTCCGATAAAAACGGAAGTGATGCATCGGACCAACAACCAATAGGAAGGCCGGAAAATCACAGTAACCAATTGCAAGCAGGAGGCAAGCAGCAGGCGGGATTACCCTTGCTATATGGATTACTAGATGTCTCGGAGAGACAGCGCATGCGCGCTGCCTACGCGAGACCTAAAAAGCAATCTGAGAAGAGCAGCCGGGCTCAGCCTCCTCCGGAGCGCCCATGACGTATAATTCCCACAATCCTCTGTTCCATATCTGCATACACATGATTCTCTGACGAATCCTAAACACTTTAATTTTCAAGGTATGAGAAAAAAAAACGTTTTGCTGAGTGCACAGTATAAGAATAACATGTTCAATGTGTAACAGTTTGTGGCTCTCCTAACAGATATGGGTGGCTTGCCGCTACTGTTAACTCTTACGGCCTTTTCTGCGTACAATTCATTTTGCATAGTATGCTCCATTTGTTACTGTACTTAGTGTGGCAGTGATGAAGGAGATCTCGTTCAATTTTTGGAAGAGCTTTGCTAGGGCAGAGCTCTAATCAATGCTCTAACAATAAAAGTACATATTAAACAGAGGGGAATACATATTAAGCTTAAAACTACATCTGTGCATTGTATTTAAATCGTTGTTTCTGTGCAGGAAGGAGTAACTTGTCACACATAAACAATCATAGACCATATGCTGTTTCTATGTGTACTACACAAGACGAGGACAAATAAAGCATTTCTCTGTTTCGCCAGGTTTTACTTTCAGGTATAATCCATGCACAACGCTCACCTAAGGATCAGGTATAATCCATATACAATGCATCATGCCCTTTCAACTGGGTGTCATGAAGATATTGTATCTTGTATGTATTTTGCTTCTTTAAAAAATTACCCAATAGTCACACTCCTCTACTTCCCAACTATATAAAGCCAATGACTTTAGTCCTCTTTCATCCACTGGTCTCTCGTTTACTTCACCCGTATGGTTTTCCCGGGAGTTGTAATCCTATCGCTAGGATAGAAAATGAAGGTGCCTGAGTTATTATCCCCCAGAGATGTAATAGCCTGTTAATAAGTCAACCTGTTATAAATTATGACTTACTATTATGATTTAAGGATATGCTTTTGCCCTTATTCTCCCCTCCGACCCGCCATGCTGCCCTGGTCCCAGTTCTAGAATATTAATAAAGCTCCGTTATTAAGGCCCACTGTTATCTCAGTCAAATCTCTCTCATCACTTCTGAGGTGGGACTTACTGTTGTGACGCTATATTCTTCTTCTTCGCTTTACTACACCTGTTCCTCGTTGGGTCACCACTCTGCAAGGGGAATATAAATATACTTTACTGGGAAGCCTATTCTCCTACTCGGGGTTTTATCATTAACCCCCATCTCTATAGATTTACCACTCTTTTTCAATTTCAATAATTGATGGTGGAATGCCCAGAGTCCCTTCCTTTCTGACTCTTGTGTACTCCGTGAGAGTTCTGCGCTGTTCTCACCCAGGTAGTTTTATTTACATTACTGGAAAAGAAAATGATAGAATAAAAGCGACCAGCTGTGGACTCGATAATATAGTCCTATACAGACTTCTATTTCGATATTTCTCTTGTTGGGACTCCTGCTCCCTTCTACTCTGTAGATGTACACTAAACATGTAGGACCTCATTTATGAGAAGTGTTGCATCGCTGCGACAAAGCAGCGATGCGATACTTCTCAGTGCGCCCTCCTTGCGACACCACCGATGCGTCATATTTACTGTATGACGCATCATATCGCAAGGAATGACAGATACGTCAGTATTACTGATGTATCAGTCGGTGCAAAACTGGCACATTGCTGGAGTTGTGTCGGAAATTGATGCAACTCCAGCAATGCAGGGGGAGGGCTATGATTATAGCACTGCGTCACCCTTATGCCTGCTATGAGGCAGGTGTAAGAATTTGACGCAGTGGCGTCCTAGGAGTGGCGCACTGAAATCTTATAGATTTCAATGCGCCACTTCTACGAGGCTTTGATGCTGGGGAACGGCCAGCCTGCATACATTACACCTGAGGCAGGTATAATGTAGCGCAGGGCTTTGTGAAGTGATGCGTCTGCCTAGATGCGACACTTCGTAAATATGGAGCAACGTGGCGATTTATTTACACCACCGCAGCATCACAAAAAGTGACGCAGCAGCAGCGTAATTGTGACGCAAGGGCTCATAAATAAGCCCCGGAGTTTCGAATTCACAAATGGCCAGCCCTTCACCATGAATTCACCAATTGCTAGCCCATCACTACGAGCCAAAGGGTCTTTTCCCATTGCTTACGGCAGAGTTCTCTTATCTTGTTGTTACCCTTGCTACTACCGTAATGTAACTACATTCAGGGCATGAGAGTAGGGGACTATACTTTCACCCTCTTCACACTACAACATAACATCTCCCGACCTCTTTACCTTTCATATCTGTGGTCCGTCCTTTCGATCGGGTCTTGAGAGTATTGCCATCCTGATTTCTCCTCCCTTTAATACGAGTGATTATCTGCGCATGCGCCATTCTCTGTCTGTTTTTGTCACCATATTAAAGTCAAGCTGAAGTGTGATATGTACGGGTACCGTTTAAGCTACTCATATTAAGTACTCTTCCATTTACTAGGTATTATTGTAATACCCCTTCCTCTGTTTGCATCAATAGGGGAGGTCAGACATATTTCGCGCTTGTGTATGAGCGCCATATTAGAATCAGGTGATCATACCCGGTGAACATCGCGCTACCTTTCTGCACGTTATTCAAATACTATATATTGGCGTTTTTATAACTTCCCCCACAAATCACTTTATGTTCGGATGGGGATTCCCGGGGTGTACTTATATTTTTCAGACTACGTATCTGTTATTACTGAGCTTAATTCATCGTCATTGCCCATCATTATGAAGTCCTGCAATGATGATGTCTTTATGGTAGCCTTTTTCATCAATTACAATCCCATTATATAGTGCTCAATATATTCTATCTTACTACAGTAATTATAGGGCTTCTGTGAGGACTTGAGTTATCTTAAATGTCGTTCCCATTCCTCTCTATTCTTCAGCCCATACATATATGCACTAAATTTGCACACATAGTACTGCTCCCTCTTTTTCCTTTTTAATATATACGTCTCCTCCCCTTACTGTATCTTTGATATTTTCCTGGATACACCATTTTAAATCACTTTCCTTGTGCTTCTGTTCCAGATAGTGTTCTATCAGAGGTGCATTCTCCCTAGCAGTCCTGATTGCTGAATGTTATGTTATTTAAATTTGTATGGCGCACAGCTACCCCGAAGGGTTTCCCGGCGCCTGAATATCGTTGTTTGCCCTCTCCCTCAATAATATCACAACCTAAATGAGTACACTGTGGTCTGATAACCCCAACAGTCCACCATCCCTGTGGTTTTTGCGATTCCCAATGTGTTGCAAACCAAGACCTACCTCATGAATATTACTGAGGTAGGTCTATTTGCGGCAGACTGGGTGTCGCAGAAAGTGTAAACACATTTTCGTACATGGGTGTTTGCGATTACCAAATAGCAAATCGCAAACCATTCCCTATGTACATCTGGCCCTTAGTTATGTAGATTTCTGCATTTTTGTTTCAATTGCAATAGATTCCTGTTAAGAAGCACATATGATTTTAACCAGGATATCACTTCCACAAAATTAAGGCTTTGGAAGATTTGAGATGCAAGAAATTGAGGGCCTCATTTATGAGGTTTTGCCATGGGGCAGTGCCGCAGGCCTGCCTGATACGCTGCCCTATTGCAAAAGAAAAGGGCAGGAATGCGCCGTATCTTTCAGATACGGCACATTCCTGTCGTTTTCCCTGTGCCGGCGCACAATGCGCCACCGCAGGCACGTTTGCACCCTGGTGCAAGGGTGTCTGTATTGCGTGGTTGATTATTTTTGTGCAGGGAGGGAAACCTTCCGGCACAAAAACAAACACATGAGGCTTTTTCCGAATACAGCACACATAGAAAAAGGAAAAACAAGGAGAAATAAAGCTATTTCTCCTCGTTGTGCCTCCCTTACGCCTCCCCTGGGGAGGCATACGTTTTTGGTGCTGCCTCCGATTTACGATGGCTTAGTACTGCTTCGGAAATATGGAGCAGGTCCCTGAGCCACAGAACGTCACAAAAAGTGACATTCTGGCAGAGCAAGGGGCCTCATTAATGAGGCCCTGCAAATGCTGAACACTGTATGGTAACTATAGTAGAGGGATGTTGATGATTGATAAATCGTTCAGAGGGGGGAGTGTAAGAGTGGATTTTGATGTAATAAAAATGTGACCTTTACAGTGTGTAACATTGTGAATACTTCTGCACTTAAACAAACATTTTGACTTTATAGAATTGTGTTTTTCTGTGCTTTGTAAACTAGACCTAAACTAGGCCCTGGCTCCATCTTTATTTTCAATGTAGCTTGTTTTCATTTCTCACACTGACATCGCACACAATAAAATGTGCACCTACGCATTGTGAATACATGCTGTTCTTGAAGAGCCTTAAAGGAAGATGACTGTGACTCACAACATTTTCAAGGTTCATCGGACCTCATTTATGAAAAGCGTTGCATCGCTGGGGGAAACCAGCGTTGCAACACTTTTCATAGCGTCATCCTTGCGACACCATGGATGGGCCGTATTTACTGTATGGCACTCCATTTCGCAAGGATTTACAGATACGTCAGTATTCCTGATGTATCTGTAGGCGCAAAATTGGCGCATGGCTGGAGTGTGTCTGAAAACAGACTAAACTCCAGCAATGTGTCCCTTCCCATGGGGTAAGCCCCATGTGAAAGTGCCTGCATTACTCCTTATGTCTGCTTCAAGCAAGCGTAAAGATTTGACGCAGTGGCATCCTAGAAGTGGCGTAGTGAAATCTTATAGATTTCACTACGCCACTACTACAAGACTTTTTTTGCGGGGAAACACCAACCCTGCATACATTATACATGACGCAGTTATAATGTAGCGCAGGGGTTTACAAAGTGACGCATCTGCTTGGATGCGTCACTTTGTAAATACGGCGCGTTGCATATTTTACGCCGCACGTCACAAAAAGTGACGCAACAGCGGTGTAAAGGGCTCATAAATAAGGCATTTACTACTTATACACTGCAGTACCTTCATGTATTGAGTTTGTAATTGTTTTATGTAATTACATTTTTATTCTCACATCAGCGCCATTAAGTCAGTACAGGGCATATTAATATTTAGTTAGAAGATAGTTCTAGGATGGCGGTATTGTATGACATTGTATAATCCTGTATTGTGATTTGTCAAATCTTTGTTACATTGGATCACCTTATGCTGGCTGTGCAGTTTGCATTGTCTTTTATGGAAAATGTTTCTATAAACGTTGTTGCATTTTGGAAGTGAATCGATCTGATTTGCCCCCAATTTAAGACATTGAACTCTTGTCTTTTCGTCTCAATCTTTGGACTTTATTACCCCTTGTTCTTTCCTCTTGCTATGTGTGCTGCATCTGCAGCACACATGGAAAGAGGATATGCCTCTCAGGATTGTTTTTGTGCAGGAAGGTGACCCTTCGTGTACAAAAAAAGATCTGCTGACAACACAGGCACCCTTGCACCATGGTGTAAGGGTGCCTGCGTTGGCGCAAGGCTGCCGAATGGTGCCAGCACAAGGGAAAGGATATGACTGCACCATGTTGGATAAATACAGTGCATTCCTGCCCTTTCACTTTGGCATAGGGCAGCGCAGCAAGGTGTCTCATAAATGATGACCGCAGTAACAACCTGCGGTACTGCACATTGTCCTGATGGCTCTACAGGAACATCTAGGGGCATATTTACGAGCCCCTTGCGCCACAGGGGCATCTCTTTTTGTGACGCTCCAGCAACGCATATCACAATATCATATATATGATGCCAAGTAAAGCCACTATGCACAGCTTTGAATTGCCTTATAGATATGGAGTAAGGCAAGGCACCGCAAATTGCTGCGTTGTCTTACTTTGTGCTCGGGAGGCTTTTCAATGGGTTTTCCCATGCAACACCCATGAGTTTTGACACTTCCCCAGATTTACGGTAGCACCAAAATCTTATGCCTCTCGAGGTGAGGCATAATCAGTTCTTAATTTGTGCCGGTGCTTTCCGGTGCTTAGCACCGGCACTTCTTTATCAGGGCCGGGTCTAGACATACCTGAGCGCCAACTCACACAGTGGCAACGTGTGTCACACAATATCGGCACTTCATTGCTGTCTCCCGTGAAGAGCCAGTCGATATATCACACACTAAAATAAATCCATGCCTTCAGTCAGTGTTGCGCTGGGTGGGCCACTGACTGGGCTGGATTTGGTCCTGTGTGCGGCAGCGTAACGTTTTAAAAATTCAACGCTTCCCTCCTTATCATGACGCACACACGCACGACGCACCGGCACTATTCAGTCAGTCAGTTCAGGTGAAGCAGGCAGCAGCGTGTTGTGCAGTGCAGCAGCAGGCCCCGGAATCAGATTAATAAAAGCAATACGTAATGCTGCTTTTTCTTGAGCTTGCCGGCCATTACAGTTTTATGCCAGCCAGGTGAAGTGAAATTAATTTGTACCCACGTCGCTCCTCCTGGGAATAATGCCCCGCCATTCATAGCAGCTAAGGTGAAATATGGGAGATTTCCTTGGAGACAACTAGTTTTGTCCTGCCCTAGAGACGACCCTCTAACTGATCCCACCTCCGGGCTCTACTTAGGAATATTTTTTTACTGCATGCTCGTTTTGGCTTCTGATGTTCTAAACCAAGTATTGCCGAGAAAAATTACGTTACGTTAATATAGTGTGGATAGCTGAGTGGATTAATGTGCATGCTTTTTATAACAACACATTTGTATGACGTTTTCATCTTGCGACAGTGACAACTCTTTCCTACTGTGTGCCCCTCCAAAACAGTTCATTTAATTTTGTGTGTGCGTCTCTTCAAATTGAATCAGAGTGAGACCAATCCGTGAGCGGGTGGGAGGCAGGTAAATTGCTACTGAGAGTTAAATCTGTAGGAATTAATATGTTGGTATCCCTCCCTACTAATCCATACATTTATATAACGCCTAACCAGCAGACTCTAGAGATTCTCGTTTTATGATGTTGTGTCACAAGCTTTAAGATCAGCAGTTTACACATGTTGTGAATTGCCAGAATGGTTGTTTTGCTGCCTTAGAAAGCGTTTTGAGTGCAGAAGTGAGGGGTCGTGAATATTCAGCCAGGAGCGGGCCCCTGCTGTTGATAAAGGAGGTAATTTATTTAAAGTGTGCTGCGTCTGGGTGCAGACTAGAGTTCAGAGGGAAGAAACCAGTAGAGCAGAGGGGATGCGCCTGAGAGGCCTTGCAGCAATAAGCACGTCTAGTGAGGCTGCCGGTATAGTAACTTGTGACTGACAAGCAATCACACTTGAATGCAGGGTACCGGGTCAGACCCCCAGGAGGCTGGAAGGTTGGGGGCGGTTTCTGAAACAGGGGGCTGGCTTTGTTACAGGAGGCCTATTTTTTAGCAAAATAGGCCCACAGTAACAAAATCAGAAGGCCACTGTGACAAGCTGGACTCTGCAGTCTGCACCAAGCACATGATGCTGCCAGCCTCCCCTTCTCCTTCCTGGCCGGCACCAACAGCAATGACACTGTAGAGCGCAGGCTCAGCGTGCACACGCTTCACAAGGGCTGACCCTGCACTGCTTTTTTTTTCTTTTTAAAATAAACATCACCCCATCCCTATAGGGCGTCATTCAATTGGGTAGCGCGAAGGCGCTACAAATTTGACTGCCCTAGTGTGGTTGGTCTGCCTTGTCCCCGTGGCCTCTGCCCTCGCCATCATGATGGCATGCATTTGCATATTATATCATGCTTATGCTCGCACAGAGCATAAGCTTTAAATAATATGCAAATGCGTATCTGGAGTCCCCAGTAGTTCCTCTCTGTACTATGCAGGAGCCCCTCCCTGCCGATATGTAATCCCTTGCTGGCTACCCCTTGCCTTGCACATATGCACAGGGCTCCCTGGGTGCTTCTGTTCTGAGGCAGAGTGACCTCGAGTTTTGGACCAAGGCTGTGTGGCGCTTTCTCCAGTGTCGTCGGACCAGAAGGGTAAGGGGCGGCACAGGCAGAGCAGACTGGTGGTGGTGAGTAGGACCTGCTAAGTTTGTATTGTCCAAACTTAGGGGCATATTATCAAGCCCATTTTCGCCGCTTTATCGGCCGTTTTCAATCGAAAAGCGGCGAATTTTACTCCGCACAATTATCAAGGACACGCTAACGCGTGTTTCCTTGAGTAAGCAGCCCAATTAACTCCACTTTGCATGTCAGCGAAGAATATCGCTAATGACATGCAAAGTGGGCGTTCCCTTCCATTCCTCCCTGGAAATCCGCGCTGACACGGCAGCGCACTATTACCAAGCCTCGAGCAAACCCGCGATGTGATAGAATTAACCGCGCTAACCGCGGTTATCGCGGGTTTGCAACGGCTGGTTTGAATCAGACTTAGCCATACTTGATATGGCAGGTGGATCCTACGGCTGAGACCCTGGGGCATATTATCAAGGAAACACGATAAATATCGCATTTCCCGCTTTGCGCGATTCTGTTTCACGCCGCTATCGCAGGATTTAATCGCCGTGGAGATATGCGTTGATAATAACGCGATATCTCGGCGAATAAATCCTGCGATATGCGGCGTTAAGCAGAATCGCGCAAAGCGGGAAATGCGATATTTATCGTGTTTCCTTGATAATATGCCCCTTAGTGTGTGCCATTTCCATGCTTTCTGGCCTGGGTCATAGGTGCTGGAAATAGGGGTGTGGATGCTGCTGCAGCAACTCCAAAATATTTGGGGTAGAGTTCAAATAGGGGAATGGACAATATAATGCCTTTACGTTGTTTTCATTTCATCTTGTCACATTTGCTGTCCGTTCAAAGACAGGTCAAATGGCAGGCTATGTTGTCTGACAAAGTGCTGTTTATTCTTTTAAAATGGATAGTGGTGTTTATTTTTTTTTGTGACTGTAAAGTTAGTGGCTTTTGTAAAACGAACTATCTGTAAAGGAACTGCATAAATATTTCAAAAGTATATCAGCATTGCGAGAAGGAAGCACATTATTTTGTAATTCTGAAGTGTGATGAAAACAATAATTTTAATAGGAGCAAAATTAATCAAGACACCTTACTTGGTGATGTGCAAATTGTAAATATTTTCTGAAGCCCAATTTCCATTCATTATTGTTTGAATGGCACATCGTTTTATCAGTAAAACTGCATGTCAGTGGGATTTTTTGGCAATTTGAATGGAAAATGTGCTGTCAGTAATTGACAGTATATATATAAAATACAAGGGAACCCAATTTGATCAGTCAGGGACCTTGGGAACTAGCTTATTTTAAGAGACAGAGGTCCCTGTGAAGAAAATTGATTGAAAACAAATAAATATAGCCCCAATCAGTACTATATTGAAACCATTGTTCCATCCGGAACAAGGCAATTTTAATATGCAATTATACAAATACGCAACATAAAATTAAATAACAGTAGGACACAAGCCTGTATCCAAAAAACTCACATCACAAAGGAAACAAAAGAAGGCTCAGGCAGCATGTACTTGTCTGCGTCAATTCAATATAATGGAGCAAACAATAATAAGAGAAAATCACCTTTACACATAATATAACTAATAGATAACAGTGTATAAGGTTAACAATTATGTCGACGGCGTTTCGATCCATAACACAATTAACGGATCATCATCAGGACTTGCAAATTAGTGCCTGAAAACATTTTGCCTGCAATTAACTGGAAGTGAGAGCTGAGAACAGAGCCAGGCGGGATGGGGGATGAGCTTCCATGGATGGCCGGGAGCGATCCATGGAGCCTTCTTTTGTTTCCTTTGTGATGTGAGTTTTTTGGATACAGGCTTGTGTCCTACTGTTATTTAATTTTATGTTGCGTATTTGTATAATTGCATATTAAAATTGCCTTGTTCCGGATGGAACAATGGTTACAATATAGTACTGATTGGGGCTATATTTATTTGTCAGTAATTGACAGAGCGCTGCCACAGCATGTTTTATTAATATGTTTGCAACAGTGGTTCTCAAAATGCCCCACTGCTTACATATCACACCCTCACCACCTTCGCCGGAATTTGCAAGGCTCATTTGCTATGCTTGTTCTTTGTGTGACACTTCAGTGATGTCATTGTCACTTTAGCCAATTTGTTCCAAAATTGTACTTTAAATGCACTTTTGTTTTCATCATTTTCAAAAGTGGTCATGGGTTAGAGGAACCTCCTATCAAAATCTTATTTGAGGAAGGCTCCCATGCTGAAATTCAGATCGGGTATTACATCTGCCTTTCAGCAGTGCCAGTTGAGGATGTGGGTGGAGCCGATAGAGTAAGAGGGTGGGGCCAGTGGGGGAAGTGGGTGGAGCCGGGGAAAGTGGGAGTGGCCATCTACAAAAATTTGAGCACCTGGACTTAATATTTTACAAATTAAGCACTGGGCATAATGGGGAGAAATATCTTTATTTCTACTTGTTTTTTCCTCTTTGTATGTGTGCTGCATTCTACAGCGCACATAGAAAGAGGAAAACGCCTCTTAGGACTGTTTCTGTGTGTAGGAAGGGGCACCTTCCTGCACAGAAACAATCCTGCCGGCAACACAGGTACCTGATTGGCTCCAGACTGCCGAAATGGCACCAGGGCCAAGAGGTGGGGTATTGGGGACCCTAGTAACTACCTACAGTACTCGGGCTTAATTAAACCTGAGGGGGCCCCCCTACAAAGTACATAGAGGGCCCCCCTCTGGACTCACTCAGGAGCTCCCAGTCCAGGGAACTGTGCTGAGGGGCACCTTTAGCTGTTACGCCATATGATGTTCTGGTCGTCGTAATATTGCTTTTAGCAGATGAGGCATTTTAAGTTTGGATGGATGATTACATTCAGTAATGCTTCAATTACTTACCGGTAATTGCATTACTCCGAGTACGTTTTCACCCTAATTCATTAGGTAATGAGGCCGCCGCGCCTCACAGACACACCCAGTTCCCTTCCAAAAAGTTGAAAAGCCCCTCCCCCCTCACGACCTCCTGTTTTATTTGACGCAAGCCCCCACCTAGTACAATTGGCCTGGCCCCAACAGGGCAGGAGGGAGGGGTGAATTAATTAGGGTGAAAACGTACTTGAAGTAATGCAATTACCGAAAGCATTACCTCCTCGTTATGTTTTCCCCCCTAATTTATTAGATAAGGAGACATAGCAAGCAATAACATCGACCAGGGCAACTGATTATTTATGCACCACTCAGTTTATTTAATCCTGGAATTAAACCTCCTATTACGTCATAGAAGACAGCACTTTTGACCCCAAAACTAACCCTGTGCATATACTTCACTATGCTCGCTTACCCAAACGCGAATTGTGTAGTTTAGCAGCAGTGAAATTAAACATCTTCAAATGCTTTGATAAAGCAATTTTCAATACTAAATAGCATATAACCAATTCTCAAAAGTGAACTTTGACAATAACATATCAAGCAATGGGAGAGGTGATGATTTTGGGGTCGCCCCTAACCTAGGGGGAGGACCAAGCAGATGCCTTGAACACAAAAAGCATATCATGTGAACAATTCAGTGGTGGTCCCTTCCTCCTAGGACCACCCCAAGCACAGTTATGGGCAAAAATACAATCCCAACCAAAGGCCCTGCAAAGCATTATGGGACGAGATTAGCAGTGGGCAATGAATATTATAGTGTCCAATATCAAAATAATTCTACAAAGAGCTGCAGTTCAACTAGTCGTTACTAGATGTCCCTCACGAGTCAAATGCAAAAGCATTGAAATTATTAATACATCAAGCTGCAGTTCCACTAGTCGTTACTAGATGTCCCTCACGAGTCAAATGCAAAAGCATTGAAACCCTTTCATGAAGCTTTTGCATTTGACTCGTGAGGGACACATAGTAACGACTAGTGGAACTGCAGCTCTTTGTAGAATTATTTTGATATTGTATACTATAATATTCACTGCTCACTGCTAATCTCGTCCCATAATGCTTTGCAGGGCCTTTGGTTGGGATTGTATTTTTGCCAATAACTGTGCTTGGGGTGGTCCTAAAAGGATGGGACCACCACCGAATCATTCAAAAAATGTGCTTTTTGTTTTTAAGGCATCTGCTTGGTTCTCTCCCTAGGTTAGGGAGGATCCCAAAATCATCACCTCTCTCACTGCTTGTTAATTTATTGTTTTCACTTTTGTGAAATAACTATATGCATTTTTAGCATATAAAGCCAGAGATAGATATTTTATCTTAACTTGCACTGTGTAGGAAGTTTTTGGCAATTATTGTGCAGTGCAGTCAAGCACACAGCTACGCACGTGCTACTATCCAAACTACATCCAGGGTTACTCAAAACCTCTTCCAGGCCAATTTCCTGTATAATTCTGTAATGCCATACAAATGTAGAAGGCGTAGCCCAAGTAGCAGCCCTACAAATCTCAACCAAAGATTCTCCCTGAGCCTCTGCCAAGGAAGTAGACATGTCTCTAGTGGATCTACCTTCCACCCCAACTGGAGACGGAATACCAACCTCTCTATATGCCAATGCAATCAAAGACCTGATCCACCTACTCAGAGTCTGGGTGGAAGGTTTAGAACCCTTCCTAGCTGGTCCAAAATTCACAAACAAAGAAGAAGACATCCTGAAATCAGAAACTCTGTCCAAATAAAGCAGAAGAGCCTGCAGAAATCCAAGGAATGTAGCTTCACTTCCTCCGGGGAGGAAGGATTAGGATGAAACACAGGTCAAATAACCTCCTGATCCCTGTGAAATACTTAATTTACCTTAGGGATGAAAGAAGGACCAGGACGTAAAATGACCCTGTCCTCGAATACCCTATAGAAAGGATGCCTTACTGATAAGGAACCCAATTCCCCAAACCTCCTCCCTGAAGTAATGGCAACCAGGAAGAACGTTTTCAAGGTAAGCAATCTCAAATCCACCTTCTCAAGAAGTTCAAAAGGAGACTTCTGCAACACCTCCAGGACTAAAGAAAGATCCCAAGATGGGCATACCGGTCTAGCCGGAGGCTTGAGATTAAGAAACCCCTTAAAAAGCCCCTGGACAAGCCCATCTGCATCTTGTTAATTACCCCAAGATGTCCAGAAAGCCTTAATGGCAGCCCATTGAATCTTAAGAGTGGAAACCTTTAACCCTAGAGCAAAACCATCCTGCAGAAAATCCAGCACCTTCACCATTTCAGCTGACTATGGGACTTAGAGGCATATTAGCAAGAACCTCGTTAAAATTATCGCCGTTTTAGCGGCAGGAAACTGCCGCTAACACGGCGATAATGGGCTTGATAATATGCGTTATAGAATTCCAATAGAAGCCCAGGTTAGATGTGCAGGACATCTAACCTGGGCTTCTATTGGAATTCTATAACGCATATTAGCAAGCCCATTATTGCCGTTTTAGCCGCTAAAACGGCGATAATTTTAACGAGGTTCTTGCTAATATGCCCCTAAATGCTTAGTTGTACACCATTTCTGGAAAGTGGCCCAGTGTCTAGAATAAGAAGAAAGAGTGGAGGCTCTCCTAGAAGCCTGAATGGAGGAAGCCACCTTCTCAGAGACCCCCTTTACCTGTAACCCAGCCCTTTCAACCTCCAAGCCGTCAGCTGGAGTGTTCTCAATGGTTTGACCTGAAGGCAGGGAAATGATAGGGGGGATGGAACTACTGGATGAAGGAACCCCTCGCTGATCCTCATTGACATTATCAGATAGTACCAAGCAGAGAGGCGCCATGCTAGAGCTACCATTATCACCACTGAATACTCTCGCTTCAACCTGATTAGGAACCGCAGAAGAAGAGGAAAAGGCGGAAAAGCATAAAGGATCCCCTTTGGCCAAGGACAAGACAGAGCATCCACTGCCCAAGCCCCTCCTCCCTCACCCTTACACAGAACCGGGGAAGAAGGGTATTCTGAGCTGATGCAAACAAATCTGCTACTGGGGTCCCCCACTCCTGACAAATCCTGTGAAAGGCCTGCTTGGTCAGACAAAAGTCCTGAGAGGAAGGAATTTCCCTGCTCAATTTGTCCGCTCCGACATTAAGTGTCCCCTGATTGTAAATCGCTCTCAGCTCCAGTATGTTGTCCTGTACCCAAAGAAAGATCCGATTGGAGATCCTCGACAATGCTGGAGATCTTGTGTCCCCCTGTTTGTTCAGATAGGACTTGGCTGTGTTGTTGTATGTCCGTACCAGGACACCTTTGCGCTTCAACATGGGAGCAAATGCAATCGAAGCCAGATGAATCGCCTCCAGCTCCCTCCAGTTGGATTACCTCAACTGCTGCACCCTTGACCAAAGACCCTGCACCTGCTATGCACCAATCCAAGCCCCCCAACCTGTCAAGCTGGCATCGGTTGTCAAGATGATCGGTGTCTGGGGCATTAAGCTGAACCCTTTTCTGATGTGTGCGGACTCCATCCACCAATAAAGTTCCTCTCTCATCATCGTTGTCATAGGAATCCTCACAGAAAAATCCTGAGATCCTGGGGACCAATGACCCAGAATGTGTCTCACCACCTTGTTTAGATGGAACCTTGTTTAGAAGATGGAACGGCCCCAACAGTGCTGGGATGCCTGGCTTCACCCTGGGGGTGCCCAGGAGTGGACATTTCACAGGGAAAAGCCAGGAAGGGTTCCACAGCGGTATGCGTACAGCGCCTGGACACCCCTTTGGGGGTATGGGTGCGCTTTACAAGTACAAATTTTATTTCATTTCAACCTGGCCCAAGGCACCAGAACAATGGTCGCTGCAAGGTCTCCCTGCACCTGCATCCAGTCTGCTGCAGTGGGACTGGCCTGCCCCAACAATTCCGACAAATGAGAATTTATCTCGTTGATCCTCTTCTCTGTCAGTGAAACCACTCCTGTGCTGGTTAGAAACTTTGCGCCAATGAAAAGTCTGGTCCTGAACAGGCGTCAGATGGGACTTCTTCTGATTCACCAGAAACCCATGATGTTCCAGAACCAAAAAAGTTCTCATGACATGAGCCACAGAGGTTTCCAGGGACGATGAGAATACCAGGCAGTCGTTGAGATACGCAGGAGTGCGATGCCCTCCTGATGCAGAACTCCCACCAGAGGAGGCAGGACTTTGGTGAAGACCCTTGGCGCTGATTTCAGACTGACTGGCAGCACCCGAAAGTGAAAGTGCAAGGGACCCACGGCGAACCTCAGAAATCTCTGGTGACGTCTGTAAACAGGGACATGAAGGCAGGCATCCTGAAGATCGATGGTGGCCAGAAAGTCACCTTTTGATACCAAAGGAATAACTTGCTGCAAGGATAGCATTTTGAAATGAATTGTCTTTACCCATTGGTTCACTCTTCTTAAGTCCAATACTGACCTGTACTCTCCGCTTGCCTTCTGCGCCATGAACAGAATAGAGTAAACTCCTTTGCCCCTTTCCGGTGCCGGACCACCTTAATTGCCCTTTTCTTCAAAAGGGCGAGAATGCCGGACCACAAAGCAACTCTCTTTACTGGATTCCTTGGAATAAAAGTAGGGAGAGTTCCTGAATCCGAAGGTGTTTGAATGAACTCGATCATATAGCCTCTCCGAAGTAGACTGAGCACCCATTGATCTCTGATGGACTCCTGCCAGACGCTGCCAAAGTCCAACATTCTCCCTCCAACTGGGGCATCCCCCACCAGAAGGGGGGACTAGTTAGGAACGATTCTTGCTTCTTCACGCCTGATTACCAGAGTCCTGCGACTTGGAGGATTTCCTAGGCTGAAATCGCCGTCTTCTGGAAAAATAACCCTTTGCACCTTCCCAGAAAAATCATTACAGTCCTTATTCCAAGACTTATAGGATCTAGAGGCAGCCCCCTTATGGGGTAAAGTGTGCTTCCTATCTTTGAAAGACTTTGTTATGGTTGCATCCAGTTGGTCTCCAAACAACTTCTTCCCTTCAAAAGGAATTTTCAGGAGGGAAGCTTTTTCTGCATAATCTGTCTCCCAGTCCTTCATCCACAAATGGCGGCGTGCCAGGATGGACCCACCAGAAGCCACTGCCGAGGATCGAATAATATCTGAAGAAACATTAGCTAACATCTTTGCCTCCTGTTCCATTTGCAGCAGTAAATCAGAGCAGTCTCTACATTCTCATGGATTGCAACAGAAAAAGACTCAAAGTCCTTTACTAAAGACTGTGCTGTGTATGCCATATAAGTAGCTGCCTTTATGGACACAGAACTGGCAGCAAAAGTCTTCTTAATAGCACCATCAATCTTGCGATCCACAGCGTCTGCAGGAGCGCAATCCTCTGGGTTAATCGCCGTCTTGCCAATCAAAGGCGCCACAATAGAATCCACCTTAATGTTGGGCAGAAATGCCTCCTCCCCTTCAGTTAGGGCATACATCTTTTGGAGGAACCTTGGAATACTGGACTGATCCACCTCCTTCCAATGCCTGAAGATTAAGGGGCATATTAGCAAGATCCACGTTAAAATTATCGCCGTTTTAGCGGCAGGAAACTGCCGCTAAAACGGCGATAATGGGCTTGCTAATATGCGTTATAGAATTCCAATAGAAGCCCAGGTTAGATGTGCAGGACATTGGCATGTCTGGCTGCTACCCAGGCCCTCAGCGCCTTCTGTAGCTCCTCCTTCCTTGTGAGGCCTTTCATTTGGACTTTCAGGTGTTTACAAATCTCTCGTAACTCCTTTACGGCGTAGGATTCCAACCTGTCCTCCTCAAAGATAACTTCCAGAGATGCAACGGATGATGCAATTGATTCAGGCATGACAAAAGTCGTGAGTTGAAAACTGGCAAGATCAAAAATAGGCCAAAAGAAAAAGAACCAGTATGTGGTACGTAATGGTCTGCGATATGGTAGTAGTGCACACCAATCACTGTAAGTCAAGTGCAAACACAAGTCCTATCCTCACCGCTGACAACCAATGTTAGAAATGGGATCTCTAGTTGGCAAGGGCTTGCACCTTTGTCCAAGTAGGGACCCTTCTTCCTAGTCAGGGTAAGGGTGTTACACTCGTGAAGTAACCCCTGCTCACCCTCGTGGTAGCTTGGCACGAGCAGTCAGGCTTAATTCAGAGGCAGTGTGTAAAGCATTTGCACATAACCAACAGTAATACAGTGTAAGCACTACAAACGGACACCACACCAGTTTAGAAAAATAACCAATATTTTATATACTCAAGACAAGACCAATTACGACAAAAATCCACAATACTATACTTTACGAATGAATACTTGATACGGTAACTTCTTCTTTGCAGGAATAGCACAAAAGCAAAGTTCGTACGAGTCGGTAGCTCCGTCCGAGCCTACCGTGATGCTGAAAACCACAGAGTCTAACAGTTCCAGCCGACCGCGTCGATACGGGCCAGCAGAGTCATGAACAGACTCGGTTACAGTACCTTTCTCGTTGTGGCTGGTACGGAGTGTACGAGCCGGTCGGCGTTCGTCGCGGTTGCGGTGCAAGACGGAGCGATGCAAGGTGCGGTGTCCCTCGATGCGGTGCAGGCAGCGGCTCGATGAGCGTCGTGCAGACGGAGTCGGTGAGTCCAAGGCGTGCGATGCAGGGCGAGACGATGCTCGATGCGGTGCTGACAGGTTGCGATGCAGGCGACCTAACCGGAGTGCGGGAGCTGGCGTCGGACAGCGGTGCGAGTCGGAGCGGTGCGTCGCAGACGTGCGAGCGGTGCCCCAAATGCGGTGCGGTCACGACTCTTGAGCCAGTTGCAGCGACCTCGTCGGTCGGGTCCGGTTGGTTCAGTGAAGCGATGCAATGCGAACTGCGGTGCCCACAGGTCACGGTGCAAGCAGCGGCTCGATGTTGGCGGCGTCGGACGTCGCCCACGGTGAGACCAGGGTTGCGATGCGAAGCGGGGCGATGCGGTCTGCGGTGCAAACAGGTCACCGGCCAGGGATGGATTCGGTTGACGGAGTCGGTTGCGGTTCCCTTCCTCTGTGGCAACTGAAACAGCGTTCCAGAAGCGGTACCCAGAGGCTTGTGAAGTCTTTGTAGTCCCTGAGACTTCTTAACAGGAGGCCAGCTCGGTTCCAGGCCCTTGGAGATACTCAGCACAAGTTTGTAGAAAGTTCAGTCCAGTCCTTTCACTGCCCAAGGCAGAAGCAGCAGCTGCAGGCCAACCCAACAAAGCAACAACACAGCAAAGGGGCAGTACTCCTCCTGGCAGCTCTTCCAGCTCTTCGTCTTGGCAGGTTCCTTGATTCCAGCGAGATCTAAATTCATGGGGTCAGGGCCCCAATATTTATATCCCAAATTCCTTTGTTCTCTGAAGGCAAAGAGGCCTTTGCCTAGTCCAAACCAGTTCTGGAGCACTTTGTTGACAAGTCTCCGTCCCTTCTTTCAGTGAGTAGGCCAGGGACATCAGACGCACCACAGGAGGTGGAGCCAGCATTGTGGAGGGAAGGCACTGTCCTATTCAGGGCCCAGGTGCGACCCCTCCCACCCATCTACATGTAGATCTTGCTATTCAGCCCTGTGCTGACTCACCTTGTCTCCTGGCATCCCCCAGCCCCTGTCACTCACACTCCAGACAAGGAATATACAACACTCGCAGAGGCAGGCTTGGATGGTTAGACAAGAAAATACCCACTTTCTAAAAGTGGTATTTTCAAACACAGAATGTTAAAACCAACTTCACTAAAAGATGCATTTTATCATTCTGAGTCCAGGCATACTAAACTCGAATTTCTACCATGTTCCCGGGGTCAGTTAGGATTATAAACTGTAATAATCAAAAACTGCCCGTTCTGGCCTAGGGGGAACAGGTAGCCTTGCAATAGTGAAAAACGAACTAGGCTGTAATTCACTATCAGGACATGCCGCACACACCAGGGCATGTCCTACCTTTCGCATACACCGCACCCTGCCCACAGGGGTACCTTGGGCCTACCTTAGGGGTTACTAACATGTAGCAAAGGGAAGGTTTAGGGACTGGCAAGTGTGTGCACTTGCCAAGTCGACATGGCAGCCCCAGGCTGCGCACAGGCTCTGCGATGGCAGGCCCGAGTTACACTTTACGGGCTGTTTGCGTGGGTGCCACAATCCAGTGCTGCAGCCCACCAACAGCATTTGGTCTAAAGGCCCTGGCACTCGCAGTGCACTTTACAAGGGACTGACAGATAAACCAAATAGGCCAATCATGGAAACACCAATCCATAACACATTTTATACAGGAGCACTTGCACTTTCCCACTGGACCGCAGTGAGGAAAGTGCGCAGAATCATTACACCAGCAAAAACAGAGTCAAAACCGGGAGGTCAGAAAGCAAAAAGTCAGGGGAAACACGCCAAAAGATGCCAAGTCTAACACTAGCGTTAAATTACTGCCTTACCAAACGTTTGGGCGCCATGTAGTGTAGTTCCGATTTCCCTAATAGGCTCTACGCATTGGAATAATATACACTATAGGCTTGACATAGGACTGAGGTCGGTATGTCCCTATCGAGTATATTAAACTTAATTACTTTGTGCCAGCTAGCTCATAGGCCACTAGAAACTCCATGAAAACAAGAAGGGAGTAGTTTCTGGCAACCGCATAAACATGACCACTTTGTTTCCCTTTAGAATCGGAACACGTCTCAGAATCGTGGAAACAATAGATAACA